>JALQBC010000013.1:600000-995787 GCA_023375675.1 Cytospora piceicola | reverse complement strand
GCAACTTGACTGCCATTGTACACTATTTACAATGGGCGTGGGAAGCTCCCTTATATAGACCATATCAGTAGCGAGCTCCACAATAGAGTGGGCCCAGATATGTCCAGATACGTGACACAAGGACTACATTATATTAGGCTATTTATCAAATTTCGAGATATGGAGCTCAAAGAATGAACAGAAGATTCAGGGAAAGCTTGCTGAGAAGCAGAGTCGTTATTGGGGGGGGGGGGAGGGTTCTCCATCCTTCGAGCATGTACCCTACTGACATGTGATCCGTAGAGCTGGGATGGCAAGGCTTGAGAAATAACGAACCCGCCGGCTGCACATATGTTGAATTTGTGATCAACCGGATGTTACCTTAATTTCCCGATTTACATATTTACGCACTTCAGCCACCACAATGCAACGGAATTGTGATTTGCAACAGTTCTAGCTGTTGCGGAATTGCCATCCTATTTGTCAAAGTGCCATCAATCTGTATGGGGTAAATGAGTGAACTGATCGCGATGGTCAGAAAAGAAACCTTCTTAAGACTTTGAGCCCTTCTGCCCTAGTATTTGTATGCTATTTCTGCTATACAATTCACCCCAATTTCTCCGTAAGGGAACTAATAGTGCGCTATATACATTACCAATTATCTGGGAATCATCTTCACCATGGTCGGTGTGCACCCTGGGCCCTTTTTCCTTATGCAGAACTGAGATATCAACAACACTACTGTAAGGTTGGTATAGTAGCTGCATCGAAACAAGATATATAGCAACAACAAAACAACGCGCAATCTCGAGCCATAGTTCGCGCTCATGTCGTGGTGCGTCCCTCCCGCGCCCGCAGCGTTGCATGTGACGATCGCCTCGCAGGCCCAATGTGTTTGGACATTGCAACAAAGACAGTACGGTGTGTTGTCGCAGAAAACCAAACTATCGTGTTCAAATCTGGGGCACCGCGAGCCCAGGCCGCATTGGTGAGTTATAGCCTCGGTTGATCACGTTCCGTCCTTGCTTGTTTGGATGATACAACTCCTTGAATTACACGATGAGTACTTAAGTACGTAGTTCCCATACCCGAAAATGGAAAGCCTGCTCCTGAGCTGCTTGTATTTGGAGACATGCTGCGTTCACCAACGAGACCTTCTTATTGATGTAATTCATGGGCCCTAGGAGCCATGTCTGGTGTCGCCGATATTATCTGTACTATCTTATCCTTCTTCCATCTAATAAGAGCCTTTATCAACTTCGTAATTCAAGCACTAAAGATCGCCGCCCGCAACCGTGAATCATTTTGCTGATTGCCATCTGGACCCGGGGAACGTAACCAGTATCAAATTCTGGCTCTTGCAGGGAATGCCGGAGGCGCCATCACGCAACTTCAGCCAGGTTCTAACAACACAGCACGTTGATGCAGGACGGAGAGTCGCATATGTGTGCATATCAACCGTGGACAGACCAGGTTCGACCCCACATCCGACCTGACTCTCGGTGCGTCCGAGCGATGAAGGACCGGCTGCTATGTAGCGTTATCAGGACCTCATGGTGGTAGAAAGGCCCTTGTCTTAAGCTGACGCTTGTTGAGATGGAGGGAGAGAGATATATACACAGTATGCATCAACGTTTGACACCGCATTGTCGTTACTCATGTGGATGTGGTCACACCATTGAACGTGGTACTTGCAAACCGCTCGGACCTCCAATATATCAGGTAGTAACCCCGCAACGCCAACAATTATCGGATAATGAAATGGTGGGAAGAGCGCCTGTTTTGGGTAGCTGTCAAACGTTTGATGCAGGGATTATGCCGCTGTTCTCCACGGCTTCACTCCTGTTGAGATCCGATTCGTCGATCCTCGGCTTGTGGACCGAATCATCAGTATTCGTTTGCTTTTGTCTGCCCAGGGTGTTGGTTGCTTCGTTTGCAATGTTGAAAATTGAAGATTGTATATCTTTTTCGACCTCAGTCCCTACCTGTATCTATTCCTCCAGTTCCTTTCTATGTACCTGAATTTGATTCCTGTCCCACCTGCAAGAATTCAAGTGCTAAAAACCACTTTTACTTGACCGTACTTCTACTCGGTTCCAAGGTTCGACAAGTCTTGCAGCTGCACGGCTTGCGTATCCACCGTGTGAATTTCGAACACTCACGACAGCCTGGGGAATTCACCATGGGCGCCACAGAGAAGCCTGTCGATAGGCCCAAGATCCTCATCAAAAGGACTGGCTCCTCGAACCCACTCGACCAAGCAGGAACACCAAAGCCGAACAATGACAGAGCACTGGTCCTGCTGGACGGCCCACGGGCGTTGGAACGATGGGTCGAGCAAACGGAGCGGATGGCTGCGGGGCTAAACTGCCTTGACGCCCTCACGGTCCGGGAGACCATCCCACGCGGCACTTCCCCCAAGTCGGAATCAGAATGGCTACGAAAGCTGCGCACCGAAACGGCGCAGCATATCGTGCTCACCAGTATCACCCCTGCCGTATTTGCGTACATGCGCGTGCTGGGGTACAACAGCATCTGCGGCAAGAACGCGGCTGAGACTTATGAGTTCGCCAAGCTGGCTGCGAGCCGGATGCGAATCCCACACAACGTCGACAGGGAGGGCGCTCTGAGCCCCAGCGAGGAGGAGGTCGACCGCATGGTCTGGGAGTGGCAGTTTAGCAAGAGGGAGAGCTACCCGGCAGCGATTTCGTACGACCAAGCCATGTCATGGCTGAAGAAGATGCTGGAGCGGAGGGCGGCGACGGACGACGGGGTGAGGGAGATACTAGAGGCGTTTGAACAGCGGGACAGGGCACGGAGGAAAAGCGGCAAGCCGCTGGCCGACTCGGATGCCCCTGAGCAACTGGCAGGGAAGAGGAAGGACCGAGAAGAGGAGGCGGTTTCACTAGATGTTCCTCCGTCGCCCCGCCAGTCACAGGAGAGGCAGCTGAAGAAGCCGCGCTCGACTGTGACTCGTGAGAGTGAACCTCTCGTACGGAGAACAAAACGCTCGCAAGTGCCAGGGGCTCAGTTGTGCTCAACGCAACCTGAACTCAACCCACTGCCACACAGTCCAGATGACCTAACTACCGGCACGAAGTCTCCCCATCAGCTGGATACGACAACCTATCCGTACCTGCCACGTATCGGGTCGATCAGTACTTCAAACCTAGGGAGTGTAGCTCGGGAAGAGCTGTCTGAAACCGGCCTTTTGACTCCTCGTGACCTGAAGAGTGAGCCTCCAGGTTTCTGAGACAACCTCCTGAGGTCACAAGAGGCGACACAGGGTGACCTATCTCGCCGAGATTGTCGGAAGAATAGGGTGCGCAGAGTGCGTGCAGTTTTCAGGAGTCTTGTCATGTAACCAAAATTAGCGTTGATGTATCCATGCGGCTAACACCATGCCAAGATGGAAATGGATCCACGGCCCCCCGCCCCCCATGTACTTAACCATCGATACCCATCCTCAGATTCGCTATATGAAAAAAGAACTGTGAGAGAAATCAAGAGAAGAATTGGTAACCACTTTTAGAGATTAATACTACAGCTTTGAAGTGGCAGGAGCAAGAAGTATTATCATATCCATTGCCTGGAACATTATCGGTTAATAATATTGAATAATATGAATGAACAAATCCCAGGACGTAGGTACCGTTGAGACCCTTGGACACTAGGAATGGGACTAGGAATGGGACTAGGATAGGATACTACATATATGTAGGTAGCATGTATGGGTTAAGACGATACAGCGGCATATGCATTACTTTTGGGTTTTCATGCTGCAAACAATCCAAAGTCTCGAACAAAAAAACTGAAAGCAATCAGAAAGAGATAATCTATTGAACCGGCAAAAACAAAAGAATTGTCCTCGGAGAGACTCGAACTCTCGACCTTTGGATTGGATCTCTTGGTGGTATACCACCGAGTCATAGATACTATGAGACCAACGCTCTAACCAACTGAGCCACGAAGACGAATTGCTTGATGAAAAGTTCGGAAATTGGGGGCTTCATGTTGCTGTGCAGAACGGATCCAGATCGAGTCAGATGTCATGGCTTCACTGCGTCAAGGTTCAACACCCCCACCGGAACCGGACAGTTCGGCCCCAGATCTTCCAAGGGCACTTTGGCGAATTGCCCAAACAGCGATCCATGGGTGACTTGTCTTGTCCTGAAGTCGGTGCTGCTTGGTGCCTTTCACTGTACCTATTCAATGTTGTCCGGCCACTATCAAGTTGTGACTTATTCAAACCTCCATTATATAGCCAACAAATTATTTCTGATCCTACACTTGGCTCTTCACCATGTGATGATTGTGGCTCGCATGTGCGCCGTCCATGTTACCGCATAGAAGCCTCATATGTGATGAACTTGTCGATGAGGCTTCCATGGCTCCAAGGCCAACTTATTGTGCTCCTTTGCCCGCATACCCTGCTTGGCTCTTAACGTATTCAGCGTACCCGCTGGGCGAAGCTGGTGCCCAGACCCACAGAGCAAGCACGACGAGCGTCAGGACAGCAGCAATTCCGACAAGCTTTGCGCGCGCAGGGTTGTTCTGGCGGTACTGGGCAATATGCAACCGCGCATCGGTGGCAATGTTCTGGATCTTCTCTGCTCCGAGCTTGTAGTACACCAGTCCGGCAAGAGCAATAGAGTAACCAAAGAATTGCTGTCCAGTGACCGGATCCCGGAAGATGAGCATGGAGGCGAACACCAGGAGGACATCCTTCAGGATACCGGACATAGTGAGAACAACCGCATTGGTTTTGCCAATCTAGTGGTTGGTAAAGTCAGCTAACAAAGGCTGCAAGAGATGTGGAATGATATGAAACGTACCAATAATACACCAGAAACGTTCAGAAGGAAGGCTACGCAGGCATTGGCCAGGAGGACAAACAGTCCCACCGAGTAAATGTCGCCCATCGTCATACGAGGGATCTCGACAAGCATGGTGAAGATGGCATTGGTCACTGCACAGGCAGGGGCAAAGTAGTACAGTGACACCAACGGGTCCATCTTGAAGTCACCCGAGCTCAGGAGGCGCTGTACCATGACGAGGCGGAGTGCCTCGAAGACGACACCGCCGAGCTGGTAAATGAAGCCGAGGAGATCGAACTGAATCTCGCCAAAAGATGCAATCACGACACCAATGACAATCACGAAGACGTTGCCGAGGACCTTCATGTTGGGAGAGGCAACTCCGAAAGCCCAAGTTGCCAAGAGCGTCGCAACAGCAGTAGTGGCCTTAAGGGAACGACGCGTCAGTGGACTTGCTATGCCTGCTATCGCGCCATCACAGAGTTTGCAAAACCTACCTTGAGCATCTGGATGAAAGACACACTAAGAGAGAGATATGCCAGGTTTCCGCTGACAAGACTCAGACTGAACATGATGCCAATAGGCACGATCGTCCGGCTGCACCAAACAATGATCTATCAGCCACCAGCCGTATGGATTTAGACTCTTTCCACCTTGGGTATCACTAACCAATATGCCTTCCGGGTCATGGGGACATTATGTCTAGAGTCGAGAATATTGGTGGACCGAGCCAGAATCTGGGTCATTGCCGTCGCAAAGATTTGGTGCCATGTTGTCAAGAACAGAGCTGGGGTATGGTAACGTGTCAGTCGGCCAGGCTTTGTGTACTATTCGGACTCGGATGGATTGTCTTCGTTGCTACTCACGGAATTCTAAAAGGAGCGGTAGACATTAGCTTGGGATCGGTCTTCAACGGCATCAATTGAGTTCAGAGACTCCGAGGGGAACATAGAGGGACTCACCGAACTTGGCGCTTGTAAGAATCCATTTGTTGAAAAGAATGACGCTTGAGCTCAATGTGATCCAAAGACTATCCCAGGTCAGCCGGACAATCCACGATTCCCATGTTTAAGGGGCGCGTCGGTGGTCTGCGTACGCGATGTAAAAGGCCGGGTGCAAGCCCCCGTCGCTAGACTTGCTGTTGGTAGCTTCGGTCGCGTTCTTAGCATTTCCGCTCTCCAGCTTCCGATCAGCCTCTGAAGACGAGCGGTCGCCTGCCATGGTCAAATATTTGCCCGTGTTGATCCCGTGTTTGGTGGAATAGTCTCGGCAGTAATTGAAAGGAGATACCGGATGCAGAGTGACGGTGGTGGAAGTTGCAGCAGCGCGTAAAGGCCACGGGTGCTGGAGGGCACTGAAATCTAGTTCGGCCTGGTACCTGTCTGTGCCAGGCTAGCTTGAGCATGCATGCATGCATGTATCGGCTCAGCCCGGGTCTTCCCCGGATACAAGCCACAACCTTAAAGCCAACTGCCGCGACACCAGCCTCAGGTACGAAGGTACAGTGTGGAAGGAAGGGATAATATCCCTAACCCTTTGTACCCCTGGGTTCTTGATGAAACCAGCAGCGTAGTGTCTGATAGCATGATAAATTTCATTGACCTTCGGATCGAATTGTAGGGCATTTCTGAGCTCAGACCAAGCAAGAGAAGAGGTCCTTTCAACCGGGAAGCTGGTCGTCGATAGCCACCTTGGAAACCAAAGCTCGGCAGAACACCGTCTCAACAGTCGTGGATCCGAGCCCCGACAGTCAGTCGACGTCTGCTCCGAAATATATCTACTGTACTAATCAGAAAGTGCGAAGACCTTGTCCATGACCTGAGCCAGGATGATTCCCAGTAAAGAGTGTCGGTCATCTGCTGATAATGACGACGCGCTTCCCACAGCTTTTCCCCCCTCTTTCAATTACCCCAAGTACATACACTACATGCTCGGCGGCATGGATGGCGAGCGAACGATCATTGTGATGTCACTGATGTCATCTGCAGGTACCACACCCCAATACATGTATTCAAACCATCACGTCACATATTTCAACCTACATAGGAATCTCCAGGACTCCCTTAACTCAATGTTTCTCTCTTCTACATCACCTTCCATCTCTGTGAAAGAAAACCCCAACATCCAACCGAACGCCAAGTGAAAACTATGGCTGAGCAGGACACTTATGGCTCCCATTGGGGGACCAAGCCAAACAATCCCACTCGTGGAGACATACCCGTACCCGTGCCAACCGCATCTGGAGCCGAGCAGGACCGATGGGCTGCCCACCTGAGCCGACCTGGATCTCGTAACCCCGAAGCTGAGGGTGTTTCGTTCCGTGTCCCAACCGTGTCGGGTGCGGAACAAGATCGTTACGAATCACATTGGAGCCGCTCAGCTCCTCGCAACGCTGAGGCTGAAGGCGCCAACTTCAAGGTCTGGACCGGCTCAGGCGCTGAGCAAGATCGCTATGCCTCCCATTGGAGTCAGCCAGAAGCCAATAACCCCACCACAGAGCGGGTGGGAATTCCCGTCCGGGGGCCGAGCAGTGGTTCCTCTGAGCAAGATATCTACAGTGGTCACTTCACCCGTGACGCGTATAACATCCCCCGTAGCGCAACAGCGGTGGGAATCCTGCAGGACACCCTGCTCCCATCACTC
This sequence comes from Cytospora piceicola, assembly GCA_023375675.1. NCBI lineage: Eukaryota > Fungi > Ascomycota > Sordariomycetes > Diaporthales > Cytosporaceae > Cytospora > Cytospora piceicola. The sequence continues at coordinate 988,348 of JALQBC010000013.1, read as the reverse complement.
GGTCTCCATTCTGGTCTTGCCATCACTGCGTATGCTGCCTCAAGGGTTGCTAACCGTGTCGATGGCAAGGACTGGCTCTGGCCTGTTGGGCAGGTCGCCAATGCGTGGTGGAGTGCTCTTGGTACCCGTGTCGTCTACGACGGCGTCTCTCTGGGCACTGCTTTGTCTTCCATGGTCTACCCCGATAAGGTCCTTCTTGCTGGTGTCACAGCCTGGGGTGCCCGTCTCTTTTACCAGGTTGCATCTCGAAGCGCCAAGTCCAAGACCGATGATGCAAGATATCTGGAGGATAAGAAGGACCCTGGTTTCTGGAACAAGGCTCTCTTCACCCTGTTCCTCCCTGAGGCTCTTGTCCAGGCTGTTGTTTCCCTGCCATTCACCCTGCCTTTCCGCAACCCATACGCTAGGTATGTTCACCTCTTCTCTCACCGTCTTAAACGTTTGCTGACTATTAACCAAAGTGCTCGATCCTCCCTCTCTGCACCCTTCGAGTGGGCCCATGACCTGGGCATCTTCGTCTTCAGCGCTGGCTTTGCTCTTGAGATTCTCGCCGATTACCAGCTCAAGACCCACAAGAAGACCAAGGGCGATGCTACGCTGAATCGCGAGGGTGTCTGGAGCATCGTCCGCCACCCCAAGTAAGCATAATCGCTCGTCTCCCTCACCACTACTTGCTAACTCTGACACCTTCAGCTACCTCGGTGATGCACTCGTTCACCTTTCGTTCCCTCTCTTCCTGTGGGGATCCGGCAAGCTCCACCCCATCACCATCCTCGGTCCCGTCGCCAACTATGCTTTCCTGAGATACGTTGGTGGTGATGCGCAGAATGAGGCCTACCAGGAGAAGAAGTACGCCAAGAACCCGGTCAAGGCCAGCGAGTTCGCGGAGTACAGGCAGACCAAGAACAGCTTCTGGCCCAAGGTCCAGGAGGGCAGCAACCCATGGACCTTGGCGGTGCTTGGAGCCGGTGCTGCAGGCTTAGTCGTTGAGCGTGTTGTCAGGCACTTTGCCTTGCAGTCGTAAATGCCGACCCAGCATTTGCTTGTGTTTTTGGAGTTTTGGAGGTGTAATATCACTTAGTATCTGGTCAACAACAGTGGACCGGACGGATCGAGATCGCATGTCGATCATGACTGGTGCAGCAAGAGATAATGAAAAGTGCAATGATCTCAACTGAAAGACTCGTATTCGATGTAATTTCCTAGCTCAATTCGAGAATCTCTTGTGATGATGTCTCATTTCTAACAACGAAACAAAAACCGTCCAGTGCTGAGATCACTGGGAAACCCTCCAGATGTCGACTCGTACCAACTACGCGCTTACGCATCGCATCCCTAGGTCATCTATCATCTGACTAGTAATTCAGCAAGAGATACATCACTCGATATATGTCTCCTGACATTATTTTGAACTATGAACTTGGAAAGCCGATGATACCTTTGTGAAGCCAGCCCCGGGGCCTGTACCCTGTACATATGTACTAAGTTCCCATCATGTGCTTCGGTGGGGGTCTGGCGTTTCCATTTACTGCACGCGGGCGGGGTGTCAGGTCGTACTTGATGACTGACGACCGACAGCTTCACTGACGACGAGGGACTCCATAAAAACAACAGTGCGCACATCGCAGCCTTGGCTCTTCAACCTTGTCATGTGCATATAACAGCGATCACTGATTATGCATCCCAACGTAAGAGCACATGGTGACTATCCCTCCGACGATGGGATCTTCATACACTTCCCCAGTAGGCGCAGTGTGGTACATAGCACCAAGGGCATCGTGAGCAGCAGTTCGCCGCTGGCGACTGAGGCTGGCCTTAGAATACTGAGAGAAGGAGGAAACGCCGCTGTGAGTCTGTTGTTTTGCGATATGCTTCCAACAATTTCACAGGAACCGATACCCTATCCATCGCAGTGTTGACAGGGAGAACTTACATAGGATGCAGCGGTTGCAGCAGCAGCAGTCCTCAACCTCGTTGACCCGGCCATGACGGGGATAGGAGGCGACGCCTTCTGTCTGTTCTACGAGGCGAGATCCAAGAAGGTACACGCCCTCAACGGCTCCGGGAGGTCAGCTGCCAAATCCACCCTAGATGATATCTGCAGGGACCTCAACATTACGAACCGGGACGCCGGGTCAATACCTAATACCTCGATCTACTCGGTTACTGTTCCCGGTGCGGCGGCTGCTTGGCTTGATATCATAGAACAGTACGGATCCGGGAATGTCACTGTTTCACAGGTTTTGGGCCCAGCGATCCGGATGGCTGAGTATGGATGTCCCATCAGCGAGATATCGAGCTACAATGTGAGGCCTCTAAGAAATCCCCTATTGAACATGCTCGTGACTGAGCTGTATTCTAGTGGATAAAGGCAGAAGACGAGTTGAGGGGGAAATGCAACGGCACGGAACTGTTGAAACCAGATCCTTCTGCCCCTGAAGGTTATCGAGCGCCTCGCCCCGGGGAGGTCTTCAAGAACCCCCTTCTGGCTAAGACGTTCAGAAGTCTGGCAGAGGATGGGAAAGCAGGCTTCTACGACGGACCCGTCGCTGCAGCCATCATAGAGATCAGCCAGAAGCTCGGCGGATACTTGAGCCTGGATGATCTCAAGAGCCATCAAAGCACAATCACGGAGCCCGTCTCGATCCGCTTGAACTTCGACTCCGAGGGTGGTGATATCGACTTGTGGGAGCATCCGCCCAACGGCCAGGGAATAGTTGCTCAAATGGCTCTTGGGATCCTCGCAGAGCTTGAGAAGGAGGGAAAGATCCCGTCTTTCACAAGACTAGACCATAACTCTGCTCAGTGAGTCGGCTTCTTTTAGTCCCCTTTACACAACCCATTAACTGAAGCTTCCACATTTAGATACCTCCATGCTCTTATCCAAGCCCTTCGCATAGCCTTCACGGACGGAAGCTGGTACATCACCGATCCCACCGTAGCCATCGACCCGCACGCCCTCCTATCTCCGTCATACCTCGCCGAACGCGCCCAGCTCTTCAACCCAGCAAAGTCCACGCCTATACCCACGCCAGGGGACCCATATGGAGTGCACAAGACGAGTGACACGGTCTATCTCTGCGCCACCGACGAAGACGGCAACGCCTGCTCGCTAGTCAACAGCGTAGCCGACAACTTCGGCACCCGCATCGTCCCTCCCGGCACAGGCTTCGCGCTGCAGAACCGCGGGTCCGGGTTCCACCTGGGCCCGCCGGACCACCCGAACCTCTACGCGCCGGGGAAGAGGCCCTACAACACCATCATACCCGCCATGGTCACCAACGCGGCGGACGGGACCCTGCACAGCGTGTTTGGCGTCATGGGGGGCGCCATGCAGCCGCAGGGCCACGCCCAGGTGCTGTTGAACATGTCACGGTTCGGGATGAACCCGCAGACGGCGCTGGACGCGCCGAGGATCTGTATCGGGGTGAGCCTGCCGGGGAAGTCGACGGATCCGAGCAGGCGGGACGACAACACGGTGTACCTGGAGGAGGGGATCGAGGAGGATGTGGCTCAAGAGCTGGAGCGGATGGGCCACGAGGTTCAATATGTCACGGGTATGGGTAGGTCGCTGTTTGGCCGTGGACAGGTCGTTCGTGTGCACCATGATGTGGTTGACGGCCAGCGGGTGTACTCTGCGGGGAGCGATATGAGAGGTGATGGACACGCTGCGCCGTTGATTTGAGGCATGGGTGACTGCTGCTTTATACTTGAGTTTGCGTTAATTTGAAGCCACGGAGTGTTTGGAATGGAAATCTCGCAGTCTTTGTAACAACTTCTGGAACCAGGGCATCCATCACATTCCATCAGTGGATTTTGTGGTCGGAGAGTATCGTTCTGAGAGGTCGGTCATGCGCGGACATACATATCGAGCTTCTTCGAACATGACTTGTCTGGCGAATCCGTTCAGTGTGGCAGCACTCGAAATATGGCCCCCTTGATGACGTGGCGTATTTGTAACGATCAAGAGGAGGGCATATCGAATACACAGTAGAGCAACTTGACTGCCATTGTACGCCATTTGCAATGGGCGTGGGGAGCTCCCTTATATAGACTAAATCCAAAGCGAGCCCCATAATAGAGTGGGCCCAAAATACTCGACAGTACTGAACGCCTGAAACTTCTTTCGCATCACATTTGTTACATTGACTAACTTCTAGATATACCACCAGGCATATCGGCCTCCCATCAATAAGAAAAAGTCCCATCTACGGTCACACCACCATATATAAAATAAAAAACCATCTTCACCAGCAAACTGTCATTACAGCCACAAAGACAAAATGCTCAAAGGCATCGACCCCCTCCTGACACCGGAGCTCCTACAAGCCCTGCGAGCGATGGGCCACGGCAACACCGTTGCCATCGTCGACGCCAACTTCCCGGCAGCCTCGACCGGCCCGCCCGTGATCCGTCTCGCCGGCGCGAGCGCCACCGAGGCCGCGAACGCCATCCTCTCCGTCTTGCCCCTGGACGACTTTGTCGAGGATTCGGCCTGGTGCATGGAGGTCGTTGGCGACGCGGCTGCTGACCTGCCGGTCATGAAGGAGTTCCGGGAGGCGATCCGGAAGCACGAGGGGGAGAATTTCGCGCTCAGCAGGCTGGAGAGGTTCAAGTTCTATGAGGAGTCTGCCAAGGCGTTTGTGATTGTTTCTACGAGTGAGACGAGGCTCTATGGGAATTTGCTGTTGAAGAAGGGGGTTGTGAGGGGGCCGTGAAATGGCCCTTCTGAAAGGTGTACGAGCAATTTCGTCGGATGGAAAACAAACCTTCAAGTCAAATGATTGAGAAAATGTCAAAAGAGAAACAAGAAGGAGGCATAAACAAGACCAAACCACAAATATGTGTCTTTAGAATTTATCAGCTGGACGCACACCGCAGCTTGTGGGCTGTTTACCACATCCTAGCTATTTTGAAACTTTGACAGGAACGAGACAGCCATGACGGCGGGGCCTGGGTTGTAGATAAGTATGAACACACACACACTTTCTCCGGCTTTCACGATTACAGCAAGTTGTCAGTTCCTTGTTGTTTGTGAATTACCTCTGTTCCACGAGGTTATCAAATCTAATATGGAACCGAATGGGCTGAAACAGCCCCGCAGACGGTCATATACGGTGATTAGTGTAGAGGCTTTACAAAAGACAGTTGTAAATGGTAACTAGTTAATACTATGTAGATACTACAGTTAGGTCTATTGGAAAGGCTTGTGGACCTGCACCAGAATAATACATTTGCTTCGCTGTAACACTTCTTCCTTCGGGTAATCTGATCTGACCTAGTAGCTCCGCGACCAGTGTAAATCCTCATAGCCGACTAGTATCCCGTGGAAATGCCCACGACGCTCAAGTTCTCCACTTCACTGAAGGTGCATTTAACCCAGTGGAGTTGAATCTGAAAGCCATCCTGGCACTCGGATGCCCGCAGCGCCCGGAGAGGCGGATGGTGCGACTATTTGTAAAAGATTGAGCCACTTACGGCTCCAAGGGGAGAAAGTCGCGCAATAGGGCGGCGACTGGTTTACTACCTTCCTGATGTCTCGTGACCAGGGTGTTTGAGTAGACGTATAGAGCAGGAGTTATGAAATCAAACATGCATTGAGTTCCATCTGGTCCACTGCCAATCCTGGATGTAGTTGATTTAGGCTGCTCCCAAGCATCCGGTCCAAGGGAAAGACTTAAAAGTACTAAGCAATAAAAACAAAGACACCAGGCAACGAGAAGGAGCATCATGATTACCCCCTGGAGCTGTAAGACCCCTATTGGCAAGTACTAAGAAATAAGCCCAGACATAATGTTATATCTGATTTTCTAACTCGGACTTAGCCCAGTGGTTCCAGACTCCAACTTACGGTAAACCATTGTTGAGTGACTTTCAAAGATATATTGGTTGGAACCACGTGTTGCAGCTGCATTCCAGAGACACAGCTGGGAATATTATAGGAATGCAACGGGTACCAACGGGCCATGACTTGCATTACAGAGACAGACGGCGGATTGCCACCTTCTCTATCAAGCGACTTATACTATATGTAGGAACATTGAAATATTGGGACCAGAACGAATTCGGTGACCGAGTGGAACATTAAGCAGTTCTCTACCGCTTGCGTTTGGTTGCCTCCTACATCACGTTTTATTCGTTACTAATCGGAAATTCAACTTCCACGCCCACCCTGAGACCATGCATCATGGCCTTCACGTCATGAGATTGGACGGCCACTCGGATTAGTCGGTGAATTTGATCTCCACACGCTTGCGTATCATTGATAAGACTCCTATGCATACCTTCTTGAGTACATGCTGTATGTGGGAGCTTCGGCTAATGTAGGGTAGCAAGCTGAGAACACTGCCCCAGGTTGCATGCGACACCATAATTTATTCTCCGCTACACCACATGGGGTCATGTAGTGATCCATCCGAGATGATATTGGCCCTCGGGTGCCTCCATGAGGATTCCTGTTGATTTTGGATATAACATGGGAGTCCCCTCCCTCTCGATCTTGAAATGCCGCCACATGCAAGCTTCCTCCGACAGGCTGCCACTCATTATTTTCATTCATCCCCTGTAGGGTTCATTGGACGTATGGAATCATGGGATTTATTTTGAAGCACATCAGGGTCCTTGCCCTTCTGGCCTCATCGGTCCTAGGTAGTGCGAACTACCCTGCTATTCCCTCGGACCTCACAACGCCCGTCCAGACACGTCTGGCTATAAGTGGTGCCAACTGTAAGCACCGCGCTTTGGTATTCGCGTAAAACACCCAAATACAAATTATGATGAGTTCGAACTGACCTCAGCCTCTGACAATGCACAGCGATTTCAGTTGGGTGGAACACGTATGAACAGTTGAACAAACCGTGCGTGCAGTACGGCACAACCAGCGGCAAACTAAACAAACAATCATGCTCGGAGATTTCAGTAACGTACAACACGTCTAGGACATGGTCCAACACTGTCATTCTCAGTAACCTTACGGCCGGTGCGACCTATTACTACAAGATCGTGTCGACGAATTCGACTTTGGAGAGCTTCATGAGCCCCCGGGCTCCCGGAGACAAGACGCCCTTCACGACCAGCGTTGTTATTGATCTTGGAGTATATGGAGTAGATGGATTCACGATCAAGGGCGACATGTCCAAGCGTGATACGATCCCAGAGGTGGATCCTTCTCTCAACCACACGACGATAGCTCGGATGGCGGACACTTTCAACGATTATGAATGGGTCTTGCACCCGGGCGACTTTGGCTACGCCGACGACTGGTACCTCACCCCGAGCAACTCCAAAGATGGAACCAACGCCTACGAGGCTATCCTCGAGGAGTTCTTCAACCAGCTGTCGCCCATCTCCAGCCGGAAGGCCTACATGGCCAGTCCTGGCAACCACGAAGCGGACTGTGAGGAGCTGGGCACTCCGACCATCGAGGCCGTCTGCCCCGAGGGCCAGAAGAACTTCACTGACTTCCGGGTGCGGTTTGGCCAGAACATGCCGACGGCCTTTGCGTCCACATCACGCAATAACAACGCCAAGGTGAACGCCAACAAGGCCAGGGAGCTCGCGAACCCTCCATTTTGGTACTCGTTCGAATATGGAATGGTGCATGTCACCATGATCGACACGGAGACAGACTTCACCGACGCGCCTGATGTGCCCTACGGCTCGGCCGGGCTTGATGGTGGGAATTTCGGGTATACGGGGCAACAGGTCGAGTTCTTCGAGGCGGATCTCGCATCAGTCGACCGGTCAGTGACGCCGTGGCTCGTAGTGGCTGGCCACCGTCCCTGGTATTCCACTGGAGGCCACGGAAATATCTGCAGTGCGTGTCAGACTGCCTTCGAGCCCCTGATGTATAAATACGGCGTCGACATCGGCGTATTCGGACACGTGCACAACAGCCAGCGGTTCGCGCCAACTTACAACAACACTATCGACTCCGCGGACATGAAGGACCCCAAGAGCCCAATGTATATCATCGCCGGCGGAGCGGGTAATATTGAGGGCGCGACTGCGGTTGGGTCGAATATTACGTCGAACAGGTTTGCGTACGCTGATGGCTTTTCTTACGCGACTCTGACGTTTGCGGATGAGAACAATCTGGTGATCAACTTCATCAGCTCGGAGACAGGTAAGACATTGGATGCTTCAACACTGTATAAATCGCATAGGGAGCAGTTTGTGGTCCAGTAGAGGACTGGAACAGTTGAGAGTACAACATACGTACCAGGATAGAATAACACCTTCAAGTTACTCTTGAGTCTGTTGAATAATGCCCCAATATGGCCTTTGATATCCCTTACAGCAACCTTGGAATGGGGGACTGCTACCTATTTGCCCGATCATGGTGTCGCACTAACAGTCTTCTGTGTATTTATCGCTACTTTTTGTTAATATGATACAATGAACTGTCCTCACATCTCTTAACCTTGACGTCACCTCGGATGACACCATCCTCGCACGCCTTTGATCGAGAAGAGCATATTAGACATCGTCCATCTCAAGCTGTCACTGCTCCCATATCAAAAACACATCGAATTGTATTGATCACCGCTAGCATAATGGTACGAGCACTAATCGTTGGCGCCACCAGAGGCCTCGGTGCATCGCTGGCAAAGCAGTATGCCTCTCAAGGCTCGACTCAGGTCTTCACAACGGCGAGATCTACAATCCCGAAGGGCTTTCCAGAGAGCGTCAAATGGCTATCGAATATCGATCTTCTGAAGTCCAACGTGGGCGACGAGCTTACCAGCCAGCTCAAAGGCGAGAAACCTCTTGACGTTGTGGTCAGTGATAATCACCACTGATGCCCCAAAACTCACTTGTAGCTTGAAGACTAACCCTTCATCCCAGGTCATCACAGCTGGACGTTTCACCACCGAAGACTTCAATGACAAGGGCCCGAACTGGGACGAGGAAGTGACTATGTACACCACCAGCTCGATCGCACCCGTCTTCATCGTCCACCGGCTTTTCCATGCAGGCCTGTTGACAAAGGGCTCCAAAGTCGTTCTCGTATCCTCAGAATCAGGCAGCATTAACCTGCGCCACGAGTCCGAAGGAGGCGGAAACTATGGCCACCACGCTAGCAAGGCGGCCCTCAACATGACGGGGAAGCTCCTCAGTCTGGATCTGAAGGATGCGGGGGTCATCGTCAGCATCGTGCACCCCGGTTTCATGCGCACCGAGATGACCAAGGGCGTGGGTTTTGACAAGTTCTGGGACGATGGTGGAGGTAAGCGGGGTCTTGGGGTGGACTTCCGGTTCCAGAAAGTCGACATGGCTAACCAGAGGTTCTCTAGCTGTGACGCCAGATGAAGCTGCGGAGAGCCTGGTGAAGTGGGCCGAGGAGCTTGATATCAGCAAGACGGGAGAGTACTGGGCACCACGAGGACCAGGTAAGTGCAGTACAGATGCTGTACTACTGTAACGATAGGTAGCTGACCGTATCTAGGTGATATTGGGACAGCTGAGCCTGTTCTTGGCAAGGGTTTGTCTACACCTTTGAAACTGCCATGGTAAAGCTCCAGAGGAGACAGTCGGACTGTAGATAGGGAACTGGCTCCAGGCGAGCCTGTTGCTGTTCAAGGCATGCGAGCACTTGCAAATTTGTTATAAGCTCAACCCTGAATCCTTGATCCAGGGGAGCAAGTTGTTCCTACCTGTTCACCTTCAAGACGAACTTTGTGTATTCAATACAGGGGAACACTTAGCTGGATGAAACGTACCTAAGTAACCATGATGAATGACCTACCGTGTTGCTAGCAGCTTGTTGCATGTTATAACGACACGTATGCAAACATAAAGGAAATCCACTCAACTTGCTTCCGTCTCCATGTCCGTCCTTTGCTGGCCCCATGTCTGGCCAACCCTCCTTATTGTTCTGTATTCTCTCTTCTAACTCCCTGTGCTCTTCCTTTTGATGTCTTCTGGCTACCAGAAAAACGTTCTCAGTACATTTCATCTTGCCAAATCTGAATAACTCCTCCCTTTTTAAACTGATGTTAACACCCAGGATAGCAAGGTTTTTCCATAGGTATGAGAAACAACACTCTGGGCATCTTCTCATTAAATATTTTCCCGCCTTATCTCTGGCTCCCCGAAAGACTTGCTGTTACCAGGCCAGTGTATCTCTACCCTAGGGTAGGGTAGTCACCATTACGTATCGAACGTTTGGAAGGCAGATGGACATCAATCACTGATCAGTACGCAGAGTTCCGGTAATTTCCAAGAAGAACTGGCATGGATATAGGAAGTTTCCAATCCTGGTTTCCGTCACCTTGCAAATACGAACAGCATGCGTTTCCTTGTCGGAAGTAACACTTACTATTATAGTTATCATAAGAACATGACTCCCAGATCCGAGTCGAGCTCGCATCCAAGTAACTAGACCATATCCATCGTGGGGACTGATCCCAGGATCCAGTACCAAATCCAAGATCTAGAGCCTCTATGCCACCGACCCATCCCAAATGACTTTCGATTCTAGCATATCCATGCAATGCTGCTTTATATACCCAACCCAGGTAAATCAGACCAACGACAACCTAAACAGTCAACCAAACACCATCATTTAGACCTTCTTCACCTTGGTTACACGGGACCGGTTTGTTGGCCTGACCCGGAACAGGTAATAGGTGCTAACAGCAATGAAAATGTTGAAAATAACATATGCCCAGAGAATACCAAAGTTGCGCCACCTGTCGTCCCAGGAGATGCCGCTCCCAGCCAAGAACTGGTCACCGACCGTGATAGTGCAGTACCGACAACTTTCCGTGTCGCCCGGGTTCTGCAGCTTTCCCGCGGAGCCCGCACCGTTCAAATAGTCGGAGAAGAAATCGCCACAGGTCTGGCCCATGGGAGGGTTCATGACTTTCGTCTCGGCCGCGGAGCAGGTGACAGGCTGGTCGTGTAGCATGGTCGACGTCATGGCCGAGATCCAGTACGTGAAGGGGCTGAGGCGGTACATGAAGATCCAGAAGCCCGGCAGGGCGGTGGGGGTCTGCAGCACGCCGCAGAACATGAGACTCATGAGCATGAGCAGCGTGACGATGGCTCCGGCCGTGGTGGCGTCGGGGAGTGCGGCGATGGTCATCTGGGCGAAGGAGCTGGCGTAGATCTGGAGCATGACGGCCAGGAGCCAGACTAGCACCTGCCTCTCGGAGGACTGGCCGGCGCCGACGACGGGGAAGTAGAAGCAGGCCCAGATGAGCGTGCCTGTGAGGATCTGGTAGGGGATCTCGACGATGACGTTGGCGATCATGAAGACCTTCCAGCTGTATGCCTTGCTGGGCCGTTCGCGGACCTCGTAGAGCGAGCGCTGCGTGAGGAACATAGGCTGGATCTGCTGGACAATGCTGGAGAAGAGTGTGATGACTTGGAAGGTCGAGAAGATGATGGTCTGTAGGCCTGCGAGAGAGCCGCCCCCACGGTAGAAGGAGAAGCCGATGAAAAGTCCTGCCGCGAAGCCGAGCAACAACTTGGCGAAAACGTAACTTGGCATTCTCCAGTATTGCTGAAAAACTCGAGTAGTGACGGAGGCGAGCTGCTGTGAGAAGGGCATGGCGAATTCCGAGTGGGCGCCGGACTCGTTGTCTTCGGGCTCGTGGCTCTTCTCAACGGCGATCCTGGCGATTTCGGCTTCGACATTTTGGCGCTCCTGGCTACCGAGCCACACTGAGTGCCAGTCTGTTGTCTGCGCGTTGGCAATCTCCAACATATACTCAGCCGGGTTCTCCTCTGCACCACACTTCCGCGCGCCATTGGAGCTGAAGTATTCCAGCAAAGTCTTTGAGTTCTCGCCTATGTCACCAAAGTAGACGGTTTTGCCTCCTCTGGCGAGGAAAAGTAGCCTATCGAACTCTTGGAACAGTATCGCACTCGGTTGGTGGATCGTACACAAGACGGCCTGTCCAGAGTCTGCAAGCTTGCGGAGGAAGGAGACGATAGCCCATGAACTTTGGGAGTCAAGGCCACTGGTTGGCTCGTCCAGGAACAGTAATAGCTTGGGCTTGGCTGCTAACTCGACACCAATAGTGAGAAGTTTGCGCTGCTCGACGTTGAGACCCTCGCCGGGGATACCGACGACGGCATCAGCGAAGTCGCCCATGTTGAGCATCTCGATAACCTCTTCGACGTATTGGTACTTTTCGGCTTTGCTGACTGACTGTGGCTGACGAAGCATTGCGCTGAATCGCAGACTTTCACGGACAGTAGCGGTCTGCAGGTGAAGATCTGAATTGGGTTAAATGGTCAGCTTTCAACCCTACTATCTTGGGTGTCGAGGGGGATTATAACTCACCTTGCTGTTGTACGTATCCCGTCTTCCGTTGGAAACTCGCGTCCAGTGGCTTTCCATTGACGAACATGTCACCAGTGATGATACCCATGCTGGTTCTCTGTGCCAGGACGTCAAGCAAGGTAGTTTTACCAGCGCCACTGACACCCATGAGCGTCGTCAGTGTGCCTGGCTTGACCCAGCCAGACACATGATCAAGCAACCGTCGTTCTTCGCCTTTGATCTGGATGTCATATGTCACATCTCTCCACGTGAAGATGTCTTTCTGCGGTTCCAACATACCAACATTGGCTCCGGCGTTCTGGATATCATCGTTGACGGGTCGTGTCTCCTGCGAGTTGCTGCCAGATGTGCCCTTGTCCTGGAGATACGCCGGCACGCGGCCACGCTGGAAGACCAAGAACTCCGCAGTGCTGCTCATGGACGAGTTGAGCTCGGATGTGACGATATAGAGGACAGTGAAGAAGATGAGGAAACCAAACAGGATACCCAGGTTGCGCCAGACGTGGGAGTAGTAGTATGTGTAGCTTGAACCGATGTAGGCGTCTCCACTGACAGTTGCGCGACCTGCTACAGAGCCAACGACACTGCAGATCCAGGAGTCACCAACGAGTGGGGTGTATGAGGGAATAATGGCGGAGCAGATATACTCTCGTCCGTGGAATTCGTTCGCGATAAGGATCTCAAATGCATAGAAGAGCGGGTTTATCCATCGAATCCAACTGAACCAGACGTGCATCTGAGGGACTGCAATCGTGAAGCCAGTGTAAATCGTCAGGGCCAGGATAAGCATGCCTGCGAGAGTCATGGCTTGTGATGATGTCTTAGTAGCGGCAGCGACAGTTCGGAAAAGACCGGCGAAGATGAAAGTTGATAGATATGTGATCAGGAAGTAGAGGAAGAATTGAGCAGGCTCGCGTCGCAGATCAGCCATGAAGTATAACACAAGGTTGTAGCCGACGGCAATGAAGAATTTGACGGGTATATCGGCCACGATTCCAGCGAATGCCTCAGTTCCAGGATGATAGAAGGCATAAGACGCATGTTTCTCGACAATGGGCCTTTGTGCGTATAGGTTGTTGATTTCGGAGACTGATGTCAAGGCGTTCGACAGCACGGCAATGAAGAGGGCCGCGCCCTTGGAGAAGAAACCGGCGGTGGAATTATAATTGGTAGGGCTGTAGAATATGGATCCGATGACGAGAGCGATGATAATTTGCATGACAGCGTTGGTCACGGTGGCCGCCTTGTTTCCCCATATTCGCTGGTAGGCTCTTTTGGTATTCAGGCTGATCTGCTGCTGGACGGTCACGATGTAAGGAGATCCTCGGCGAGCGTACTTGGATTGTCGACGGCTCTTTGTCTCCCGGAAAGCCTTCAAGGTCTCGTTCTGGGTTTCGCTAGGATGATTAGGGCTCGCATCCTCGTCGTCGGACAACGGATACTCCTGTGCGTGCCTTGCAATCTCCTCCTGGAGTTTCCGGTACTCGGGAGATGAATGCCAGTACTTCTCGAAATCTTCAGGTGTACGTGGCACTTGGTTCTCCATGCCTTCCTGGGCCTTGCGTTCGCTGGGGTTTGTGACCGAAGTGAGGAAGTCTCCGGTTGTTTGTCTAGGAGGGCAGTACCAGCCCTGCCGTTGGAAGAAAGCCTTCGCTTCTTTGGCCGGTCCATAGTATATTTGTCTTCCTTCGTACAGGACAGTCGCTTTGTCGAAGAGATCGTAGATAGCCTGGCTAGCTTGATAGATAGCTACGGCATGTGCGGCACCGAATAAGTCGCTGAATAGACGAAGTGTCTGAACAAATTTGAGGGCGGTGGCCGAATCGAGACCTCGTGTGCTATATTTCCTCTATGTCAGCGGACCAAAGAACGAAAGAAGCTACTAGATCCAGTTATGGTAAAGGGGGAAACGAGAGACATTGAACATACCTGTTGTCCCATGCCGCGAAGGGTGAGCCAGCAAGCATCATCTCTGCGAGACTGACACGCTTTCTTTCGCCCCCTGACACACCTCGCACGAAGTCGTTACCGACTTTGGTGTTGTAAGTGTGCGACAGTCCACAGATGGCCATAGTGACCTGAGCCATAAGCTTCGAAAACTCGACACGGGTCATGCCACCGAAGCGTTCCGACGGCGTGCGAACCGCAGCGGCGAATTCGAGTGTCTGCCCGACTGTAAGATGTGGGAAGTGCTTGTCGACTTCCTGGTTGTATATAGCCTCTCCCTTGAACTCCTTCTTCATCTGAGGCTGTGAAATTCCGTCGTAGCTGACGACCGAGTCTTTGTCAAGGCTGAGTCCGCTCAACTCGCCACATGTGGTCTTCAGTAGGGTGCTGCAGCCGGATCCAGGGCGTCCAAGGACGATGAGCAACTCACCCGCTCCAAGGACGCCATCGAACCTGTTGAGAATCTTCTTGGGCGCCTTCTTGCCGAAACGGAAGAATTGGCCGGGCTTCAATGGACCTGTCAGAACCGAGTCGACTGTCTCTTGCATTTGAACGGCATCACCAGTCCCGGAAACAGTGAGGTCCTTGAACATGATCCCCGTGCGAGCGGGTCGAATCCCATTGTCTTCTATTTGTCGTACCACGCTTCGAACCCATTTCGCAGGATCGAATTCTTTGCTTGATGGCGACAGAGCCGGGTCACTGCTGTCGAATGAGACGACTTGGGACAAAGCTGTCGGTTGACCACCTGCTCCTGACTTCTGGGAAAATGTCGTGGCGATACGTCTCAATGCTTGAGCCTCAGCCGGTTCCATCTCGGGAGTAGGCCGCGTGACGGCGGTCTCGTCCTCTGAGAATGATTCGAATGACTTGTTGAAGGCTGGATTCAATTCCACCTCACGACCCCATTGATCAGTATGATTTGTTGCCGGTGGCCCGGCGCCATGTTTTCCTTTTTCCATGGTCGTTCTGCGCTCAGTCGAAGCTGAAATCAGGTTTATCTAATATATAAGATGTAGAAGGTATGGTGGGCTTGTGTTTCGATGGTGTTGGGTAAATAATTAATTATTGGTAGGCGTGTGAAGCTCTTAAGAGAACTCGATCTGGTATTGGTGTCTGTCCAAAAATGTAGAAGAGTAACCCAAGATACTGGATCAGCCGAGATATTATTATAAGAGCTTTGTGGCAAATGATACCGACCCTTTCTGACCCTTTCTGTTCCCTCGAATTTGGTGTACTCCTGCAGTCCGGGGTCCTCAAGGACCCGAAACGGAAACCGCTGACTCGGAGTCGTAAGCTGAAGGTCGAAAGCCCCCTAATACGGGCCTCGGGGAGCGCATTACTGGTGGTCCGGCGTATTCGTATCGACCGGCGGAAATGAGACAGAGAAGCTTATGTCACAGATAGACTAGGACTCCTGCCAAGGAGCCTGGGAGCGCCGCCGCCGGTTTTGATCAGGGTCCCGGCGGATTAGTCGCTGCCAGCGGGCGCGTCGGGATCAGTTGAGAATCCGAAATCCGGGTGGCTAAGCCAAATAATCCGCATTTTGCTCACTAGTATACCGGAAACTTGGAATGGTACCATTTGATTTTCAGGGGCCGCGTTGACACCGCTCAACGTTCATCGTCCAAGGGGTTCCTCCTGCTGAGAAGTCGATTTCCCCCTGAGCACTAAGCCAACGGCATTCGCAATGTCATCCAAGGTCCCAAAGTCTGCGATCCATCGTGTCATCGTCGGGTATCCTTGGTATCGGTGAAAGTCTAGGCCCCGATGAGCCTGAGGCTGTCGGGCTAAGGCTTGCTGTTATTCTTTGCAGATTCGACACCTGCTATATCTCCCATTTGTCAAGGATCGGCAAAGATGGCTTGAAATCCGCCTAGATCTGCCACCTGCTACGAGCTGATAAAGTTTCGGTCGGGAAGACCCACTGGATGCTAATATTCTCTGGTACCCTGAGATGTATCTCCTCTGCCCTCCAGATTGTGAAGCAGCTTGTAGACCTTTCATGAGACGTCATAACGTTGACTTCGGGCTATCCTCGACCATGTACTTTCATGGATACTCAAGTAAGGGTAGTCTGGTCATGTAGCCTGTCCCAGTTCGCAGGATGCCCCAGTTATTGGTTGTGTATGGTAGATGTGAAAAAAAAAATAGGAGTCTTCCGATATCTACTTAAGTCGTCATCCTTTTCTAGCTTTCGTCATGTTTATTTGCTTCCTTTCCTTTTCCATTCCGTATGCAAACCATCTCCATTGCCGTTTGTTCGTCCCGTTCAAAGCGATTCACTATTTTTACAGTTGTAAACGGACAGGTTCATACATTATCACCCAATCCTAGCGAGCCAGTGCGATACTTGGAAGGATGTGAGACCTATTTACAGATTATCTCATACCATTAGGACAGAAAGATTTCTTGACAGTGCTTTATGCAGAGACTGAACATTGGACCACTGCCCTAGGCTATGTATAACATATTCTCGAAGAGATTTTGTTTCGTATTTATATCACCTATGTGGTGAGGATGGAATAGTCCGTCGATAAATCTCGGTCTCTTACACCTACCGGTACCTCTTGGCGACTCAAAAAATCGAGGTCATACGCACAGGGAATTGACCGGGTAGTGAGGAATAACACACGAAATGCCAGAGATGGCCGGTTGGAAATACTCAGTTTTGAAACCAGGGTCTTTGGGACCCTTCACCTACTAACAGGTCGTTCAGAGGGTATCTTCCCCAATGATTGAAACACAGGACAATGATAACCTCAGATCCGGTTACGAGATAATATCGAGCACTAGTATCCTGCGATCGACCACTTGCATCAAGGGATGCTGCCTGTTCAGCTCCGTATTTCCAGGTATGGCAATGCTGGGCATCCGAATAGCAGCATTGCGCTGCAGTGAAACAGCAGATCACGACCGTACAACTCGAAGGCCTAATGTGGGGGCCCTAGTCTTCGAACCCTCGAATCGGCCCTATCATGAAATTTGTCTGACTTGAGTGCCATGAGCGCCATGCATGTACTCCAATTCGGGACTGTCGATCTATATACACAAATGGTTGGAGAAGCGGGTTAGGTTCGCAATGGCTGAGAGACAATCACTGAAACCTTGGAACAACTCTCACCTATTCGTCCTTCCCTGCAGCCGGTGAGTACACACACCATTATATAAGTTTCTCCCGCCATCCAGATGTCTCACAAAAATGGAAACTAAACCGTTGCAGAGCTGATCTAGAACGCCCGTGCGCGTGCGCCGGCATTGTAACATCGCTTATATCACTATGCATCACTATGCATCACCATGCATCACCATGCAGCACGATAGTTACTGACTTGGACTGTCCAGCTTTACCTGCCAATCCCTTGTTCTTCACTGACTACCTATAATAAAAGCCCTCTAATTCCCACCTGAGAATGTGACACTCTAACTGGTTATCTCAAAGCGCGCTTTTTGAGGCCAACACCATGTTTCTGAACAGAGTATATCCTTTCCTGGGTCTCCTGGCCTTGGCTGAGGCTGCATTTGTTCCCGAATCTCTCGTACCTCGAGCCATAGATGATAAGACCGCTTACGATGCCATCATCATAGGCGGTGGCCCCTCTGGGCTCAGTGCCCTGAGCGGACTGGCACGTGTGAGGAGGAATGTCCTGCTGATCGACTCTGGCGAGTATCGCAACAACGCTACTAGACACATGCACGATGTGATTGGGATGGACGGTAAGTGGCTTGCATATCACGACGCCTCATTGAGCTTCGGCTGAGATATGTGTAGGAGTCACGCCGGCTTACTACCGCTGGCTCGCCCGAAGTCTGATCTCCGATTACGATACAGTCACCATGACGAATGGAACGGTAACCAAGATAGTTTCGCAGGACAGTAATGAGACCGCTTTCACGGTGCAGGCAACCTTACCCTCTGGAGAGGAGAAAACACTTTCAGCCCGGAAGATCGTCCTCGCCACCGGCCTCAAGGACGACATTCCTGATACCCCCGGCCTGCAGGAAGAATGGGGGAAAGGAGTCTACTGGTGCCCATGGTGCGATGGCCACGAGCACGAGTTTCAATCCCTCGGTCTCCTGGGGCCATTAGACGACGTCCCCGGCCTGGTCCGCGAGGTCTCCACGCTGAACTTTGACGTCGTGGCCTTCGTCAACGGCACAGACACCCCTGAGACGCGCAGCGCAGCGGACGCATCCTTCCCGGGGTGGGAGGACTACCTGGACCTGGCCGAAGTGACCGTGTACAACCAGACCATCTCGTCCATCACCCGTCTGAGGGACGGAGCCGATCCCGACGCGGATCCGAGCTTGCCCAGTGTGGCCGAGTACGACCTTTTCCGCGTGGACCTGGAGGATGGGACCTCGGTGCGGAGGGCGGCGTTCTTCGTGAGCTTCCCCGACGAACAGCGTTCCAGTGTTGGAGCGGACTTGGGCGTCACGCTGTACGGGGGCAGGCTTTTCGCGGATCAGAGCAAGGGGTTCCTCACCAATATCCCGGGCGTTTACGCCATTGGAGATGCTAACTCGAACAACATCACCAATGTCCCGTCTGCTATTTTCACGGGCAAGAGAGCGGCTGTCTACTTACATGGTAGGTTCTCCATTCACATGGAACGTGGATGCACCGACTAAAGCTCCTGTTTAGTACAACTCGCAAGAGAGGACGTGGCAGCAGAGCTCGCGGCGTACAACAGCACTGACCTTGAGACCCGAGCCAGTTGGGAGCTTGAGCCGCGGAATATCTGGGAACGTATGAATGGTCAGCCAGGAGACCTTCTGTATGCTGGGGAGTTTGAGCAGTGATCGAAGCTGCCGTATGTGCAATAGGACTCATTGCTGTCCATCATACACATGGGTTTGAACGAAAGCAGCCGCACAAAAGTCGTCAGATGGCCTGAACTCCCTCCAAATTGTACTACCTAGGTCCTATTGACTAACTAATATACTTAATCACTGGTGTGGCCCTGTCAAAAGATCACTTCGAATCTCTTAAGACAGAAACCTGCGGAGTTACAGTCACGTTGCCTCACACCCTGCTTCCTCCACCGCATTGCCAACGGCTTCTCTTGACTTCATCCTCGCAAGGAGCGGCACAAGCAGGTTCTGCCTCATGCCTTGAAGTATGGTCTGCATATACGCTTTCTTGTCGAAGTCAACCGGCAACACCTCGACAGCGCAGTGGTAATCATAAGTGTGCTCGACAAAGTATCGGAAGTGCGTATCGATCTGCCGCAGTCGCATCAGCGTCTTCGTAGCCTTGGCCGCCCCTCCCCAATCGAGCCTCAGGAGTGCCGCCAATTGGACCAATTTGATCGGCACGTATTGGAAGAAGAACTCGTAGAGGAAAAACCACCGTCGGTCTGTTCCAACATACCAGCCAGTGGGTTTGTAAAGGAGGAGGTTTTCTGGTTGTGAGAAGTACGTGACGGTGTCGAAAACGATGTCCCACGTACTTGGGCCGTGCTTGGTGGTCGATACGCAGTGGACGAACTTGGCGGGAGCTGTCTCATGGTTTATGTTACTTTCTTGGGAAAGTAGTGCCTCCTTGATCAAACATTCGGCAACTTTGTCCACGGGCACGACGTCAAGGATGGCTGATGGTTCCCCATGCAGGACCTTGAGGCCCCCAAGTGCAAACGCTGAGATAGGACTGGCTAGGGCTGCAAAGCTGTCGATCCATCCTGGGAATGGATATTTCCAACTTGCCGAGACTATGCTAGGGCGGACGATTGTAAGGGGCGTTGCACCCTTCTTCTGGATCATGGAATGCTCGGAGAGACATTTTGCCAGTGTGTAGTTGTTGGGGTGGCCAGTTTCTTGGCGGATCTGGTCGGCGTCCTTCTCTCCCTCACGTAATTCAGCCAGTATCTGCTGGGATGGCCTGGGCAGGACAGGCAATTTCTCCTAGATTGGCCCTTTCGTATTCGGTGTGACATAAGCTGTCGAAGTAGCGACGAGGCGTTTGAGGTTGGGACATTTTTGCGCAAGTTGCAAGATATTGAGGCTGGCCGTCACGTTTTCCGCGAGTAGGACGTTCATAGGTGAGTCGAAGGAGACACAGCCGGCACAGTGGATGATGTGGGTGACATTGTGTGTGAGCTCGTCCATGTATGATGTGTTAATGCCACAATCGGGCTCCATTAGGTCGCCTTGGATCACTGAAACGTCGTTGTGCCAGCCACTCGGGAGCTTGGAGAAACAAGGGGACTTGACCACTTTCCCCAAGAATCTTTCGAGAGCAGATTGTCCACGTAGTGATCGAATCGCCACGAGGATACGGTCAAACTGAAGGGTACCATCGGTCCGTTGGCGAATAAGCTCTTCCAGAACAACCTTGCCCACGAAACCCGTCACTCCTGTGAGAAGGATAGTGACGGGAGATTCTGGGGACTCCGCTGACATGATAGGCTTGGTGGTGGAGGCGTTGTTGGTTACTATGTCGTGGTTCAGAGTTCAAACCGAGCTAGCTGGAAATATGATGATCTAGAAGATGAAGAATTCTCGAAGACGCAGCACATGGGACAAGTGGCGATGTGATTGAGGATAGGAGTTCGCGTCCCAAATATTCATGATGTTTATGGTGATGGTTGTTTCAGTTCAGTCAAAGGAACGCCCTGGGACAGCAAGAGGTACGATGTCGCAGTTACTGCCCACCCAAACATACGTCAAGGCAATAGCAGGAGCGACGTCGCATCTATGATTGTGTTCCGAATTATTCCTTCCTCTGATTTGGGCAAAGGGAAGGAGTGGCCCTGAACTTATGATTGGTCATCGATTCTCTGCATAAGTGCCTTCTCAATACCTAGCTCAAACAAGTGTTGTAAGAAAATGTCTCCGATGCAAAAGCCCGCTTGGGCACTTTGTGTGTGTGTGAAGCATCGTGTCTTTGCAAATACCGACAAACGCAGTTATACGACTCCATAGGTCGGTCTATTTCCAACACACCTTTATTGATAACGGCCTGGTTACTCCTGAATTCCGGTGCATCGCGTGATTTCTATTGCATCCTGAAGTGGAAAGAAAGTAGATGTTAGTATACCTTCCCATAACCTTAGAAGACTCCACCGAGGAATATCACAAACCGGAACTCCACTCGGTTCCCACCCCTCGACAAAACTGCTGGTATATATGAGATTTGGGTTGCCGCGAGCTTCGTAATCGTCCCCTTGCTTTTTGGTTTTGGAAAGTTCGTCCGAGCTTGAGCCTGTGGTATTGTGAAATTTCTCCCGCTTCTGCTTGACTGTGCTCCTGACGTACTCCAAGTATGGAGGGTTTCCCGGTTTGACAACTGTTCCGTATTTATGAAATAAGCAACTGTCGAAAAGTAAAGACACGTATATGTATCGACATGTGAGCCGACTTACCATTGTCCGCAGCAAGTACTGACCCAGGTCCAATGAGCCTGAGCTCCTCACACAGCTGTAGGTCAGGTGTATATAGGGGCTTCACATGGTCAAGAAACATCAAGTCGATTTTCTTCAGTGTCCCTCCCATATACAGTCGCCTCAGCGATGTGGAAGCTGGGCCTATCTCCACCCTGACCACATCATGAAGCCCAGCTAAGTCAACCAAACTTGCAATGACAGCACCAAACTCCGGATTATACTCCAGGCTATAGTACCTCTTCCCGCCAGCCTCTTTAAATGCAGCACCAAAGGCAATGGCAGAGTAGCCCACATAGCCGCCCAGCTCAACCATCGTCTCCGGCCTCACAGCCTTGATGAGGTCCACCACAATTCCCGACTTGTGCTCGCCAACATTCATGAGGTATTTTTTGGTCTTACCATACTCGTCGATGGTGTCCAGGATCTTCTGGGGATTTCCACGCAGATCGGAGAGCCTGGGATGGTTGTAGATAAAGTGGAGGAGGGCAATTTCCCGGCCATCATCAAACTGCTCGTAATATTCAGCATCCGAGGGTGTTAGGTGAGTGTTCTAGGAGACGAACGTATTTATCTTCTTGTGGCTGATATGCCTGTCCAGTGAAGCCCTTCAACGTGCTCATTTTGATTGAATCCGTATGGGTTTCCCGCTTCCAAGAGCAAATTTGGAGCTTGTGTGGATAAATAGAACCCCCAGAAACAATTGAAACTGAACTTAGGTATGACTTGGTTTTACCTCTTGTCACTAGAAGATTGAAGTGAAACCTTCGAGCCTGGCAATATGTAGATGCTGCCGCTCTTGTCCATATAACGGCGATCTTCACATTCCCAGAGAACATAGACATCAGAGGGGTAAAATGACCTTGGGGGAGGGCACGTGCAGAAAACTTGGGAGCTTGGGAGCTTGGGAGATTGATACATTCAAAGATCTTCGAACTACAGTCGCGTAATTACATTCGACCTCGACTTCTGGAACTTTACTCCAGCTCCATGGCTACCGGATCTACCCGGAAATGCTTACCTCGAACGGTTTGTCTTTCCTATGATGTATCATGACTACGTGTCGGTCCAGATTCTTGTATCAGCCCGGCGAAATATCTGCTTTTCAATAAACTTGTTGACGCCATCAGCACGATGAGTTATGGCATCCACGGGCTGGTAATAACGGCGTCAGCACTTCCTGATGTCCCCGTAGCTTCCGGGATTACATGGAAAACTAACTCAATGTGGCCACTAATTCCCAAGAGCCGTACGACAGTATGCTGCCATTACCAAATTAGCATGTGCGTTTTTGTAATATCACCTTGTCGAGTCATCAGCAGAGACACTGTCTTATTCCATGGGCCGACGACGCCGACCTATACATCCATGCACGTGTCGTGGACAGGAAGATCGGCAACAGAACTACGTACGGGGTCTGAGCCGCAGGTCTTTATTGAGGCCTCGGTAGTTTACAGTCCAATGATGGTTGTAGATGGGAATGAGGTAGATAGTACGCCTAAAGTCCTAAATAGTCATGCAGAATCGAGGTACAGTGCACAAGATGAATTACCAATGCCAGCTGGACGAACCCAATGCTACAGACGGGACCTGACTTGAGCTCAACACACGTTTCGCTGCTGAACCGTGACGATAAATGCAGTCAACCCAAAGATATGCCCAAGTGGCTGTAGTTCCATTGTCTCCATGCTCAGGCCTGTTGAGCAAAGGTAGCAAACAACAAAGTGTGACGACACGACTCTGTAAACGCACAGATACCAATGGTGTCCTCCAACAATATAGTCCACCCCAAAAAGTAATCATTTCCTTGCTCCTCTTGAGTCTTCCGAGTCTGTAGTTTACTATACCTCATCCCCTAGCTCCGAGTCTTCAACGACTCTTTCTGGAGCTTTCGCCGTCCTGTTATCCTTGCCGTTGTTGTCCACATCCACTCGTCCCTCATTCATCATGTCAGACCTCAAGGCAACCGTCTCCGAGACGTCCCATGGCTTCCATGTCGAAGGCTATGAGAAGATCACCTACGACTTCCAATTCGTCGACGGCGTCTTCGATATCCAGAATCCCGGATTGGCTGATTGCTACAAGCCATGGGGACGCGTTCTCGCGGTGACAGACAAGAATGTGTACGGACTCTATGGTGACAAGATGCAGGCCTACTTCAACCACTTCGGGCTTACTCTGAAGGTTCACAAGACCTCCATTGGCGAGAAGGCCAAGACCGTCGATACTTGGCTGAGCATATGTGACTCTATGACCGAATTCGGTATAATCAGAAAGGTAAGACATGCTTCCTGAATCTGATCCGTTATAGCCAGCTCTTGAAACTTATATACCTTTCTAGGAACCTGTGCTTGTCGTCGGCGGAGGACTAGTCACAGATGTCGCTGGGTAAAAGGCCCTCCCCCCTTACATACTCAACGCTCCATATCAGGCTCGTGAAAGCTGTCTGCATGTATAGTCGCACTTCGTTCGACCCTGACGGGGAAAATACGCCATGTGAAGATAACTTGCTGACGCCGGACCCTAGTTTCGCATGTGCTGCCTATCGCCGCAGCACTAACTTCATCCGCGTACCGACTACCGTCATCGGTCTCATTGATGCCAGCGTGAGCATCAAGGTTGCCGTCAACTACGGAAACTACAAGAATAGGCTGGGTGCCTACCATGCTCCCATCCACACATTCCTGGACTTCACCTTCCTGCGAAGCCTTCCCATCGCCCAGGTGCGGAACGGGTTTGCAGAGCTCATCAAGATCTCGTCGTGCGCGCACCTTGAGGTCTTCAACTTGCTGGACAAGTACTGTGAGCAGCTCATCGAGTCCAAGTTCGCACGCGCGGACGACTCGTCAGACGAGCTTAGACAAGCGGCTGATCATGTGCGTCCACCCCTTGAATGGGTCCCTTTCGTGCATGTTCGTCATCAGCAGGAGACTCACGCGCAGCACAGATCAACCGCGAGGGAATCTTCGAGATGCTCAAACTCGAGACCCCCAACCTCCACGAGATTGGCCTCGACCGCGTCATCGCGTACGGCCACACCTGGTCGCCCATGCATGAGCTGATCCCCTCCACGCCCCTTCGCCACGGCCACGCCATCTCCATCGACATGGCCTACAGCGCAACCATAGCTCACCTGCGCGGCCTGCTCAGCGGCGCAGAGCACACCCGCCTGTTGATGCTGTTCTCTCGCGCGGGGCTGACTATTGACCACCCGCAGTTCGACGAGGACGTGGTCGAGAGAGCCACGGCTGCCATATTGAAGACTCGCGACGGGAAGCTGCGCCTCGCCGTCCCTTCTCCACTGGGTAGTTGCACGTTCCTGAATGACGTTTCGAGGGAGGAGATGGTGGTGGCTTTGAGGAAGCATAAGTCGCTGATGAATACTTACCCTCGCGAGGGTGCTGGTTTTGAGGCTTCTGTGGATGGGAGCGATACCGGTTATGCAGACTTGGAAACTGAGAACATGAGTGTCAGGGATACTATTATGGAGAACGGAGATGGCCTGAAGAGGAAGGCTGCTGTTGCCCATACCAATGGTGTCAAGAAAGCTAGCACTGTCCACGTGGAGGTGGTTGGGCAGACGAACGGCACGGTGCACTAGACATGGTGAGACTTCCTCGACAGGAGGTCTTCATGACTTGCATCTAAGTTGCATGTGCACGAGGTCGCCCTCACACAGCGAGGCCACGGCCACTGTCAAAGATGTTTCCACCAACATAGAAATGCTGATTACAGCATCATGAGATAGACCATGAACTCAAAAAGTCAACTTCCAAATATCAGAATCATTTTCCTTGTTGTGCTACTACTACTAGCCTCACCCTCGCAATTTAGGTCCCCTGTGCCTGGCGACAACCCAGTCCAGTCCAACTTAACAAGAATACACACGGATGTGACGCGTGGGAGTAGCCCGTGCAAAAAGAGTTTGGAGGATCAATTGCTTGTACGATCGCCCACAATTTACCCGAATATCCAGATGTTGAAAAGTCATGTGGTAATCATGAACCACTTCATGCCCGTCCGTTTGCGGGTTGATACCCTACTTAGCCCCTGGACGGCGTCTCACCCCCCAGAGCTTCATCCCTACGTTTACTCAAGCTCCAAGAACTCGACTGGGCACCTGAAGTGGCGCCTTGAAACTAATTATTCATGAAAATTGTTTCACATGTGTCAATCTTTCACTCACCATTGGAGCACTGCTTTGGCCGGAGATACTGGAGACCTTGCGATACCTCGAGTGGAGCCTTTTAAGCAAGTCTGAGCAGACAAATCAACACACGACTTGAACCTTTCCTGTTGAAACGACGCAAAGAGCCCGCGGCCGCGGAGTTTTCTCCGTTACTCTGTCCATGATGGATACGTTCGTCGATGGGCCAGACCATACCATAACGAAGTCCTCACGGCTTCGACGGGATCATTCAAGCAATATGATCATCCCTCACGCTTCGCCAACGTCAAATGCTGCCGTTCCCGAAGGCAAGGCCAATGGGTCGTCCAAGGGAAAAGAGCCAAACACGGCACCATCAAACAAGCCTGCCGTCAGCTTGAGATGCGGCCCTTTCCGTCTGCCACTACGTGACCACATCAAAACCGCCCTCCTCCTCTTCCTCAGTCTCATTACGGTACCCATTAGCTACACCATCGCCCTCGCTCTGACAGTCCTGCCACCATGGGTCATGATATACTTCCTGCCCTACTCCACGTCGACTCCCACCGGTGCCCTGTACCATCGCAACCTATGCCGGTCCGAGCGGGACTTCTCACAGAAGACAGTCCTGATCACTGGTGTAGGTATGACAAAAGGCTTGACGCTTGCTCGCTCCTTCTGGCTCTGTGGACATAGAGTCATCGCCGCGGACTTCGATATCGAGAGGTGCAGCATGTGGATGCCGTGGCGTGGGCGAGTGTACAGCAGGTCATTTGACAAGGTGTACTCGCTTAAACGGCCAGTGATTAGAGACGGGATGAAGGAAATAGAAAAGGCCGAGGTTCAGATAGAGTACATCGCGCAAATCTACCGGATCGTACAGAAGGAGAGCGTAGACTTGTGGGTGTCCTGTTCCAGCGTCGCAAGCGCAGTGGAGGACGCCATGGTGAAGGTGGCCCTGGACAACATGCCCTCGGAGGAGGGACCACGCTGTGCATGCATCCAGTTCGACGTCCCGACGACGTCCACCCTGCATGAGAAATCCGCCTTCGTTCGACACACCAAACGCCTCAACCTGCCCGTCCCGGAGACCTACGACGTTACATCGCACCTGCAGGTGCTCCACTTCCTGGACAGGGCCACGAAGAAGCACCCATGCAAACGATTTATCCTCAAGCCCGTCGGTATGGACGACGCCAACAGGGGAGACATGACATGGCTGCCCCTGCCGGCTGCCGAGGACACAGAAAGACACGTCCGGCGTCTGCCCATATCGAAGGACAGGCCGTGGATCCTGCAGCAGTTCATCCGCGGCGGGAAGGAGTACTGCACGCACTCGCTGGTGGTGGACGGCGAGGTCAAGGTGTTCGTGGCGTGCCCGTCGGCCGAGCTGCTGATGCACTACACTGCCCTTGCGCACGACGAGCCGGTAGGCGAGGGCATGCTGGAGTTTACGAGGCGGTTTGCGGCGGCGGCGGGGAAGGGGTTCACGGGGCATCTGAGCTTCGACTTCATGACTGAGAAGGATGAAGAGGGCATGACGAGGTTGTACGCCATTGAGTGTAATCCTCGAGCGCACACGGCTGTGGCGTTGTTTGGACAGACGGGCAGGGAGATGAGAGGTATGGTCGAGGCTTACTTGTCTGCCATCGAGGATCGTACGAAGCTGGGAGAGAACACCCCGAGGAGGAAGAACGGCGTCTCGAGGCTAGTGAGACCACCAACGGACGCAACGTCGCGTTATTGGGTTGGCCATGACGTCCTCACGCTGCTGGTTCTTCCGGTGTGGAGGCTGCTGAGCTGGAACCAAAGGCTTAGCGAGCTCGCCATTGGGCTGAAGAGATTTTTGAAGCAGGTACTGTTTTGGAAGGACGGGACGTTCGAGCTTTGGGATCCGTGGCCATTCGTGGCGCTGTATCATCATTACTGGCCCAAGGCGATGGTGACTTCTTGGTGGAAAGGGGAGAGGTGGAGTCGACTGAATGTAAGCACCACGAAGATGTTTAGTTGCTAGGCAGACAGTCATGATAATCCTCTTAACACTTTCCAATTCTCTGGCCCTGTTACCACTAGGTAATATTCCTCCCTAAATCCAAAGCCGCTTATATCGGTGCTGGTAAAGTGGTTAGTCCCCAGGGGTAGAGGCAATCCTGGAAACTCTGCCTGTTGTCATTGTCTTCTGTGATGCGCAGAACTCACCAAGTCATAATCAGCTACAAGTCAAATTAGGCAATTGTAGTCCTCTCTCCCTTTGTCAAGGCCTGGGGATTCTCTATCTCGCCACCTCCTCTTCAGACAACATATTCTTTTCCTATGTCAAGTCAAATCAATGCTCGTGTTCTGACTTTCCAGCCTCACACACAAGCAGAAGCACAACCAAAAGTACTTCGACAGAGGCTTAGGTGACCATGGACTTTGAAAACCAGGTTCAGTCTGTGCGACAGGTGAAGAAGTTCCAGTTTGACGAGGACATGAAGAGGTGAGTTGCTCTGAGTTGGGACTTGGTTAATAACAGCAAAGAACTGTGATCACTGTGTCTACCCACCTGGGCAGGTAATTACTGTGTACCTAAGTAGTTAGCAGTGTACCGGAGCTATAAGGAGCTATGACCAGGTGTCCCTTCTTGTTGCCCCAGCAGCGGCAGCGAGCAGCTCAGGGTCCAGCAAATCGCAAGCTCTGACCCTCCAGTGGAGAGTGGGGAAATGCACTGCTCAAGGGCACCAATTCGCCAATTCGCCAATTGGAGCTGGGAAACCACCCCTGTCCCGCCCTGCCGTCACCGGCCTGACCCGCCTAGCCTATCGGCGCTGTCTGTCTCACCACCATGCACGCGCATCAGGAGCACCCGCCGTATTGATCTCCCCAGCCCTCCGGCTTTTTTTCAAGCTCGAACCGCGCCGCACAACACAACACAACACAATACAACACCACTACCACCACCACTTCCACACCCTGTCCCTCTTCTTTTTTGTCTTTTGCCCTTCCTGTTGTGAGCTTGGTTTCCTTAGTCTCGAATTGTCGCCGCACTCTATAACGTCAGTTCCCAGCCTGTCCCGTTACGCGCACGCGATTCGGCCGCAACCCCGTCCCTCATCGACATTACCACTTCTGGCTAGTCTGTGTGGTATTGTCTTGTTGACTCCAGCCTGACCCTCGAAACAGATCCCAGTCACCCGGAGCGAAAATGGCCGACAACGACAACACCATCATCGAGGACTCCCCGGCCAACCCTGGCGCCGATGTCGAAATGTCCGAGAGCGCGGGCGCAGGCGCAGGCGCGGACGCGGGAGAGGACGAGGCTACCGCAGCTGCTGGCCGGTCTGAGATGCCCTTCGCCGAGGAGGAGACCATCAACGAGCCCGAGCCCGTTCCTGAGCGCACCTCTTTCATCAGCTACCTCACCAGCCCCATCGTCACCCTGATTGTCGGCTCTGACGAGACCGAGACCATCCTGACAGCTCACCAAGCCCTCCTCACACTGAGCCCATTCTTTAAGGACGCGTGCGCCCAGTTCAGCGACGATGGCAGCGTAAGTACTACCGACCATCCAGGCAGCTTCTTTGGTTCTGTCGCAGGTGTTCCTCCCATTGATGGAAGCTGGCGCAGCATGCACAATGCTCTCGCATGAGAAACCTGGTGCTAACTGCCACCTTTATTGCTGTAGCCTCGCCAAATCGAGCTCCCCTCTGAGGAGATAGATGCGGTTGGGTGCTTCCTCGAATACCTCTACACCGGCGACTATTTCCCCAAGAAGGTTGCCGGCCAGCGACAGCTCGAGGTCGACCCCTCCCTCCCCAAGGTCGACGAGTCCGGCGAGCAGCTCCTCAAGCACGCCCGCGTCTACACCCTGGCCGACAAGTTCCAGGTCCCCAACCTGCGCACCCTCGCCTCCTCCAAGATCCACTGCGTCAATTCCACCGCCAAGGGCGAGATCGCCTATGCCCGCTACGTCTACGCCTACACCTCCGACGTCGACACAACCATCCGCGCGCCCGTCGCCAACTTCTGGGCTAACCGCTCACACACCCTCCGCGCCGAGGCGGAGCCCGAGTTCAAGGCGCTCTGCTTGGAGTACCCTCAGTTCGGATACGACGTTCTCAGTAAGTTACTTTTTTGATCACAAACGAGCGTGCATTGTTTCTTACATTACTACAGCCCGCGTCCTCGACGAGAAGCTCAAGCGCGAGTCCAACACCAAGATGCACCCTGCCACCGGCAGCGCCCGCAAGCGACCTCGCCACAGCAACATCTAAACAAAACTGGCTCAAAGTTGCTCCCACATTATATTTCGGAATTCTTTACACAAGGCGTTATTCGGGCGACGAAAGGCTTGTCGCGATTTTGCCTCGTTGAATACTCGGGCGAGACATGGAAGCTTGGATTGGAGCACATCTTGCGCGACTGCGCGAGGAATTCTGCTCTGAGTTCTGTACGATATCGCAGATATTTGCTTCCCCTTTCGAAACCTGATTTTACGGCCGACCTTTGGAATATAGGATGAATGGCGGTAGAATAATTTACTGCAACCGGGTTATCCAACGATTGATTGTAGGTGGATTCAGTGGATCAAAAACGGAAGCTGGTATTTTTGGCTTGCTTCTTCGTACTTCCGTTGTACTGAGAGTTATACTGGGATACTTGACAACCTCCACGTGTATGATAATGTGTCAACAAAGCTTTCCAGTTTCATAGGACCGAATCCATCGATCTAGCAAGTCAGCCATTACCGGCCCTTCGCACGAGAGTACAAGCAATCATCAACAGCGCACAAGGCAGGACAGGACAAGACTGTCCGGGTGGAATGTCCGGGGACTACTAGTGATAGCTGATAGGCCCTTCCACCGTCTTGCCGGCCTGGCGGTTGGCCTTGGAAACATGCCTACATACCTAAAGAGCCAGGACCGTCATGTACTGTGGTATTGAACGCAGATCACCCAGTCACCCAACCATGCACCATGTGGCTCGCCAAGGCTCCCCCGCTTCGACCTCGTGCCAACCACCACGACGAAGTGGGAAGATGCATCGACAATCTTTTCAATTGTGACAGCACGGGCACAGTCGCTTTGCATATGCACTCCGCTCGTGAATGAGGCAGATGATGCATACAGGAGAACCCTGAAAGTCGGTTGGTTATCCTTGCTCTTGTCGCTTTTCACAGGTTTGCATGCCACATCCCCAGTCAACTTCAAGATGGGGGAATACGGTTACCGTGAGTTCCACCTGTGCATGTGCTCATCAAGATGGTTTCCAAGACAATCCAGTTCCTCGCAACAAAAACCTCCAGCAGCTTGCTCCTGCTGTTTATCTGGGCGATACTGACTGCAGCCGTGCCAGCAATCCAACAGAGCTTCAGCTTTCCGGAATTAGGCGGTAGCTGGCACAAATATGTCAAAGCTCCTGACGGCAACCCCATCACACCAGTACTCTGGGTCGCAGACTACACCAGCGGCAACATAACCAACCCCGACGGCTTGGTAGGTCATGGGACCACTATTCTCACTCGAAGTGACCCCGACGAGGACGTGCCCTCCATCGTGGTAGACTTCGGGCAAAACTACGCTGGTATACTCACCGTTAACTTCGACGGAGCCGAGCCTTCCTCCCAGGCCGGTTCAAGCACGACCTCCTTGCCTGGCATCACACTGGCCTTCTCCGAGACGCTGGAGTTTTTGACAGATAGGAGCGACTTCACTAGGTCCGATAACCAGGCTTCCGGTAGTAAGTATACCAACGGCACAGATCAGATCGCTGTGCAAAAGAAACCATATACCTGGAAGAACAAGCTTGGCTGCCAGTTTCCCGATGAGCACAAAGTCTGTTCGGATGGCTTCCACGGGTTTCGATACCTGAGGATCTCGCTACAGGCTCTGCCTGAGGACGCGCCATACACTACGGGCTTCGGAAGCGTGTCCATCCCTTCCATCAGCCTGACGTATTCGGGCTACCGCGGCACTCCGGACACTTTCACGGGATATTTTGAGTGCTCGGATGAAGACCTCACGCAGTGGTGGTACGACGCCGTGTACACCAATGACCTGGCCACCGACATCTTTCGGGCCGACGACGCAGAGCCGAGGGATGCTGCGAGCCCTGGACTCCTGGGGAAGGAGGTCCTTCACGATGGCGCAAAGCGCGATCGCGATCCGTATGTTGGTGATTTGGCTATTTCGGGACTGACGGCGTATCTCAGCCACAACAATGGCGCCGCGGCGCGGAATGTGCTCGCAGACCTTGCGGACCATCAGAGGGAGGACGGGTGGATTCCGCCGGCGAGTATAAACAATTACAGCCTTGCGCTGTTTGACTACCCGCTTTGGTGGGTGGTCTGTTCGAACGACTTGGTGATGTACACCGGCGATTTGGATTACCTGGACACTTACTACACCAACATCGTCAAGGTTCTGGACGTGTACTATCCCAGCTGCACCAACTCCGACGGTCTGTTGGAAAAGGGCCTGGGGAACAGCGACGGATATGGCGACTACGCGTTCCTCCCTCGAACGGGCGTCATCACGTACTACAACGCGCTGTACGCCCTGGCACTCAATCGGGCTGCGCAGCTCGCCGACTTCCATGACCGGCCCGATGATGCGGAAAGGTGGCGGGGGCGCGCCGCTGCAATCGGGCCGGCACTGCTCAAGGAGAACTGGGACCCCGACGTCGGCGCCTTCTTCGACGGTGGCGCCTGTCCTGACGAAGGTGACAGCACGGCCAAGTGCCCTGTCCACGCACAGGACGGCAACAGCCTCGCCATTCTGGGCTTCGTGAAGGATAACTTTCTCGCCGCTCGTGGAATACTCGGCAGAGGCACGACGGTGCCCATGATATCGATTTTGAACTATCTGTCGTCTGCGCTGGCGCGACCCTACGGCAATGCTTTCTATGACAGTAACATCCTTTCTCCTGAGGACAACTTCGACCGGCGCGTGTACGCTTTTATAAGCTACTTCGAGATCGCAGCACGCTTTCAGGAGGAGTACGACATTCCACTCGTCGAGTCGGCCTTCGACGAAATCAGGCGACTATACGGGTGGATGGCCAGGAACGACCCGTTCGGGACATTCTGGGAGGGCATCGGGCCGGAGGGCAGCCCGTACGAGGGCGGATACACGTCCATGGCGCACGGCTGGTCGACTGGTATCGTCCCGCTGATGGTGAACTACATCTCGGGTCTGACCCCCTGGCTGCCTGGCTTCAGGGGGTGGACTGTAAATCCGCAGACGGAGGGCGGGGGGCTGACCTGGGCCAGGTCGGGAGTTGCCTCCGTCTTTGGGGGCATCGAGACGGAGTGGTGCAACGATGCTTGTCCTGATGGCAGTGCGATGAGCTTGACGGTGAGCAGTCCTGCGGGGACGACGGGGACGGTGCACGTTCCTGTCGCGGATGATGATAGTGAGCTGAGGAAGAATGGAGAGGTAATCTGGACGAGAAACGGGGAGGGCACCGTGAATGGGGTGGCGTTCCAAGGCGGGAGGGTCGTGGTTACTGTCGAGGGTGGAGGCACCCATGTTTTCAGAACGGCTTAGCTTCGTTGAAGGGGATTTTGCATAGCGATGATCAACACTGTTTTATGTCTTTTCTAATCTCGAATGGGCAAGTCACTGTGCACCTGGGCATCCCCCTTTGTGGCCTATGAATATCTTTGGAACCTATAACCGAATATAGGATGATTTCCTATGGGTGTTGTTTTGCGCTGTATGGAATATTTTCCACCTACATATTGAGTTTTAAGACAGGACCTCCGAGCCCGGGAATGTCACTCCGCAATACACCCGGTACTTATCTGTAATGTGACAGGGACCCTGGAGTCTCCACACTGCAAAGAAGCCATCCGAGTGAGGTTATCCCCGCACCATGTCAGCATATTCGGGTCAACATCGGAGTTGTTCATAAACGGCATAGTCTTCCAAAATGGATCATAACTTGCTTGGATACGGACCGAATAGCATGGTCCATACTGGTGGCACATGCAGTCTTTCTCGGATCATCATAGGCTTCATTGGTTAATGCCGAATGTTGGGTGTGAGCTTACTTACCTAGAAACCTGTTAAATGCCCAATGGAAGGATACCCCACAGAAGCCATCATGAGACCTCAACGATATTGCCGGTGGAGGGGCCTTACTACTTTCGCTGGTTGCAGGACTTTCCAGTACGGAAGTACGTATAAGGACCTGGTCTACCGGTACCAGTCTACGACGAAGTGCCTTCTCCCAAAGCGCACCATATTGATACCGGTATCTGAAAGTCGCTAACATGACCTTCTTCCGCGGCCTATGCTGCCTCATTCTCAACAGCGTGGCCTTCGTCCTCGCCTTGCCTCGAAATTTCTCCTCTGGCCCGCCTTATGCCACTCTCAAGAATGGCTCCTACTACGGCGTCTACTCCCCCATATATGACCAGGACTACTTCCTCGGAATACCATTTGCCCAGCCTCCCGTGGGTGACCTGCGCTTCCGCCAGCCGCAGCCCCTGAACTCCACATGGACCGACGTCCGCAACGCGACGGCGTACCAGCCGGAGTGTATCGGCTACGGATCTGACCAGTGGGTGTTGGGGAATCACGTCTCAGAGGACTGCCTCTCCGTTAACATCATCCGCCCCGCTGGGATCTCTACCGACGCTGCCCTACCGGTGGGCGTCTTCCTGAACCCGGGTGGGTACTTCCAGGGAGGGAACTCGGACCCAAGGTACAACATGAGCTTCATCGTGCAGCAATCGCAGGAGATGGGCACACCATTCATTGCGGTAAGCCCCAACTACCGGCTGAGCCTGTGGGGCTTTCTGTACAGCCAGGAGGTCGTGGATGCGGGGATCACGAACTTGGGCATGTTAGACCAGAGGTTGGCACTGCACTGGGTCCAAGAGAATATTGCTGCGTTTGGCGGGGATCCCAGAAAGGTTACGATCTGGTGAGAAGTCTGGTTGATGCTCCAGAGGACGCCCTTCCCTCGGAGAATGGAGAGCTGACAGTAACCAGGGGTGAGTCTGCCGGTGGTGGCAGTGTCGGCGCACACCTGGTCGCGTACGGAGGCAGAGACGATAATCTCTTCAGCGGTGCTATCAGCGAGAGCGGCACCTGCTCCGGCATGTCGCAATATCCCACGATCGAGGAGTGGCAGCCCGTCTACGACTATGTCGTCAACGCAACCGGCTGCACAGACGCTGTAGATCCCCTGGCGTGTCTCCGGACAATTCCGAGTAGCACCTTGAATACCGTCTTCAACATCTCCGATATTAGCAATGGCCCCGGGCTACAAATAGACGGAGACTTCCTACAGAACTCAGGCACGACCCACCTACGCCGAGGTGAATTTGTGAAGGTGCCGTATCTCATCGGGACAAACTTCGACGAGGGTACATCTTTCTGTGCAAAGGGAATTAACACTACTGAGCAATTCCTCAACCAGACACTATACAAGACACCTAACATGGACAACGAGACTCTGTACACCATTGCCGCGCTATACCCCGACATACCAGAGGTGGGCATCCCCGCCACGCTCAAGGGACGACCGTCAGAAGAGTCGGGGTACGGATACCAGTGGAAGCGCGAGGCTGCGTACAGGGGCGACGTGGAGATTCAGGCTCCGCGGCGACACGCCACCCAGTCGTGGGCGCGGTACAACGCCACGGCTTACAGCTACCATTTCAACGTTCTCGTCAACGGTGCTGTAGTTGAGACGGGTGCTGCACACTACAGGGAAGTTGCATTCGTATTTCACGATGTCATCGGCCTGGGTTACAACAACAGCGTGTCCGTCGATCCTTTTGTCGGCAAGCCTGATACGCTGGGGCAGTTGGCGACGATGATGAGCAGGATGTGGGTGAGCTTCATTGTTCATGGGGATCCAAACTACTCTGGGGGTATGTTCAGACTCGCTTTCATATCCCTCTCTGCCCGTTCCCTCAATTGTCTCCACTGAGTGAACGATGATATGACATTGTCAGAAATGCTAAAGTTGATATTGCATTCAGTTACTGAGCTTCAATGGCCCAAATACACCCCTGATGAGCCTGTCAATATCGTGTTCGATGTAAATAAGACTGGCTTGGCTTATATTGAGCCGGACCTGTACCGTGCCGAGGGTATACAATTCATTATCGATAACCTGGACACAGTTTATAGACAGTAATGAATGTTAGTTTGCTTGTGGTGACAGGACTTGGAATTTCAAAAGAAGCACTCTTCTGTCTGTCCATTCAACCACTCTCACAGCCCGTCAACTGGTGATATGGAACACTCGTAATTACGCTGCTTACACATTCTTCATCACAACCATTGTACTTCAATATTCGAACACGTTACCCTAGGTTAATTGAAAGTTAAACATTGCTGGCTTCTGTTCGGGTTTTGCGAGTCGGCATTTCGAACCATTCGTCCCAGATTACAAACCACAGCCCTTCTTCATGGCAAACTCCAAGTTCAACATCAATGATCATAGCTTTAATAATTAGCATAGACTCCCGCCTGTCCCGACAGCCTTTCGTGAGTTATGAGCCCGGCCTAATTATTGTATTCTTCATTTTTTGCGGCGGTTAAAGTCTCTATGATCTGGTACCAGTCCCCTCAGACGCATACCAGAATCGGCACAAAGAGCCAGGTTTTAAAGAAGTTTCCTGAGAAAGTAAGACAAAAACTACCCTTGGTCTCTGAACAACTTCATAGTTATGATGATGATATCCTATAGTTAATCTGATCTTGGTATGTTTCGCCTTCTGTTAATACCAGATTGTGAAAACGATTACCAATAGACCCACCATTACAAACGTCTAAGTGATCACAATAGCTGCATATTATCGGCAGCCAAACTGGAGAGCATAAGTTTGATGCCTGCCAGATGTTACATGTAGGTACTTCACTGTGGCGGAGCCTATCTGTGCCACATGGAAAGAGACTCGGCTTCATTCAATATTGCCTGCGCGGCGCCTTCCCCCCTTTTCTTCACCAAAATTGCGGAACGGCTTTAAACACCCCAAAAAGAAATCAATCAATCCGAGTACATATAAAGAACGGTGATTTCGCTTATAAGCGAGTGCCATAAAATCAAGGACACCATTCACGAGACCCCTGTACTGTTGTCTCAATCCCCTCATGTGGACGCCGTTGAACACATCCGCATGTCTGACTGTGAAATCCATGAATTCGGGCAGATAGACAGCTAGCACATGGCCCGACGTGGGCGTGGGACGAGATGCGGTTGGCCCTGAGCTGTTGTTGCTGTTCCCCGCGTCCCCTCCCCTCGATACGATATCGGCAGGTCGAGATCTTCTCAAAGATAACTGTGTTCATGTCAGGAAGGTGTCGATATTACATCACGTCGAGCGTGCAACGTTGCGGCTGGGGTCGTGACCTGCCATCGCGGCCAGGAGCATGCGACCGCCATTGCTTCGGGGGGACACGACGATTGCATCAGTCGTTGACAGGACGCTGGCATCAAGGAGCTGTGTACAAATATGGCGGATATTCGAGACATATTGACGGGGATAGACACAGAGATGGGTTACACGAAACCGAGAGCACCGTTCCGAGACACCGTCCCGCAAAGTCTACCAGGGGCTATCCGGCCGCTGACTACCTAAGTAGCCAGCTCAGCTAATGATGCCCTTCCATACTCCTGATGGCCCCCTCACACCCAGAACGATACCCATGCACTTCGTAACTCGCTCGGCCTCAGACATGACTTCCCCAGCGCGAGATGATCTCCTCTTTCTTGAGGTTCCTGCCTCTTGCTAGCGCGGCAGTCTCCCTCTCTACTCCTTCCAGCCGACTCGATACAGTGTGCACCTCCTGCGACAGCACTCCGATTGAGACCTCGATTCCTGGATCTACAAGGTGGACTTCAGAATAGGGGCTTTCCGCCAGCACCGAGTCCCTGACCAGCTGTAGCGCCGTCCTTGCGTCGGACAGGTATGTCGCTGATGTGTCTTCGAAGGTAGACTGGACGCTGCGACTAACCTCGGCGGCATTACGAAGTCGTTCCGTAAGGGTACTGGAGAGGTAAGAGGCCTGCGCTTGGGACGTCCCAGCGGGCTTCGGTGATGCAGGGTCATCATTTTCAGGAACGTTGATGGCTAGTTCGCCTAGAAGGTGCTGAAGTGGAGAGTCGTACAATGCGCCACTGGAGGAGCGTCTGGCTGGCTTTGTTGTCGACGGCCCACCACGGCGCGCTGGTGTTATTGTGGACCTGGTTCCAGAGGGAGAGCGCCGCTGAGCCGGCGACGACAGCGAGGTGACAGTACTGCGGCGCTTGACTGGGGGTGCGACTGCAACTGCCAATTCACTCTTAGCGGTGTCCATGAGAGAAGCTGCTGCCTTTGTGTGTGCCTTGAAGGCTGCGATGCGGCCATATGTGCGACCAGTCCTGTCGATAAGGTAACCCAAGCAATCCAGCATCTATAAGAGGTTAACCAACAATCAGGCTAGAATTGTGTTCGGTTAAGTGTTTCTCTACTTACGTACGACAGGGCTTCGGCGGATCGACCGAGGCTCTGGCCATTCTTGGCAGACAATGATCGCAGGGAAGGCTCCAGCCACTGCTGCTCGACGGACATTTGTGCAACAGGAAGAATTTCCGAGTATAATGACTCCAACTCATCTTGTAGTGAGTGAACTTCGTCCTTGGCCGCATGAATGCTGGTGTCCGACTCCACATATAACTCCAGACTTTCCAAATATAAGCGGTCCAGCTTGGTTCGAATACACTCGACAGTGTACTTGATCAGTCTGGCGCACTTCTCCCGGAGCTTGTCTACACTCTCCGTCTCCTCTGGATCTTCCGTGTCAAGCTCCCAGCCTAACTTCTGAAGACTAGACAAAAGTTTGTCGTCGGACCGAAATATTTCACCGACTAGCTTGTCTACATCACGGTCGGAGTCATTGTTTCTCTGCTCCAGTTCCGACATGCGATATTCGAGGCCCTGTGATAACAGCTCAATCTGATCACGGTATTAGAACAGAGCAAGGGAAAATACAGGGCATACGCCGGTCAAATTCACTCACGGCTGTATTGAGGGCCTTACGGTCGGTCTCCCACTTGCAGATCCGTTTGGCTTCCAGGTCGGAGCGAGCATCTCCTGACTTGCCGGTATTGGTCAGCAAGCGTGACATGGCATCTTGCTGTTGACGAAGAGTTTCTGTCTGCTTGTTGATGGCCTCGGTAGATCGGTTGAGCTCGTCAATGGCATCTTTCAGCTCCTGGTCAGTAAGGGCTGGGGTAGTAGAAAGATCTGTTGAGGCTGCCAATTCCTCTGCTTTCCCATTACGCTCGAGGACGAGATATCTCGGCTCTGTGTCAGTACAGGGTGACCCAGCATAATTTTAGCACAAGAGCACATACGAGTTAAGCTCATCCTTGGTAATCAACGTGTCCTCAGTGAGGTGTGACTTGGTCCACTCAGCCAGGACTGTTCCCTGGTCTTCATCGTCGAACGCCGAAGCGATGGCGTGGGGATCCAGGGCGACGTCGTATTTTCGGAGGACATTCAGCAAGTCTTCGTAAGTCATGATCGATTTGGATGAGAGCAAGTGCAAGCGCAGGTGCAAGAGCAAGCGTGCAGGTTGCGGAGGCTTGTGTGGGCTACCAGTAGTTCCCTGGTGCGAGTCGAGGGTTTCGTGACGCTCAGATTTGTCTCAGTTAAACGATCAAGATCTGTCCAAGCAGCTTTGTCCATAGGTACTCAAGTGTCCGTATCTGTTTTCATTGGGCTTGGCTGCAGGATGGCCTGTAAGAACACCCGTTTTGGCACGTGGATGGCGTTGAGGTTGCCCAAACACGAGGGAACATGGATGAGTATTGCCCAGGTGAACGAACAGTGTGAAGCAGTCAGCATAGCACAAACACGAAACACAACAAGAGGAAGTCGTGATAAGGTTACAGTGCACGACACCAGTTGACCAATCAGGCATGATCTACCCCTGGCTTAGCGTACCGCTGTCGTTTGTCTGTGCGTCGCGTCAGTGCATCTTCCCCAGTTCCCCCAGATCAATCCATTCACTGTCCAGGGTATCGTCCAGTGTATCGTCCGTCTTCTGTACTGTCCGGCTATCCACTGTCTACTGCCCCACTTGCCCCCAAACAACCCTGTGGAATGTTGTCAATTCCATCTTTTGATCTTCTTCGGAGGTTGAGATGTGACCTCCAGCTGATTTTCTCCGTGGCTGAATCACGAGTACTTCCGAGGGTATGCCTGCCATCTGCTTACCAGTTGTGTCCGTGGATGGCGTTCTCGACTATTGAGCTTCCTCGATGAAGATCTGGATATCCGAACGCGTGGAAATCCTGGGATCAACAACGTTAGCCCGAGTGTCAGCGGCTGGACATTCCCAACGTTATCACCACTCTGTCCTCCGAACACTGTCCACTTCGGTCTAACCAAACCCTCCTCTGGTAGGCCGGCATCCCATCTTTGTACGTGGAATTGAGCTTATGCAGGGGATATGCAATCCTGACCAAAGCCATATTGCGGGCTGGACATGAACGGCTAGTTGGACGGCGCTTCGACAGCTTCCAGCAGCTTTTCATTGCTTTCGTACTCCTTCGATTCCCTTTCGAGACCAATGGATTTGCACACTGCATACCCCTAGCTCCTTATCGACACTTCAAAATGGCTTCTTGACGCCACCGAAACCCAACAACTTCTCTCAATCCTTCTAGCATGGAAAATGATAGGAACCAAACGACGCCACTTCGCTTGTGGAGGTATCAAAATGGACCGAACAACTCTGTCGTGCCAGTCACACTGCATGCATCAAGACTAATGCGGCGGCCTCGAAAGGCACTCCTGACAGACGGCAGTCATATCGAGGTCAGAGCCTGCGAGATACTTCTTGGGTATCAAGCCGATGCGGGCTCTTCACGGCTGATATTGCCGTCCAAGCAAACCTGTGGAGGAGGGCTGGCCCATTGCCGGTCAGGGCCAAGACGAAAGCGAAGATGCAGGCTTCAGCTTGTGGTTTGTTCGGACTAGTATCGTTGCTTCATGATGCATGATCGTACTCTTTCTGTACAAGTGTCGGCTGTTGATTTATTCCCTGATGTTGTCAGGCTGAGACGGTCCCCCTCGTCATCTTCCAGGGGACTCCGCTGCGGCGCCATCAGGGCCAGTGGAATTGATTCCGTCAAAATGAATCATTGTTGAATCATGGGAAGCCGAATCTGATGAAATGGGACAACAGCCATCCCATGTTGAGTAAACGGACCCATGGACATCGTGTTACGTTTCCTCTGCCCCAGCCCAAAACATTCTTCATTACCCTGACCACCTGGCAAATCTTGCACATGGCCAATCATCCTCACTCCCATTTTCTTCATCTCCCGGAAGCTCAAGAAACCAACAGTCAATTTGGTCAATTCGTAAGAGCTTGGAAACAC
Source organism: Cytospora piceicola (assembly GCA_023375675.1). Classification (NCBI taxonomy): domain Eukaryota; kingdom Fungi; phylum Ascomycota; class Sordariomycetes; order Diaporthales; family Cytosporaceae; genus Cytospora; species Cytospora piceicola. The sequence goes on along the minus strand of JALQBC010000013.1, from coordinate 947,205 downwards.
CAGACGGTTTTTGCGAGGCAGGCAGATAGCCCGCGGGTGGCTGCATTTCCTCTCCCACAAGTGAGACTGGCATCTCTTATCACTGGCTCGACAAGACTTCGTAGTTGCAACAAGCGCTACACTGAGGATCTTGGATTTCCGGCTTGTGGGGGTGCCATGCAGTATGCGCGTTACCGTCTGGAAGTTGTTCTTCATTTTCGTTTGCACGACCATCGTCCTTGAACCACTCATATGAGAGCCTCAACTGTTGTCCACATTCACAACTGTGGGTGATCCATGACCGACATGCCTGGCGTTATCCTTCGAGCCTGCCATAGCTCTCATGCATGCACCCTCAATCAAGCAAGGACCTAGGCCACATATCACGGATTGCGGATTACGGATTACGGAAAGCGGAAGAGCAACCTTAATAAAGTGCCTGGCTGGTTTGCCTTACTTGGTCCTGTCAGAAATGAAACATTGCATGGTATCCATGTCTGTTAACTGTCGGCTTGGCAGCAACGCGCTGAGGACCCCGGACAGGAGACTTCTCAAGTGCCGCTCGGGCACTGTTCCGAACCAGACTCAGCCTCAGCCTTCCATTCGGCTCGCAAGGCTACCTGCTACGAACAACGGGTCGAAGCAAACGGCAGTTGGCGATCCAACCGTGGGCATTGGTTGTCTATCCCGTCTTGCGACGAACTAAGACCCTACCCAGAAGACATTGCCGAACTGATACTAATGGCTCACATGACATCGCAGGGAAATCCCACCACTAGCCGTTGTTTGGCGAGCGGTCCGGGAACACAGAAACTTTCAGTAGTTATGTTCCTGAACCAGGCCAGAGGCAGCGAGCCGCCATGTCGGTGTTGTCAAGTCAAGCATCCCCAGTGTTAACCTGCCTACCTCTCGCAAACTCGGAGAGTTATGTTTGACATTGCCACATGCATACGCGAAATCAATTTCTACACCGTCGGCCCCCAACCTTGCCGTCCCATTCTTTCGCTCTTCACTATACTGCGCCATGCCGTCCTTGAACATATTGCTCACCGACTTTACATCAAGCCACCCCACGTATCCCAAGTGACTGCGAGGTCAGGGGCTTCTGGCTGGATCCTGCTCCGGGCCCGCGAAGGAAACTTCCGCGTGTTTGTCTTTGTGACCGAGACATCCGGAAACAGTGATGGGCACAGATAATATCGGCAGAAAGTGGTTTCGCGCCGTGGCAGGCTCCTGGCTACCACTCATACATTGCCTGTTTTGTGGTCGACATAGGTGGGTCTCAAGCAGGAGGGAATACCTTGAGCAACACGTCACAAAGAATGGAAAGGCATATGTCCGTTGCTACCTGCTCGGCAGCTACCTGCTCGGCACCGATGGCGATAACTGGTACCTGATCCTTGCCAGCAAACAGCTTACTCTTTCAAGATGCTTTGAGCATGGCCGTCCCTGGTCGACTAGCCTCCATGGCCCTCTAGGTGCTCACTATCCACCTATTTTCAGGTCCCATGTACTATTCCACTGCCATATCGGCAAGATACCTGCAATGGCTGATACCGAGGAAGGGACGACCAGCCTCGAATCAGACTCGATAATGACGAGCAACATCGGACAACGGATGCATGACAACAGAGGCCGTCCAAACAGAAAGCATGACAGAACGTCGTGTCCACCCCAACGTTGCTCCTGTACATGGCACCACTACATCCGGAGTGGTAGCTGGGCTGGCCACATCTCTCTCGGTACACTCCCTTGAGTTCGTTTTGATTTGTTGTTGTGTTTCCTTATATCTGTTCCGCAATCCCATCCATCGAACTCCATGGAGAGAATCTGTCATGTCTGTCACTCTATGCCACACTCTGGCTTCCGGCACATTGTCTCACTCGTACCTCTCTTCCTGACTCCCGGTTTTGCCCAGCAGTTTCGTTTGCTTCTGTCTCACACATATCATCTACTGCAAATCATTTTGATATCTGACTTATTGGACCCCTCAAATTACTCCATCACATGGCATGTGCGGGAGGGTGTTGGGAAAGACTAAAGATAGGGGAATTGGACAGGACAGGCGCAAACACGAAATTGCTACCATGATTGTCTCCACCAGGACAGAGTCGTCTATCACATGCCGTCCTTGGGATGCTTGGGTCTGCCCATCAGAGACCGCCAGGCATTATTATAATGTCTTCCTCGCCATCGTGGTCTTCTTCATCGCCCAGTTGCTTACCTGTGTATGGGATCTGCCCTTCTGGGCCGCAGGCCTTCACTTCCCAGGCCAAATCGTTGCTATGATTTTTGTGTGGATTGTCATGTGGGCATGTCAGGTTCTGTTCTTCAAGCCTGGTGAGGGACTGGAATCGTTCTACCATCGATATCTCAGAGCCCCAGTGAGTTTGTAACCCCCCTTTGCAAAGCCCCACAGACGATTAAGTTACTGAACATTACGCTTGAATGCAGACGGAAATACTCAACAAGCATATGTCTATTGGCTTTACGGTACCTTTTTTGAATTTGATCAGGCAGTCATTCGTGGGCGCAGAGCAGATTGGGTTGCTCACGGCTGCTTTTGGTACGTGGTTTTCATTCGCTGCCAGCGTTCCCCCGTCGGACAAAAACCTTAAATCCTGTGATCTCTGTGACGCAAGCTGACATGTCGACTCACATCGCACAGTTGTGACCGGCGTCCTGAACTCGAGTTTAGTGTACTTTATTGCCTACTACGTGCAACTCACCATCTCCAAGTTCACCAGCCGGCAGCGATTGAATATCTTCTTCGATGTCGAGGCACCAGCGCCGCAGGTCAACTCACATAATCCAGGACTGCAGCCTTTGACGGAGTCTCAGGATAGTGTCATTGCCGATGGCGAGCATGACTACAGCATTCGTGGCAAAGTCAATGAGGATGAAACTTCACGACTGGAACGAATTCGGAAGCACATCAGCGATGTGTCGACCTTGTGCACCATCACTGGAGATTTGATTGTTTCAAATGGGCAGAAGCAGGCGTATAAGGAAGAGGGACGAGGGTGGAGCGTCCCAGATTTCGCGCAGGAGCGAATCGAGGACGACACCCGACCATCATCATGCGACCTAGGTCCTACACGAAGCTCTGGGGCGTCGTCACTCGCCTCGCGAATCGGCAAGGTGCCTATGGCTATCCATTCATGGATGTCGCAAAATGTCTTCCTGACGCTTTCCATCCTACTTTTCCTCCTTGTTGGCTTGCCGGTATCCTTTCTTCGGCACAACGACCTCTTCCTCGACGTTGGGTTCCTCTTCACCGTCTGGCTGACCTTCACGTCGGCCCAGACGCGCACGAAACAGCATATCAGTCAAGACAATCGTCAACACAGGAGAACCCTCATAGCGATCGCCACACTGTTGAATCCCGTCCTCTGGACTTCCCTCTTCCTTGTCGCGTATGGCTTGGCCAAGTCCGGCATCCGCAATCAGCTTGCGTCTGGGATTGCCGCCACATTCACAACGAAGAACACCATTTCGGACATTATTGGCCACCATGTCGAGCCATGGAACCCGGCTGTTCCTAGCCCATCTCATCTCGGCCACATCCCTATCGGAGCGGGTGACATAGCTTCCTCCATACTAAATGCGGGGATCGTGTCTTGGGGACTCAGGCTTTTCGAATACCGTCGCCAAATCATCTCCCGCGGTGGTTTCACTGTCATCATCACATCTCTGCTGGCGTCGCTATTCAACGTTGTGGCGTGGCCCTTGTTGGTGAAAAAGATGGGTGTGCGCCCGGCATCGAGCGATCTCAGCTTCGCGGCGAGGAGCGTGACGATCGCCCTCGGTGGACCGGCCATGGAGAGCTTGGGCGGTGACGCGGGTGTGAACGCCGTGGGGGTGGTCGTCAATGGAATTTGCTTCCAGCTCGTGGCGGGCCTGTTTGTCGGTGAAGCAGGTTTCGGTGGGCTCGGAGGGTTGTTGAGGAAATGCAAAGATCTGATGTCACATGATGGCTTGGTTTGGAATGGCATATGGACGATCAAAGTCAGTGGTGATAGTGATTTGACAGCATCAAGATCATACCCAGACACGGATAAAGAACGGTCTTGTATTGCAGAGGAAAGGCGACGCCGACATGGTGATCAAGAAAGCAACGAGGTACGATACAGCTCGGACACGACACGTATTGATGACCAACAAGCAACACCGCCATCATCACCTACCCAGCCTCACGAGAGCCAGGAGACACCACCGTCCCAGAATAGCACAGAACACTACGTCAGCGACAGCTTCCGCAATGGTGGGCCAGAAGGCGGCGGGGGACTACGGACAGATGGAGGAGACGACGTTCCCGCCGGCCCAAAGCCTGACGACATTCAGACAGTAGCAGCAGGTGTCACGATTGGGATCAACGCGGCAGCAATGGGCACGGCGCACCTCTATGAACAGAACAGCCATGCAGCACCATATTCTGCGTTGTCGATGACCACGTTCGGTGTGTTCACGGTGCTGTTCGCTGTGCGGAGCCCCTTGACGGAGTGGCTTGTCGGGATGGTTGGTGGGGGGTGATGATGGCATGAGACACGTATGACAGACCATGAGGGGAGAAAAAAAGGTGAAGAGCCCCGTCAAAGGCGAGACGGGATGAAAAAGAGCTGGCCTCTGTACGATCTATGTATCATGGGATATGAAATGACTGAACTGATATGACCTGGGATGAAGATAGCGTGTTATGGTTATGAATTGATGGAGATACCCTGCACATGCCACCATCATTGATGCCTGCTACGATGAATCTGAGAGACTTGCCTTATTTGACGGCCCCTGTGCGACAAGAGAGAAGTCGACGGCATGATGAGCCCATGATCTTGGCATGGTTGAACCTTTGGAGCCCCCTTGGGCCGGCAATGTACCAATATACCGCTCAGGGGTACGGTACACTGCCAGAAGAAGGGGGAGGGGTTTATTTGGTACCTAGGTGTGCTATTGGGAATATACCTTTGTAAGAATCCATACTATCAATTTACAGTACCATGGTTCGTGTGACCATATTGGTGACTTTCCACACATTCCAATTCGTTGTACATTCGATAACCCGGTGCGAGATCGGTACTGTTTGCGCTGTCGTTGCAAGCCCCTTTTTTGCCTGCCTCTATTTTGATTATTTTTACTAATCATACCCTCCTTTACTGCGTTTTTGGTGTACAGTGTTACCAAGATACAGCAGCGTTCTTCTGATATCAAATGTGGGCTGTATCGCCATGGTGAGAGGTACGATCATATTTTATCAGAAGGCCAATCCGGTTTGGTTATGACAAGGTACAGCCACTTCACTTAGATCTCAACTCAGACAGACTGCCATGACATGGCGACAACAACAGACATGTCAGTGCAAGACATCGAAGGAAAACCTTGTGATGGTCATCAGCGCAGGGAATTTTGTTTAATAGTCACACACGTACTGCTGACGAAGCCTCCGAGGGTAGTCCCTCTCCCAAATCTCCATCGTGAGGTGAGTTCGACATCATTCACAGGGCCATGGCAAGTAGGGCAAGCAGGTCAATCCTGGCAGGAATGGCAAGGCTATTTTCCTGGATCTCTTATCCTTTTTTGTATCCCTGACTACTCTTTTTCGGCAGTCTCAAAAGCAGGCCTCGCGACTACAAGAAGGAAATGCCTACTCCAGACGCTCAATCAGATGCAATCCGCTCGCCGTATCCACCACGCCAGAGATCTCGCCCGGCTGCAGAGCAAAGGCAGCCTCCTCAAACTCCTTCTGCATGTCGCCCTTGCCGAAGTATCCCAAATCTCCCCTCTTACGGGCGCTGCTGCAGTCGGATTCGGTGACGGCCAAGTCGCCGAGGGAGATCTCGCCGCTCTGGATGCGCTCCTGGTGGGCCTCGATGATCCTCTGGGCCTCGTCCTTGTCGCGGGTGATGTTGGACTGGGTAGAGAATAAGTGGGTTAGCAGTGGTTCTTGAAGGTCCAATGTTCCTATTCGTGACTTCCTGCCCCGTGGGCTTGCGGAGGAAGCCTCTGTTTGTGTTATCCTGCCCCCTCTTTTTTTTCTCCTAGTCTTCCAACCCACTCCACCCTTCCCCCTTCTTCAGTGTGATTGTATCCAAAATAAACGCACCTCTTTCCAGCTCGAGGGTCGTCGCGAGCCATTGTGTTTGACGAGGAGATGGGCGGCGCGGATCTTGCCCGCGTCGACACCGCCGCCGCCGTTGTTGGCGGCACCGGCGCCGGCGGGGCTGTGGTACTTGGCCATGTAGGCCTTGAGCTTCTCGGTGTCGGTTCCTGGTGGGGGCTCCCAGCGGGAGTTGCGATCGTTGCTGTTGAAGTAGTAGGGCAGGTTCTTGGAGTTGCTGTGGCGGACCTCCCAGTTGGGGGGCAGGCCGGTCTCGTGCTGCTCGTCGGGCAAGGAAAGGGGAAGCATTAGCGGGTGTTCCTGCTCGCCGATGGCTGCTGGGGATGATGAAGTGGGAAGAGGAGGAGGAGGAGAGGCAGATGCGAGTAAGTAAGGCTGAGTTTGTCTAGGTTGGGTGAAACTTACAGTGTCTGCCATGATTGATGCGCGTTTGGGTCTCTCCCGCAATGTGTTGCAGGCTTTTCCGGTGAGTCAAGCACGATGTACTCTGCACGTTGTTGAGTCCCAAGAGATTGGCACTGGCTAGGTAATGTCTTATATGGGTGGTGTCGAGAGGTCAAGCTTGGATTGCCTCAGAAGGGGACCGACCGTGGGACGCCGCTAATGTTGTCCAAGTGACGTGCAGCGGTGGGGTTCGTTCGGGCTGAGTGCGGGTTTTACTGGCCGGGGAAGCTGAAGTGCGGGGGGTGGGGGCGGTTTGTGAGGGAGGGGTCGGTCAAAGTTGGGGCACCGTTGACGATTGATGGCAATCGATTTGGGGAAACGGGCGCTGTAAGGAAGCTTACAAACATGGGGTTTTTTTTTGTTTTTACTAAGTACATCCCTGGCATCCCTGACAGCCCAAGAACCTTGGAACCTTTGGTATCCCGAGAGAGATCCCCACAGGGCATCATGTAGCCCAGCTGCCCAGCTGCCCAGGTGCCCAGGTGCCCAGGTACTACTCTATACAGTAGTAGCCTTGGTAGTGTGGTGGTTCGACAAGGAACATTCATCTACGGGATACTGCACTAGGATATCCTTCTTCCAGACTCCCACGCGTACTATCCAATCACTTATGCAAATAGCTGCGAATTAAGGTTGTCGGAACAGTATTGAAGTATCACGGGATCTCCTCTGCCCGGTAGCGATGTGGACATCGTGACCGTTTCCCCCCGCTGGTGGCTGGCTATAACTGGTCATCCCCCTTTACTGCGGGTGGCACTGCATCTGCATCGATAGGGCCTCGATATCGACCCGATCTGTCCGCCCGTGCCTTGTAATTGATTGTCTACTTTTTCGACGTTGGTTTACTGCCTATCTTCTGTGCTGCGCTCAAGTCATCCAAATGTCCTTGGAACAGCCCCATCGGGCACTTGACAACGGACCTTCAACTCCAATGACTGATATGTACCATCTTGCCTAAGTATGAATCACTATCAACAGTTTGTGATATCGGGAGTCCCGATCATTAAGTCACCTAATTGCTGGGCTGGAAGCTCCGTGTAAATGCTATTACCCACCGAGTTGTGGAATACTTGATGGATCAATGTAACTGAGCAACTGCATTTAAGAGGAGTACGGTGGCTTATGAGTGACAAGGGCGGTATTCCCTCATAAGACGGACTATAACCTTGGCCCAATTCCCACTAAGATGGGCTGTATTTCTGTATTTCTCATTTTCCTGATCTTCTACACACATAACGCCTCACCTCAGCGCTCAGCTCAACTAAAGTGCCCACGGTACCCAAGTACCTAGTCCGAGGTTGCTTCAGCCTAACCAGTCTTGCGATCGTCACCTGATTGGCTATAACAATCAAATCTGCCAGGTCAAAGACCCACCCAGCGCTTCCCGCCTGCCGCTGCTGATCCCCAAAACACTGCTCCCCATCTCCCTTCAGTCACCATTGAACACCGCCCAACTTCTACGACGACGCGACATCTCTCTTCACAATTGCCACACCATCAAAACACACCACCATTCTTCCCTGAAGAGGTTGCATATTCATCCACAATCGATACTTTTCAACATCTCCATACAGTCATCACAGAAAGCTTCCTCGACCGATCACAACCCGACCGATTACCTCCAACCGAGACCGATACCAAGACAGAGAAGACAATATGTCCTCCCCCGGATCCCCCGCCCCCTCGCACGCGGGCACCAAGAAACATACGGAGCAGGTCACCTTCAAGTTCTGCCCCGAGTGCTCCAACATGCTGTACCCCAAGGAAGACAAGGACGCCCGCCGCCTCATGTACACGTGCCGAACCTGTCAGCACTCCGAGGAGGCCACCTCCAACTGCATCTACCGCAACACCCTGAGGAACACGGTCGGCGAGACCGCCGGTGTCACCCAGGACGTCGCCTCCGATCCCACGGTTAGTCGCGATGGCCCAGCCACCGGCCCTTGCTGCACTCCTCCGTCCCCTCCCTCTGCTTTATTGCTCTGTGGCTGCTGCGGCCAGGTCATCATGTGTTCTGATTGCGGGCTGCAACCCGCTGCTGCTGTCGCGTCCGAGGGCGACGACTGCGACGCGGAACCTTCGACGCCGCCTGAGACGTACCAGGAGGAGATCCTTGAGCAGATGATTGTTGACGAGGAGGCTCTGAACCGGATGCTCAACAACATTGTCGATATGACCGACTTCATGGACTTGGATGAGGACCTGGATGACTGGGAGCCCGAACCTGAGGAGGCGAATCCCAGCCAAGGTGTGCAAGGCAGCACGGAGAAATCCGTCGCTGCCTAGATTCCCTGCACTCGACGATAACGACAATAACGATATACCACCAAGCATCGAAGTGGTCCTGCTCTTTCGACACATTCGCCCGATCTGTTTAAATCATTCGAATCGATACCCGCCGGCAATTTCCGTTGTATCAGAGCACATATGTCCGGCAGCTAGCAGCGCAGCAGGGGTTGTTTGCTTAGCGGGATGTTGTTTAAGAGGATGATGACATGTGTTGTTCTCTTGTGCAAGAGCCTGCTTGCTGACAGTCTTCTCCGCCACTCTAGCTACCTCGTGCCGACCGTCAGTGCCCAGCCTGCGGCCACGCTGAAGCGGTCTTCTTCCAGTCTCAGCAGCGTACAAGGGACACAGGAATGGTAAGTCTGGCCCAAACATTCCTCTCTGGAATACCCTCCGGTGTCCATTTGCGAAATCCATTTGGGATGAAAAAGATGTCTGACTGATTGCCACTAGAAACTTTACTACGTCTGCTGCGAGTGTGGTGAAATCTACCAGTAAATCTGGGAGAGCCCACGTCATAATGCGACGATGCCTCTAACCTACACCTTATCCGCCGCGGACACGCCTGCGGAGACGAACTATGATGGCGACGAGGGAAAAGGAGAGAAGCGTGCATTTGCTTACGGAGTTTCGGTGTCCGGGATAGAAAGAAAAGGCAAACTGTATTTGAGAATTTTTGGAGTCCATGAACATAGATTCTGTTGAAGGATTCCAGTGAATTCGTATTAATTGACGAGTCACACCATCACCTTTCCACCCATCGCCAGGTGTCGTTCGCTGAACTTTCAGTATGGACGTGGATGGCAATCATCTTGCATTGGTGGTTGCTCCGTCCGGGATATCCTTGACGAATATTTTCCGAGCGCTCACGTGTTCGTTCTTCTTCTGTAAAGCCTCACTGTAGTAACAAGCTTCGGATGGAGTACTTGGTATCAATGCAATTGTGTCCTGTTCTTAGACGCCCAACAAACGCCATCCATGATGCTACTCATTCCCAAGGACAAGACATGAGTATAATACGGCGCAGCTCGCCCGCAACGTCTTCCTATCTTCCGTCAATATGCGAGCAGATCATGCTCGATATCTTTTCCCAGTCCCTACATCGGAAGGGCTTTCGGGGCCCTCTTTCTCTTGTCTCCCCAGCCGTACTTGCTTTTCAGCACCATACACGTCGTGGGGCCGCCCCCATTCTTCCCAAAAGTATGCAGCCACCGTCCATTCATCCATACGCCCGCCCAAACAAAGCTTAAGCGTGCATAGGGGCCATACTCAGGATCTTGGCCCACTTCTTCCTCCTCAGCTCGGCGCCGACGACGCCGTTGATGCGGCTACCGATGGGGTCGCCGGCCTTGTTGATCAGGACGCAGGCGTTGTCGTCGAAGCGGACGACGGAGCCGTCCTGGCGCTGGACCTTGTACTTGGTGCGCACGATGACGGCGTGCCGTATGTCGCCGCGCTTGACCTTGTTGCCGGCGGCCGTGGCCGACATGCCCTCGCCGCTGGCGCTGCGCGACTGCTGGACGACGCAGACTATGCGGTCGCCGATGGAGGCGAGGCGCTTCTGGCCGACGACCATGACGCACTCGACGAGGGCGGCGCCGGAGTTGTCGATGCAGTTCAGTATGGACTATTGTTTGGTCTGGTGTTAGCGAGGCACCGGTTGGAGGTTTGGTTGTCTCCATAGAGCATTGTTCGTCGTTGGGAAACTCCAGAGGCAAAGGGGAGGGGTTCAGGCACTCTTGGTGTAGAGTGGGACTGCTTCGCGTACCTTTAATTGAATCATCTTGACTGATATCTGCCCCCGCGACCGCTCTCAGTTAAGGGAATGTTGGGTGGGATTGGAAGCGTGTGGTAGGGTGGTGAGAGAGAGGTGAGAGTGGCCTACATAGTACTAGCGAGTCGCGACGAGGCTGATGTCCGTCCGTTTCCACCCCCAGAAAATCTGCCGGCCCAAAGCGGCAAGGAGCTTTGACGTCGGGCAGAAAATCGCCGGTGTTCCGAAATGGTCAGGGAAAGTCATGTCAAAGCCCGCCAGTGTCAACCTTGGAAAAGTCATTTACATCCCTGTTCCGGATCTGGGTTCGGTCGGTCTTCTTCCACCAGGATCAAGCTTTCTTAATTTTGGGCCGTGATTCAGCTCGGGCCGCTTTCCAGCGAATCGACCGTTGTTGTCGCACAGTCGCACACAGGCGGCTTTGCGGCGTCGTGACCTATAGTATACAGTGTCAGAAGTGTATCTTTTCTGTGCAAAGAGCATTGACTAGTGACAAAGCTTGGAAGTCTCGAACACAAGTATCCATCCGTTGCCCTGCCACTGGGTTTTCTGGGGTCCTTTTTGTTTTGGGTGGCTTCTCGTTTTGAAGATGACGAGAGAGGAAGAACGGATATTCGATTCGATATAACACAGAATTGGCCACGAGGTTTCGAGAATACCTAGTCAATTTCGGTTTTCACACAGAATCAACTGGTCTCAGTTTCCTGCTCCATTTATTTCACCCATTATTTACCTGCTGCAGGACATACCTAATCTACGGTTGAGAACCCGATGTCTCACTTTCATTGTTAAGGGCAGCCACGATTCATGCCCTCCTGACTTCTCTTTTCCAGAGTTGGACTTGAGATTTAATTACCTAGGTATCCAAATACCTATCTGCCTCGACCACCTCGACTTTTCTCAACTACCAACTCGGTCGGCCCGTTCATCTCTCCTTCTAACCTAACCAACCACCACCATCACCACCACCACTACCGCCATTCACTACTACTACTCAGTACTTCACATGCCCTCTTGAGATTGGTTGGGAACGCCGGTCATCGCCTGTTCCTATTTACTCTTTGTACCTCGGCTCTCATCCATTCAATCCATGCAGAAGTTCCGCATCCTTGCCCGTATGACGACAGAGGGTGCAGCAGGAGGCTGAGGAAGGTAAAGCGCAAATCCTCTCGAGTGCGACCCCAAAACTCTCCGGATTTACATCGCACTCTACAGAACAAGGAAGGATCGCCCTTTCTTGCGTGAGCACCTGGCACTGCCGCATGCGACTCTCTCTGCATTGCTGGCCTCACTATTTTACTATTCTTCGAAACTCCGCCGTGCTAGAAACCAACACACCCACTACATAGCACGTAGTACGGAAAACACTCCACACTAGGGAAAGGGGCACGGTACGGAAAGGCAAAGGGCGCATTTGTTCCCGTCCTACTACTTCCACCTTTTTAGCCGCCTCTGCCCAGTCCTCCCTCCCTTCCCCCATTCCGCCCCAGCGCATTCCTCAGCGCATCCTCGGACGGGGTCATCTTGGTCTGCGTCTGTGTCTGCACCTGTCTTTTCTAGATACATATCGCCCCCGACTTACTATCCCTCACTCTACTCTGCAGGCGCAATTGGAAGAAAGCCTACAGCCTGCGTCCATTCATTGCCTACTTGCGACAAATACTCGAGCGGCCGATACCAACTCCGCGCGAACTTGCCGCCTTGTCTCCACCGACTCCAGCGAAGTACTCACGGTCCCTCGGCAGAGAACACCCCAAGTTTCCAAAGCGATCTGTCAAAATGGCTCCTCCCACTTCAAGTGGTGCGAAGAAGCACACGCTGACCCTGGCGCAATTGTCGTCTTACGATGACATCCTTACAGATGCGCTTGTTGATCGGGTAAGCGCAAAACCAATCAAGAGGAGAGACCGTATACATTGATGGCTGATCGCTTCACAGGCGTGGTACTGGACCACAATCCCCAAGAACCGAACATCATATCACCCCTCGCGTGGTGTCAAGGAGGAGGAGATCACCAAGATTATACAAGATCACCTGATTCGCGACCCGAATATCGATGTAGCCGAGGCGAAACTCCTTGCGACGGATGGCCTGAAGAGGTTTCACAATGGACTCAGGAGTCCCAAGGAAAAGGCCGACTTCAAGCAACACCTGCGCCGTTACATGCAAATCTACCTGCCCAACTGCCCTTTCGAAGTGAGCAGTACCAATCGGTACACCGTTACCACGCACGAGGCGAGCGTCGTCGCAAGAAGACAATTAAAGCGCAACGAGAGAGTCAAGTATCTATCGGGAATCCAGGTCGTCATTACACCCCAAGAAGAGGAAGCATTGTCTTCCAGAAAAAAGGATTTCAGCATTGTGGTCAGCAGCAGGAACAAGATGACCAGCCTGTTCATGGGTCCCGCCCGTTTCGCAAACCACGATTGTGGTGCCAACGCCAAGCTTGTTATTACCGGCCAGGCTGGCATTGACATTGTTGCGGTTCGGAGAATTCACGTAGGCGAGGAGATCACCGTGACATACGGCGAGAACTATTTCGGGGAGGGCAACTGCGAGTGCCTGTGTCGGACCTGCGAACTAAACCTGGTCAACGGCTGGAAGCAGCCAGACGGCGCTGCTCCCGTGAAGAGGAGCATAGAGGATGATTTGCTCGCGGCTCAAGGCTACAACACACGAGGAAGACGGCGGTACGACCGGGGCGATTCGAGTTCTAGGACACCTTCGATCACCCCTGATATGCGGCCCAAGGTGCTCAAGAGCAAGCTTCAGCGGTTACGCGTTGGTGACCGGGCATCCACCACCGAGTCGAGCCTCCTCGAAGGATCATTGGGAGCTTCGAAGCGAAAACGGGACAGCCTGGCTACCCCACCGGTCACACCCGCGAAAAAGAACAAGACTACCCACTATGAGATCCAACCTATTCCAGGCCTTATCACGCAGCGCGGTCAGAGCTCAGACGCAGAGTCCGCTGGTGTGATATCGGAATCCGTGTCCTCAAACGGGGAAGCGATGCTTACGGATGTCACGACCCCAGAGGATACGACAGAGCCGGCAGATGTGCCACGGAACCACACGCCTGTATCGCAGGACATTGAGAACTTGAAGCAGGAGCATGATGCGGAACAACTGCCTTCTGGCGGACTTCAAAATGTTGCCCTATATCCAGGCTCAACGAATGCACCTCCAGCCCCTCCATTACTCCAGACCCCGGCTAGACCCCGTGGACTGGCGATTAATGACATTTTGAACACACCGTCGGAAGCGGCAACGCCTGATGCGAGGACTCCGACCGATCGATTCTCTATTGCCTTTCAAATCCACCACGCCAAGCAGCCAGTGGAGGAGGCCGAGGCTGAAGTCGATAGTCAACAGTCAGCTACATCCGAGCCATCGGCTTCGCTGCACTCCGCGGCTGCATCAGAGTCCGGGGAGTCTACTGTGGTTGTGGAAGCATCCGTGGAGTCTGAGGTCCCGATAAAACGTGGTCGAGGGCGTCCTAGGAAACAGCCCAAGACCGAGATGTCGCCAGTACAAACTACACCTGCTCCGGCACCTGAGCCAGTGCCTACACCCACGCCTGTAGTCACCAGAATCGACCCAGACCGCCAGCCTTCACCTGCGCTGTCAACCGTTCCCCCAACGCACCGAGATCCCGGCGATTACGAACTCACACCTCGCCTCCTTTCTGAGCCAGACATGGCTTGGGTCCGATGCATGGTCTGCACAAACGCATTCGTCCAACAAAACGCCTATTACACGCGCTCATCTTGCCCACGATGCGAGCGCCACTCGAAGCTGTACGGCTATGTCTGGCCGAAAACCGAACCGGCAGGCCCAGGGGACAAGGAGGAGCGGGTGCTGGACCACCGCACTGTGCACCGCTTCCTCGCTCTTGACCAGGAGTTGCTGGCCCGTGGGCGGACGGTCCGGACTCAGAGTCAGACGGGGACCCCAAGGCGAGAGGACGGTGCGACGGGGTCTTTGAAGAGAGGACCCGCAAAGAGGGGACCACGCTTAACTAATAAGTCGTCGATGAGTGAGGAGGTTGATGATGGAGACTCGGATGGAACTCCTGATCGTGATGAAATGGACTCTGAGCTCCGAAGGAGCGGGAGGATGAGGAAGGCGAGCTTCAAGGTCTTTGGGAGCTCATGAGAAGTCCCATTGGCTACCCTCGGGAAACAAATGAGGTTACCGGCCTTGTCTGCTCCCGCGAAGACTCACAAGGTCTCGGTGGCTAAAGAAGCCGGAACCACGATTATTGTCTTCCTCAAGGCCATAGACAGTTGCACGCCTTGAACCAGCAGGTCGACGACGCGACTACATGATGTAAAAACAGAAACACATTTCGGACATGAGGAAAGAGGTGCATTTGCTACGGTACGACGCGCATTTAAGGAATCCTCGTCTTGCATGGGTTGGCTTGAGCGTCGTCATTTACATTAGCGAAAGAGTATAAAGAGTATGGCCAGCGTTCCTACTACATACGTGGCCACCTGTACATAGAACTAGCTATTCTTATATTGAAACAAGTCACCACGTGCGGTACAATGTATCCGCCTCTCATAATGCAATTGGCCTCTGTGAATGCACGTCCATGATGGTTATTGGTGTAGATGCGAGCAGCAAATGTGAATACTTAGGTCTTGGTAGATATGAACGTAAGAATCATTATTGTTTGGGTATCTATACATCGATCAACCCGGCGGGGCAACATGGAGTTGCCAGTATCTCCTCCACTGTTCGGGCATGCCATCGTTATGTTTTGGGTCGTACTCCCTATTCACCACATCATTACCCTTTGAGCCTGACAGAGCTAACAGCCCGTCACGCTCCCCGGTATGTTGATAGCGTACAAAGTCCCTCGTCAGAACGACGTACTGCCTAATCCCCTGCTGCGCATCCATGGTTGACCCCGTAGTCCATGACAACAACAACGGCTCGAGAACCGGGGCGTCTGTGATTGAGGGATGCGAAGTCCCGAGACTGGTCAGGAACCAACCCTTCTCCCTGCACATCTGCTCTCCATCTCGTCTCTCAGCCTCCTCCTCGTCCTTTGCGCAGATACCATTGACACCGTCGACGATATCCCGGACAACCTCGAAGTGCGGCCTTCCAAAGAACAGGCTCGGCCCAGGCTTACTCCACGAGCTGCTGTGGCAGACGACCAGGGGCACCCTCACGTCCGCGCTCAGCGGCCCGCTGCTCTTGCCCGGGTCGAGCACCACGGCGCCCGCGAAGGGGCGGGCCGCGGACGGGCCGGAGCGCAGGGCGCGAAGCACGCCGGTCCCGCCGTACGAGTGGCCCGCCAGGGTCATTTCCTGGGTGTTGAGGCGGGCCTGGAAGGTGGTGCTGCCCCCTCCTCCTCCCACCCCTGTCATGTCCGCCGCGGACCCGGCGGGCCGCCGCGTGTTGGTCAGGGCGGGGTCGCCGGCGTTGAGCCTGCGCAGGACGTCGACGGTGGCCTCGATCTCGGCCTCGCGGAAGGAAAGCTGGGCCTCCTTGAGCGCCGGGCCGTCCAGCTCCCCGCCCCCGTACGACCCCGGGTCGAGGTCGTCCAGCCCGAAGTAGTACCTCCACTCGGGCGGGCCGCCGGGGGTCCTGACGACGGGGCTCGCGGGGGAGGACCCGTCGCGGTGCTCGATGGCGGCGACCACGACGCCCCGGCTGGCCAGCTCGCTGAGGTAGGCGGTGTAGTCGGTCCGGGACGACAGCATGCCGTGGGAGAAGACCACGACGGGCAGCCTCCCGTCGCCGGCCTGGTCGCCGTAGCCGCCCATCGCGCCGGCCGGCAGCAGCGGCGCGCCCACCCTGGCGGGGATCCGGACCCCGCCGGCCACGAGCCACAGCCCGCCGGCCATGGCGCCCCGCACCACAAAGTTGTCCAGCCCCAGCGCGCGCGCGTAGCCCCGCGCCGTGGCGGCGACGGGCTTCGGGAACCAGTAGTAGCGGTCGCCGGGGCGGCGCCGCGCCGCGGCCGCGCTCGCGCGGGCGGCCGGGTAGTACAGCGTGAAGAGCACCGTGTCGACCTGGAAGGCGTGGGCGCCGGGGGCGGCCCTGAAGCGGACGTCGCTGACGCGCCGGGGCGCGTCGAGCGGGACCTCGAAGTCCAGCGCGCCGACGTCGTACGGCCCGGTGTAGCTGGCGGGCAGGGCGGAGGTGAGGAAGGGCTGCGCGGTCAGCACGCGGTAGCTAGCCCACAGGGCGAGGAGGGCGAAGAGCGCGTAGCGGACGGTCAGGCGGGGGCGGAGGAGGGAGAGCAGGGGCGGCAGGAGGCGGCTGAGCCAGCGCCTCACGAGGGGGACGAGGCTGTCGCGGACCCTGGCGAGGAGCGCGGGCGCGTGCCCCGAGCCTGCTGGGTTGGAGGGGCGCATCCATTTCGGGACGGGGTAGCGGGGCTCTGGGTCCTGCATGCTGCTGTGGTGGTTTTGGTGGTGAGAGATCAAGACGTCGTCCTCCAGCCCTAGTTCGGCGGTCGATATCTCGTCGAATGGTTGCAAGGTGAAATCATCTTGGGTGGACATGTTTCTGTATTATTATTATTTATTATCTATGTATGATATGGATGTATGGATTCCCCTGGAGGGTGTTGTGGGCAAGGAGTTGTGGGATAGGAAATGAATGTCGTAGGTGGCGTCGACGAGCAGCATTGGACGTCCGTCGTCATGCAACTTTGAAGTTGGAAAAGCAGACATTTGTCTTAACGGCCACAGTGGTGAAGGCTAAGATAACCCAGCGCATACAGGGATCTTAGTGGGTAATCCAGGCCACGCGTAACTGTAGCTTAGTGCTCTCAAAACAAGGTTCCCCACTATCGCAGAGGCCCAGTGCGAGGATAAGCCTGGTTGTGGTGTCTGTTTAGGGTTTCTTTACCGTAACTGTCCCGTGCAGATTGTACAGTTGCGGCGTTTTCTTAACAGCTCAAGGGTTAGGGTCGAGCACGAACCATGCGACTGACTTCACAGTCGGGATTCACACAATAAGCATGTATAAAGCAGAATCTCTTTCCACGTCTTCTTTTCTTGTACTCTGAACTCTTTACTTCTACGTTCTAACACTCGTCTTCTCCTTTTATAAGCCTTCCTAGTATATATGAGACCGTCTGACCACTGCTAGCCGTACGTTAGCACAGGCTAACGTATATAGAGGTACCTAACTCTGGAATAACTACCTAGGTATGCTCTTATATTTCCGTATTGTGACTCTATGACCTACAGTAGCGCTAGTCTGGACAACTTTACATCTATGTACTTATATAGCATGAAGTTACGTAACCGCATACCTAGGTAGCTTTCAAATGTTCAAAGTTAGTGTTACGCTGCACGGACTGCCTGACCATGACCGTAACAGCTAGCCCCTGCACCTACAATTATATCTGATCTCGAGGGCTTCGCTCAACAAATCTCTCTTGCTTTCTTTCTCTTTAGCGAAGATTCGTTTGATTTCGCAATATACCTGATTTGAGAGCCCAGCCTCTTGTATGTCTCGTACTGTGACATTCAGCGTCTTCAGTTCAGAAATCCAGAGGACGATTTATCCATTCACTTCAAACCCTTCACCCTTCTCAAAAGTCACGCCCTTCCTGCCAAGTTTTCATGAATCATATCAACATGGTGAAGACACGCGGTTATTATGCCTCCTGTGGACAGACGCTTCGCAGAACCAAAAACACAATATCCAGTAGCTCCTGGACTTCGATTCCCCTGGAGATCCGTCTTATGATTCTAGAGGAAGTCTCGCGCCAGAAGCATCGCGGCTGGGCTTCTTGCGCAGCTGTTTGCAAAGAATGGCAGGTCGTCATCGAAAAAAGGAACTTCCACCGACTCAAGTTACGAATATCGTGCCTGCAGGAACTCGAGGATATAGTGATCCGGCAGAGGCCCCTGGTTCAACATCTCTGGCTGAATATTGAGCTCCCACGATATACATGTCGCTGTTGTCGGTGGAGCGAGTCAATGTCACAGATATCACGACATAGCTCTATTGTTAGAAACAGTATACTGAAGCTGTTTTCTATTCTCAGCACCTGGCAGCCTACAGGTGGCTTGGTATTAGAGCTAAACGCCTATTCACCTAGCGACTCAGAACATTGGTTCAAGTACCTTTACTCTGGACCCAACTATGACGATAATGGAGATGTAATCCAGCAGAAGGAGGCTACTACCGAGTGGCATGACCCAGATCACGGCTGGGCTGATGGGCGGCAATTTGAAGCTCCCGGTGTGGGAGCCATAACGCGAAGCTTGTCCCCGCTCTGCTTCAGCCTTCCGAATAATATCCCTATGGTTCACGCAGTTACAGGGCTTGTTATACGTCGACAGCTTCGACGTCAATTTGTCCCGGCAGCACTGCGACTCTTATGGGAGAGACTCCCTCGACTGGAGAGTATAGTCTATGAGCCATGGCGTATTTGCAGACTCCCGTGGAAGATTTCGCGCGATGAAGGTATGTTGTTATATCGACCGCCTGTTTGATTATCTATATATTAATTCTTATAAAGAACTTTCTTCCGTTGTTGAGAACGCTCTACCAAGTTACCTAAAAACAGTATCTATTTTCGAGGACTTCGATAACCAGCTTGCGCTAGCACTGCGCAGCGACATACATCACTTGGGCCTTTTCGATCCCAACCCAGTCGCAGGCTTCAAGCTGGTTAGAGCCTTCGCCTCCAAAAGCCGCAACCTTGAGCATCTCTCTATTTCATTCATGATCGATGCTCAACACTTCTTCAACTCATGTCAGCTATCCTATACCTGGCCTCTTTTACGGTCATTAACGCTCACATCGTCAATCTTGACACACACATCTCCTCGAACAGAGATTTCTAGGTTGTTATACAACGCCAGTTTAATTACACTTCATATGCCGAATTTGGAAAGTATGACAATCTGGAATGGCAAACGTGGAGAAGCATGTGCAGTCATTTATCACAGGAGCAGGGCCACTAGGCAGGCTACACTTACATGGCGGGGTACATGGGATCTTGAGTTCAGTCATGATGTGGCTAAGGCCTGGCAGGAGGTTACCCCCGAATCATACCATCTACGGGTCAGGAACGAACCAGTACAGGGTGTTATCAGTTCCCATGGCGATGCTGTTTACCACTTGCACTTGCCAGGTGAGGTAATCAATTCGGAATCGCTCTGGCAGATACGTATGGAGGGAATGGCGCAAGAAATGACCTGATCAGTGGTGCCGTCTTCTTTTTGCATTTGAGTTCCCGCTTCAAAGAATCTTGAAATGTGTGGTTCATCATGGCATCATGGTCAACTGGTCGAGGCACTCGAGCCATTCCAGGGGACAGAAAGCATGGATAATTAATACCGACCTATTCCTCCTTACCCAAGTACGGAATGTGCTGACAGAGGACAACGAATGTACAAATACAGACTTATTCCAAATTCTCTGATACAAAGTATAACAGTGATAATTTTTATCCTGTTTTCACTTGTGTGGCAAATTCTGATGGCTAGATTACAGTTCATCTCGAATCTTAAGACTCGTGCCTTGTCAATATAATTATGGCCAACTGATATAGCTTAGTGACTGATTTTCACTGTTGGTATTGGGACTGAGAAGGGCAAAAGCATATAAAAATCTGGATCTGGATGAGGTATAGCTGTATGTAGTGGAGTGACAAGGCGGCTTGACAGTGCTTCCAACGTGGTTCTTCCGTGTTGTGACCGGGATTCATGGCATAATGAGGGACTGGTGAAGGTTAATCAGTGACTGCACCTCACGACTGAATCATCGTATGCAGGTGAATTGAATTGTGATGCACATGGGCAAATTTGCCAGACGATGTCCATGGTCTGATGATGTTCCAAGGCCGGCCTGGATGCTGGCAGTCTCTTGTCGCCATGGTGTCTGGTTGTAGCTTATCTTGCTATTCCGAGGGGGGATTTCAAGCCGATGCGTCGGAAGATCAACCGGGAGGCTCTGAAGAGTACCTAGGTATTGTAGAGGGTGACTGGGTGGTGGAGACAGGTTTTAATTGCCTTGTGCCTGCGTTTCACTTCACAGATGTGCCGCTTCGGTTCCTTACCAAGTGGGGGGCAGGCCAACCCTGAACCATTTGCTTGTGCATCGCAATATAACGAAGTGTACATATCAAAATTTATTTCGACGTCCGACAGCCGACTACTGAACGAGATATTCATTGTCAGGGTTCAATCTTGTCTGCTTCTATCTCGTCGCAACCCCAGCCCTGCCATGTCACCGACTTTGTCCTCGAGGTCTACAAAACAACACAGTATCGACCACCGTGTCAACGCCTACTTGGTAGCATCAACAGCCTCATAGTTGACGTGGTCCGAAGGCAAAGGCAGAGCCTCGCCCTTCCAGTTATCCGATGCCATTTTGACGGCCTTGCTACCGAACTTGCGGATATACCTGCAGAACTCCTGGTTGTCGGGGTCTACTACAGCCCTGTTACTGAACGGGTAGGCCGCAGGAACCTGCAGTGCCTTCTGGAAGGCGGGCCGCTGCAGCAGCTTATCGTGCCACGCCTTAACGTTAGGGAACTCGTCGATGTCCACGCCGCACCATGCCGTAGAGTCTGCATAAATGAACACTGCGACGTCGGCAATCGTCAGGCGGTCCCCGGCGACGAAAGGGGAGGCGGCCTATAGAGGCTCACACATTAGTGCTGCAATTCTCCCATGACGAAACTACGGGATGGACACTTTGACAACTCACCAGACGCGTGTCCAACACATGATTGAGACGTCGAGATTCGGCCGTATAACGCCAGGCACCGTATGGTACCGGCTCAACCGCATAGCGGTTGAAGTGAGTTGCCTGGCCCATCATGGGGCCGTAGCCCGCGATTTGCCAGCAAAGCTGATAAGAGAGGGCGTCAGCGAGTGATTGTTGAGGGGGCATGAATCCAGACAGGACTTACCCAGGACTGTTGCGTCCAGTACTCCTGGCTTCCAATCTGATATGAGAGCTTGCTTTCCTTGTCAAATTCGCTGATCATGTACTGCAGACAGGCGGCGCTCTCAAAAACCGTCACGGACGTGCCATCCTCCTTGAGGTGCACGATAGCAGGCACGCGGCCGTTCGGGTTGATGGCCTTGAACCACTCGGCCTGGAACTCTCCGGTGCTCACGTCCAATGTGATATAATTGTACGGGATGCTGTTGGGAGATCAGACAGACGCCTCAAGCAGTTTTCTGGGGCCGAAATGTTAGATTGCTACGTACCCGAGCTCCTCGGCTGCGATGGTTAATTTGTAAGGGTTCACGGCTACAACACCGTATATGTTGAGACCCGGCTTGGGGCTTTTCTCGGGTGGGGGAGTAGCCATCGTGTCGAATATGCGTGAAATTGATGCGGTATGGTAAGTATGAGTGAACAATTGACCAACGATGCCAGATGTGTTGTTGGTTGGTCATAAAAGATAAGGAAGGAGACCGTGACTGAAACCAACTAACAATAGTACAAACTATGCGAGACTATATGTACTGTGATCTATGTGCGATCAGGTCTGGAATGACGAGTCCCCACAACCTGAAATAGAAACTTGAGACCCATAAATTGTTGGTCCATCAAGTCCGATACATCGCAAGTCGACCAACTTACCTACCACAACAAAGAGAACTCCAGTACTTTGTGCAGCAAAACTGGGGTGAAAACTAACTGGAGTCGACAGACCAACCATGAGAGCTGAACTGATTGCTAAGCCTTTGGAATCAATATCAAAGGAAGACGGTAAGCAATCGAGTGGATCGCTGTGCCGTTTCCAAGCAGTAGCAAGGATTCAAGTGGATCGCTGTGCCGTTTTCAATGTTGGTTCTAATACACAACGAGAAGGTGCTACAGGTGTACGTATGATGTATCAGCTGCGAGGTGATTATATATATGCAGTTGGTGATCCTCCTAGCTGTCAGTCGCAAGGACTTACACGATGTATGAGTAAGACGTTCAGGACGTAGGAACTCAAGGATGAAAACTAAATGCCCGACCGAGTGAACCGATCCAAGTAATATGTTGGCCCTTTCTTCGGAGGTCTCATCTCGTAGGCGATGAACCTGAATACTTTCCCAATTGATCCCACTCTGGGTGTGATGGGACCGTGTAAGTTGCCCCCCCCGCCCTGTCTTCAGGGATACTACTTCAACCAAGGCTCAATATTGCAAATCTCAATACGGCTCCTCAGCCACTGGTAGTCAGGAACTACACGCACTTGACGACCATATGAGCAACCACCTTTCTATCTTGGCCGTGGTCTCCGTTTCAATCCAACCGGCCACATCACACCTAGTAGACTTTTCTATTTCTGTCTTCACTCTTCGTAATCGGTTTCGTGCTATAGGGAGCATTGGATTCCTGGTTGATGCTGATCATAGACTGCGCCATAGCCGGCCAAAATGCAGCTGGTATCATTAACGCTGCTATCGATATAGTATCCAGCTGCGCATCACCGGAGAAGCGGACTTCGTAAACTCAAGCTACACTCGAATCGGAGTCGAGACTACCAATAGTGTACCCCTTGACTTGTGGCCTACTTAGGCATGACCCTGATGTGTGGGGTCTTCAATAGTATAGGATATTCAGGATTAGTTCATTGAACATTCATCATCCCGTCTAACAGCTGGACTCGTCACGGGTGGCTTGCAGGAGGCGTCTCTACTACATATAGCAAACTATAAGTTGACCAAGAGGAGAGCAGGGTCTTTGTTGATCTTGGCTAACTGGAAAACACCAGCTTTGTATATCAACGTTCCCCTTGTCGCTATCACGGCTTTTCTTGCCGTTTTTCTCCCTATAAACGGGCAGACGCTACGGTGAAGCCCTCTTTCTGTCTTCTTCTCAGCTACACCACTACCTGGACCTGCTCGGCTTGCTCTTTCTGCTCAGGCTGCCATCCGGCTCCTGCATTCCGTAGTACGGAAGAACAGTTTGTCCTAGAGCTTCAGCCGAGCCACTAGCCCTTTCTGTTGTTCCGTACAACATTTATCGTGTGGCTCCTATAGGACTACCATAAAGGTGACACGGCGATTCTCCTCTAAAATATAGTATGTCGGCGGACAATTTGGTCAACCGCTCTGTTCAACGCGCCCTTGGTCGTGTGGAATTTATATTACTCATGATATCGCCTCAGCTCATAGCAGCTGGCCTTACCGGGGTAGTCTGTGGTTCATAGAGTACGCACTGAACGAGAAACTCCATGTATTGGATTAAAGAGACTTACTAAAATGAATTAGTGCAAAAGCCGGGCTACGTGATGCCTATATCTATCTATTCCCTCAATCTCAACGTTGCAAGCCGACAGTCCTATAGGGAATTGGCTCGGTTTCCAACTTTGAGCTGGTGTGGGTTCAGCAGCCGAGTTGCAACGTGTCCGTTGTCCGTCATGGTAGCTGTGGGCGACGAATGAATTGGTGTATAGGTTGGTACGATCTTCGGAAGAAGATCACAGAGGCTCTTCCTGCCGGTAGGGAAGTCACTTTTATGATAGACTAGAGGGTATATGGGTAGAGCCTACTCTACATTCGCCGAACGAGTATCTGGGTAATATCCGGAAGGACTGAAGTAAATGAACCTTCGGTCTCTGAAACCGCCCACATTCCAGTCTAATGACTGTATATCGCTCGCCATTGTAAGATAGAGGTGTAAGACAGAATCCTCTGAATAGGGGACTGTGCCTGATCGTTTTCAAAAAGGCTTGGGAAGACATGACCGTACTATTGGTTGTTGAATCAGGGCACAACTAATTAACGGAATCGTATGTAGCTTCTGTGATCATTGACAACCCAGTCTCTGTCGAAGGCTAGTCACAATGATTTTGAGAGGCGAATCTCCAATGTTACAAAATAGATTGAGGTTTCTGGAGAGCGTTTGCCATCGTATACAAGTAGTGGCGATGGAACACAACACAACCGGGCACCGAAGCCAACCCCGGCGGATAGGCGGCCAGAAAAAACCAGAAGTATGTGTGAATTGCCACCAGACAAAGGGTCCCAAGGCTGTTATAAAGCTGTCGAGAAACCATCCGTGGGGGTCTCTTGTCGGGCTGGACTGGTGAGGAAGGCGTGGTTAAATGGATGTCACACAGAAGACTCATCTGCTGTAGATCGAGGGCGAATGAATTACAACACCTTCCCGAATGGGTCATGAGTACCATTGTCATATAAAACTTGAGAGTGATCAAGATCATCCGTGGGATGTCCCTAAATATGTTTCTTGGCTGCAAGTCCAGATGCCCGGGGAAACTGTCGGTATGAGTTACGTGTCGAATTGGCCACAGTTCGCCCACCCTCAAGCCATGAACAAGTTTCTCATCCCCGAAGGTTCGCATTGTTACAGCTTAATCGGGCCCTGGAGTAGATATCTCTTTGGTGCATTCCAAACGCTTGACATGTACAATGGTCGGCTCGATCCGAATGGCAAACCGCCCTCCCCTATGAGGAAGGTGGTCTCCCCGGATTATGCAGCTCTTCGATCTCCCGAGGTGCATCTACCTTAAGTGACTTTCCCCTACATGTCCAGGTGTGGAAGGTATGACTGAAGTTATGCAGGGACGTAGAGCCTCAGCTGAGGTTCAGACGGACAATTTTGCATGAAGCAAGTCGTTATGGGATTTCTGCAAGGACGACAATGTTTCGAGCCCTCACAGTCTAGCAAGATCATACATTCTGTCACTCCCCTTACTTTACAATATTCAGCACGGAGCAATCCTGCTAGATGATGACGATTATAGCCAAATGTTGAGCGTGCCCTAACTCCCCGACGACGCATCATAGGACGGAGCGTCTAGCAGTTTGACTCCGTGATAAAACTCCAACAAGCCCCTCCCTTGGAAGACGCTGATGTGTACACTGTTGGCAGGCAACGCTTTCTCGAGTGTATCTGGGCTTTGATTGCCGGGCGCATGACTGCTGTCCCGGACCTAGAGCTTGCAGTAACCCCTGGTCTTCCTGCATGAAACGGCCATCCCATTGGAAGTACGGGTGCGCACGCGATCTGGATCCTGGATGGACGCCATTTCCTACCAATCCACTTCATCTCTCGGGCAAGAAGTCTTGGCTACCGTCGAGAACTATCCCATTTCCCCTTCAATAAGGGTTTTCCTCGGGAATATTGTGACATTTTCTAGAAGGCACATAGCGTTCTCCCCGACCAAGTCCCCAATCCGGGCGGGGACCACCATGAATGGAACACGACACTGCAGAGAAAAAGAGAGCTGTTGACTTAATTGTCCGATTTAGTGACGGCGCAACACTGCCGGGAGTTCTGTAGCAACGTAACAACATCACGAGTCTCGCTAGTTTGTTCGCCCATTGCACATCTACACTCCAGTATTCATGACAGTCACATGCCTCTTCGGGGCTTCCACCCCGACACACCACCTTTCCACTGGAGACTCAGACCAAAGGGTCAAAGCTCCTTATTGGCGTCGACATAGGGTGCAATTCCGTGATTGCGGTTTACGAACCAACGCCATTTGACGGCACGGGGGTCGGAGGGGCGATGGCTCCGAGCTCTGGCTACCCTGGTGGTCAATAAGAGAGGTTTAAGTTGACCTCTAGGCCCTCGGGAAGAGGACCCTGGGTTCGTTATGTTCTAAGGCTCTGGCTTACAGTAACACAGAGCTGTCTGAGATCGACATCTTCGTTTCCAGTAACCACCATGGATGACAAGCAAGTCAATGTCCTGGCTGACAGCCAGGGCAGTGTCAGTGATGGCAGCAACGAGCACCAGGCGGCTGACTGGACTGAAGAAGAGGAAAAGAAGCTCGTTCGCAGGTATATTCATCCTGCCTGGATACTAAAATTCTCCGTGGAGACTGATAGGAATCTAGGCTCGACATGGTCGTGATGCCACCGTTGGTGCTAGCCCTCTTCGCTTTGCAGCTAGACAGAGGCAATATGTGAGTGTGCTGCCCAAGGTCGAAGACCTCGGAGCTGCAACTCCAATTCAACTCCTGATACTGACTTCGTCCCAGCGGGAATGCCTTGACGGACTTCTTCACCTTCAACGTTGGAATTTCACTGAATCAATACAACACTGGGCAGCTGTTGCTGTCACTGGGTATCGTGATACTCGAGGTCAGTGACCCGTTCCAGGCTTCATACTGCAGTTATTCCGGCCAGTTTATATCTGACTGACTCCCCCCAGATCCCGAGCAACCTGGTCCTTTACAAGATTGGACCGACGCTATGGATTGGTGCACAGGTCATTGCATGGTAAGCTCTCACACAAGAGTGACAAGACACGATATAATCCACATCTAACTCTGTCATCAGGGGCTTGGTGGCAACCTTCCAAGCATTTCAGTCAGGCCTTCCCTCGTTTCTGGTCACCAGATTGCTTCTCGGGTACGTACATGGAGACTTTTCCCCCCGGCTTGAATATGTGTTGATCATAGTTACAGTCTGTGCGAATCTGGCTTCATTCCAGCCGGTCTATACACTTTGTCAAGATGGTACAAGAAGGACGAAATTAGCAAACGATTCTCCATATACTTTTTCGGGAACAACATAGCCGCAGCACTGTCGGGTCTATTGGGCTACGGAATGTAAGTCTTCCTACTGGGGAGTGAAGCTGTTACTTAGCACACTGCGGCTGACACGATGCAGATTGCATATGAGAGGCATTTGCGGCTTGACAGGATGGCAGTGGCTATTTATAGTAAGGGATTCATGTGTTCTCTCCTGAGCCATAATGGATATTGACAAGGCTATAGCTGGAGGGCATGTACACGGTACTCACGGGGATCGCGTTCCTTGTTGTATTCCCCAAGTCTCCGGGTGACCCTGTGTCGTTCATGAAGATCCGCTTCTTCAACGAAAGAGAAGCCCACATCTTGAAAAAGAGAGTCGACCTCGACGACCCAGCCAAGGCAAACGCCCGACCCAACGTCAGCTGGTCTGAATTCAAGCGAACTGTAAGCACGAATTCCTTGATAGACCACTCTACAGAGATGCTAACAGCGTCCAGTTCCAAAACTGGAGGCTTATTCCACACTTCCTGACCGGACTGTGCGGAATGGCGCCTTCTTGGACCATGGGATCCTACGCGCCTATCCTGGTTGCTTCGTTTGGCTTCGGTAGGCTGACCGCCAACGCCTATGTTTCCATTGGAGGGTGGATACTGCTCGTGTCCAATGCCGCTTGGGGCTACCTTGCGTGAGTAGACAATCGCCGGACGTCAACCATCCTGTGATCTAATACATTCCAGGGACAAATTCCAGCGTCGCGGTGCAATGGTCTTCATCGGAATCTTAGCCTACTGGTGCTTCACGGTGAGTCCTTCAAATCACCCTAGTAAAATTTCTGAGCAGAGACTGACTTCTGAACACAGCTTGGAAACAAGCTATCTGTATACTCCGACAACGAGACTCGGAGATTTGCGTTGCTTGTTGTTGGAGTTGCGTTCTCATCTTGCTGGCGTAAGTACTCATCAATACTGGGACACCCAAGCAAACGGAATAAGAACTGACGGTCCTCGATAGATCCTACCAACTGCTCCTGGGTCTCTCTGAACGCAAAGACGCCTGAAGAACGATCGATCTCGATGGCCATCATGATCATGTCAGCAAATCTCGCCGGTATCATTGGGACCCAGCTCTTCCGGGAGAATGACGCACCGAACTATTCCATGGGATGGACCGCCATTCTCATCCTCGTCAGTCTGGCCCTTGTGTTCACCATACTCGCAAACTTGCAGTACTTCGTCTTGAACCGTCGCCTCCGCAACAAAGAAGGAGCGAAACTGTACCACCCCTAGCTCCGTGCTGAGGCCTTTGGGACCCGGATTTCATGATTTACGATTTCTGATCTATCAGTTTTCAATGCTGCATTTTTCTGTTATTGTTGGTTTTCAGAATAGGATAGAGGTCTCATAGTGTTTCGTACTGCATGCATGTCATTAGATACCCGGGTGTATATAGTGAAGGTATTAACACGCTAGTAATTAATGGTTTTCCTTAAAGATGCACGTTGTATATCCGACACTGCGCGTGACAACCGAACTCTCAGAGCTCCCAGGCTGAAAACGCATTCTCGTATATGTATGGAGCTGAAGCTTCAGAAGGTTGCATGCTGACGGACTCACCGCTGTGTGAGCAAACAAAGAAAATAGCTGAAGGTCGTTCGCCTGGCGAGACATGCATATGCAGACCGCTAATTGTGCCCCGAATTCTGCGCCCACGGGACAGGTTTCAAGGTTTTGACTGAACTGGCGACAAGAGATATAAATGCCGTGCACCTGGTACGCCCAAAACTGTGTCGTGACACCCATTGGCATACAGAGAGCTTTGTTGGAAAAGCTACTGGAAAAACAAGACCCCCACCAGTCCCAAACTCAAATATTGCAATATCTGGTGTCCCAATATTTCTACGCATCCTTTGACAACCCTCTTCAGAGTTCCCACCAACATCATGTCTTACGAAAGGCTCACTGTTCATCGTGTTGGCATACCTCCTCCGCGCCAAGAACCTGCAGATGAGTCGTGGGGAGGAGTTCTGCAGTGGACCTTGAAACTCAGACTGGTGCCATTCTTCTTTTGCCTCTTCGCCAACTTTGTGGTGACCTTCTTCTTCGCCATAGGATGGTCCCAGGAACACAATGGTGGCATCTCCAGAGAACAGTCAGAAAGCCTCCTGACCTTTTGTGTCACTGCCTGGGCCATCTGGACCGTCTTATTCGTCGTCGGCTACAGCTTCCCCAGGCCTTGGATACATGTGAGCCACTGTGCGCGGCGTACATAAGCGAAGTAGAGTATGCTAACATGCTGGGAAGAGAATGTGGAACGCAGTCCGACACCCATGTTCCTCTTGCGCACGTTCTAGAGATAAGCCAATAAACGAACATATACAAACCGAACCTATACCGACACACTGGGATCCGGAGACAGGAATAGGTTATCCGAGAAGGATGTAAGTAGATCAAGTATGGCGATTTCAAGTATGAAATGACGACTGACAGAAGAAGGTCTACTATGCCGGAGCAACCGGTTTACGTGGACGGAATGCCTACCGAATTGAGCCATGGCTTTGATTACCAGCCACATTACAACGAGGTCAAGAGCATCCAAATCTCGGACCACACTGCCCTTGACTCTGAGTCCGCCGGACCATCAAGGCCAGCGGGGACGAGTGTGGACCAGGAGCAAAAGTCCGGGGAGCAACGCGTCCCCCTGACCATGGTGCCTCCTAAGTCATGGCAAGACCGCTATCGCGCGTCTCCCAATCCTCTGACTTTGGAGACAAGCTTGAGCAAATTTGAATACCCACATAGGTCATCCTTGGACATTGGACGCATCAATAACTTTCCCCGGACAAATGACAGGCCTCCAGCAAGAGGGCGAGCACAGGAGACTGTGCAGACGTGGAGGAGCTACGAGAAACACTAGAGCTGACAATTGAAGCGCGGTTCTTGTTGAGCGAGGTTGCGAAGACCGTTCCAAGAATACTGGATCCTGAGCCTGGGGGGCTCGGTGCAGGAGGGTGGTCATAAATATTTTGAGCCCACCAGGTCATCAGAGTCGGTTAACATTTGGGGGAGTGCATTGAGGTTACCAGTGGCGATCCACGGGGATTCCAATACCACACGCCACTTCGGCAGTTGAAAACCTAGAACCTAGAGAGATGTTAATCATGAAGACATTTCAGTATTGTTTTGATATCTGTGCTAAGTGCTCTAAACCAGAGAACATTGAATTTGCAAACAAGCCACAGGAGAGAAAGAGGAAAGGACATGACTGGGGTTAGGGTCTTCTACTAGGACGACGTGGTGATGACATCACGGAATAAAAACATTATGATAAGTAGCAGAACATCCCGACAAACTCTCATCTCGACTGCAACTATTCAACGAGATCTTGTGACTTTATTTCGACTCTTTCTACTTGAAACAGCCATGAGACAAGCCATCAGATCAAATTTGCAGCTCTCTGCCCGGGCAAAACAAGTCCAAGGCTTCCAGCGCATCAGCCGTGCATGCCTGACGTCGTCATCACCAGCTGCATCCGCTACCAACCCAGCAGGTGCAGATCAACCTCAAAAATCTTCCAAGCAACCGGTAGACGAGTCAACATCCCCAGAGCAGAAATTGAAAGAATCAGGCCAGCCTCGAAAAAAGACAATGGCGGAGTTAGATGAAGAGCTCAGGCTCAAGCTCGAAGGCATGTCGGGCGATGGTGGCTCAGCTGGGGTTGAGTACGAGGGTGGGAAGGCGGAGGGACTGAAAAGGGGAGTCAAGTCCAACATGTTCCGGGTTATATGAGGATTTTCAAGCCGTTCTGGTGCCCTTGAGGTAGGCAATTGTGGTTGCGCCCTGTGCGAACTCTCGCTCATATTGGAACGTCGCATATGGCCTCTTTCTCATGATCAGGCAATGATTGAGTCTAGAGATGGCCATCGGGGTTTCCACCGCATGGATTCGGCACGGAGACGAGGTCAGAGACCTGATGAACGAGCTTTCCACTCAACAGAAACCGAATTGACCAAGAGAATTCACGTCTGCGGAATTGAACCTCCGGGAGACTACATCCAGCATCGAGGAACCCTGCGGTTCGCTGCCTGATTCGCCGCTTCCATGCCCACTTTCCAGGCCTATGCTACGCAGGGAACAAATCAAGCGTATCTATCTGAGCGACGGGTATCGTGAAGTGGAAACATGGAGGGGAAAGTTATCAGCTTCAAAAGAAAGCACTTGAGGACCTTGGGAATCCTGACAAACATTTGGGTGGTGAGAGGTACGGCTGGGAGATGGCTTTGAATCTGGAACCCGGCAACGGAGGCTGCATGTAATGTACCTAGTTGCAACGAGCAAGTGGAATGTCGACTGTAGGCAACAACGACCCTAGCATATTGCCCAATATTGCAACCAAACTATAAGATCGTGGACTCGGATCAAAATGGTTCCCTTTTACATACCATAGCGGCCATCAACATTGATCCTTAGTACATAAATCTCTGAACCATACGTGCCATGCGTGCTCTCGGTGGTGACGAGACCATCTACTTAGGTACCCATCCCCACCGACACGTCCTCCTCCTCCTGTCCCCACACTAATTACATGCACCGAGCATAAGCTCATGGTGCCAGACATGCTCGAGAAAGACTGGCGACCTCAGACGCATAGCACCAGCGCACCAGCTCAGACGAGAGTCTTCATGTGGGGAAGGGAAGTTTGGAGACCTTTTAGCAACTGTATTGATAGATGTATCACGGACAGGAAGTTTGAATCTTTCGTTTGGTTTGAAGAGATGTTCTCGTCCCTACGTTCTCGTCTCTTCAGGGGTGTCTTCTGTTATTCTCTTCCGCTTATGGAGGGAAGGCAAACAAACAATGTGTGCTAAGGGATGAAGAATTGTGGGTAAGGATATTCCTCATTGATAGTGACGATGATGGACGAGGAGTACGGTATGCACGGTGTTTTGCCTAAAACGTTGTTTGCCCAGACAGCCACTGTTGGCTGTCAGGGTTAGGGCTGGGATAGGGGTGATTTGGGGTCCTGGTTCAAGTGGTATCAGGTACAGTATTTGATACCTGGGTAGTGCCCTGTTCTGGCTATCTAGGCAAATTGTACTGAGGTGTTTTACCAGGCGTGATAGGTTCATCCTTCCCGCAACAGAGAAATCAGCCCTGCCAAGGAGCAGACGCCAGTGCTTAGCAGCCACCTGCTTCAGCCTGCTTGTATTGTACATACTTCAAGGTTAGCCAAGCCGCCAATGAAGCAGGTACGCAAGGGACGAGTGCTCATGCTGTTGGGGTCTGAAGTTTCGGCGGCACCCGTCGTGCCCTGAGCAAATTACTGTGTATGTAGAACAGTGGTGGTCCATACACTAGACCAGCAGGCGGCGAAGCCGGAAACGCAGTAGTTGGCTTGGCATCTTGGCTTTGGGTACCTTCACAAACCGGACCAGTGACTGTTTTGAATGTGCCAGTTGTGCCTGGCCCTTTCGGACATATATTTACCCATTGCACGGTGGCTCTGATGAATCAAAATATTGTTGAGAAACAGTATCAACATTGAGATACTGTGTAGATGGATTTTGAGAGAGGAGTCAGAGAATATCACATGCAATTATGGTTGCCAAGGATACGGGTTGAGAGAACTGTAGGGTTGTCCACTTTCCGGGGTGCTCGGAAGCACAAGCGAGAATCCCAGGGACCACCTGGCTGCCTGGCGACGTGCCAGTCCGTGCTTGGGCGCTGGGCGCCTGGAACAGGACCAGTGGATTGAGAATAAGCATACAGCGGGGAACGAGAGCCTTTTCAGTGGGCTCTTATCGCTGATCTGTGCAGCACATCATCAATTTAGTAATTTGGGAATCCGAGCACATAGAACACAGTGCCAGACGGAACCTGATTCTCGGTTTCTCTCGACATTTTACCCACGTTCCATTCCACGCCTCCCCTCGATGGAACTTCTCCTTCGCCTGCACGGGCAGCTGGCAGCTGTTGCAGCACCCGGGTCGTAGTCTAAGTAGTCCTGACTCGTCAGGAGGTTGGACACATGGATACCTATTCAGCTATTCAGCTCTTAGGTAAGTACTTAGAAAGAAAGGGGGAGGTGACCTAGGAGCTTCATCCACTGAGAAGCCGTGCCTGTGCCGTCGTCCATCCCGTCGTGAACATCGCTGTACTGTCAGCACAGGGACAATTCGTTTCGTTTCCTCAGCATCAGCCTGTTGGTACGATCATCCTTCGGACGCATATTTCAGTGGGTACTGAAAGGCAAATCTCCGAACCCTCAAAGGAAGCTTGGTGGCAGTTGATAATAGGAGCAATTTGCGGCTGCAGTTGGACGGCACAATCCAGTAAGTTGTAGCCTGTTGTTAGATCTACTTTTAGTGATGGCTGCAATGTCTTGGCCCGCTAAATACTGGGCCCATAGGATCAGATTATCACCACCTCCAGCCTCGTACTTATGAGCAATCCTGGGATTGCATGGCAAGAGACACGCTAACTGTTTATAGTGTACATAGTACAACCTGACAAGGTGGGACCTAGATAACTTCTACTGTGTAATCGTACCTATTGTGTACTTAAGTAGGTAGGCGCTACTGGTCGCTGTTGGCTGTGCCGCTCTCCGTCTTGTTGACCTCGGGTGCTTCCAAAGCTCCGTCGTTACTACCCCCGTCTTTAAGGTTTTGCTCCCGCCTTGCCTCCTTCTCTCCCTCCACCCTAGTCTTTTCCAATATCTCAATGCAGCGAATCCCTTCCTGCTCCTCCTCCCCCTACCCCTTCTCAACCTCCTCTCACTCACTTCGCTAACACGCGCCTGGCTTTGCTTCTGCTTTCTGCTCTTATTGTCCTGTCCAATTCACGGGCCGAGGCCTGGACTTATGCGGCGAGGTGTCGTGTGTCACTTTTAAACCTACCCAATTGGCCGCCGATCCAACCAAGCAACCTCGAGATTTGCATCTGCATCCAGTGATCTCCAACTCGAGTAACCCGACTCTGGTGGTATAATCCTGTCTCTGTACACTACTTCATGCGGCAATCTTGATTCAGTTGTCCACCAACATTTTGACATTGCGTTTCGTCCGCTCTCGACTTCCAGCCACCATCCGCTCACTTCGATCCTATCTCTCCCTCTCCATCCACCCACGAACTGTCTGAGGCACGCACGCGCTTAGCTTCGCACAATACTTTTGCCGACCAGGGCGCATTATTGCTGGCACGATGGGAAACAATGGCAGCCCAGACAATGACTGGCATCCCCACGTCTTCCGAATGCCAGACTGGGTCGAGCCTGTAGTAGGTGGCCCCTCCCCCACCCGGACCTCACATCACTCCAATGTTTCCCCTGCTCCTGAGTACAATCATCTTTGTCGCGATGCTAACATCATATGCTCCAAGCTCATCGTTTCGATCCTCTTCTCCTCCATGTACCTTACACGAGCCAGGAACTTCTCCATTCTCCGTAGCAAACAGAGCTATTCCCCCATAGCAAGCTCCCCTGCCTCCGTAACCCCAAGATCGTCGGCCGATAGCGACCCACCACCGAACCACCGTTCCTATCGATCCGGATACCCCCACAAAACCCGCAATGTCTTTGGGATATGGACAGTCCGTACACCGAATTCGTCGCGGTTTGCCCGCCACATCCACTCCCGTATCCTTCAGAAATTCCCTTTTTTGGTGGAGATGTTCTACTGGGTCCTACAATTCTTCTTCTACAGGTTCACGGCCTACATGGCATCCGTCTACTACGGCGGCAATGACCAACAGATGTGGGACATCGGTGAAAGCCACGGAGTTGCTCTGTTGGAAATGGAGACACACATGTTTGGAATGGACGGCTTGACAGGCACGAAGAGGTGGAGTGAGTGGAATATCCAGCAGTGGTTCCTGGCGGGCGCACGAGCTGGTGACTGGCGTGGCATCTTCCTGACCGTCTTGAACCGGTCGTATGCCCTAATCCACATCCCTGGGACTGTCGGGTAAGTCCACTGATACTCTTCCTTTCCCGGTTGTTTGGTTCCTCACATAAAGCACATCACGGACGGCCCGTGCACAGGCCTCAAGCCAGAGTTTCCAGGTCTATGTCACGCTAACTCACGGCCACAGTTTCCTCGCATTCTATTACTATGTGTCACCAAGCTTCAACCGTTTCGCAACGGCCCGACGAACCATGACACTATGTAACCTCTTCGCCTTCACCGTCTTCATCTTTTACCCGTGCATGCCGCCGCGTCTGCTGCCCCCAGAGTATGGCTTCATCGACACCGTCAACGGCGAGGATGCCAATTCCGTCTGGCAAAGCGGGAACTTTGTCAACCGCCTGGCCGCCATGCCGAGCATGCACTTCGGATACGCGTTTTGCATTGGGTCCGTCTTCATCTACGAGAGCGCACCACTCAGCGGAATCATGGAGATGCATAGGCGCTTCGTCAAGACGCGAAACAAGAGCACCACGTGGCTGCCTGTTCCCGGCACGGATGAAGAGAACCTGAATGATGGCGCTGCACCGGAGTTCGACGAGCCCTCGAGCAGCGACCGGACACCAGCAGCGCGCATCGCATTCTTTGTTGTCGGCGTATGGTACCCCTCCTGGGTTATGCTAACAATAGTGGCGACTGCGAACCATTATTTCATGGATGCTTTTGCCGCGGTTTTTGTCGTGTTGATGAGTTATCTGTGCAATCGATTCTTGTTGAACTTCTTGGTGTTGGAAGATCTGCTGCTATGGGCCTGGAGATTGGAGAAACCTGTCCCTACGACGGGCATGAGCAGGAGGAAACGCCTTCAACAGGGGTGGGATGGGTACTAGGTACGCCTACCGCGAGAGGGTGTAAGCATAGTTTTGGGGGCCTCGAGGCTTGATATAACCCAGGGAGAAAAGGCGATCGCCGCAAAATTGTCATATCTTGCTTTGGATAGATGCATCACTATTTAATGATAACAGATTTCATCGCCACCCACCAGGTGTCAACGCAACTTCAGTCGATGCCATGTGTTGAACATGAGGCTCCAGAAGTGACACTACGTAATGGCGATAGCTCATGAAGCAAACCGACCAACCACGACCCCATTTCGACAACTAGTGTAAAATGTGATGGAATTGTTCATGGGGATCTTGATGGGTCAAGGGATGAGCAGCTATGCCAGGCCAAGACACCTTCGTAGCCTGGAAGAAATGGTCAACGTGCAAAGCTCAAGTTGACAAATCCTAGCAGATAAGTCGTGAAGAGGAACCCCAGGCAACGAGCTTTTCGCTTTATTGGGCACCGAATAAAGGCTCGTCTTGCCCACGCTCCTTGAATATCGCTAGCTTAGTGATGAATACTCACTATGGTCCCGATGCAGTTGCAGCGAGTCCCAGTGACGATTTTGTCAGTTCACTATGCAGCACTGTTGACTGTTATTAATTTGTCTCTACAGAGTCGATGAAACCCTATTCATTAACATAGGACCGTCTGGCAACTCGCCAGCAAGTGGCATATGCAGATCTTGGGAAGCTTTCCCCATGGTTGACCGCGGTTATTGTGTGTATTTAAACCGTCGAGGAGCTGCCGCTGCTTTTTGATCTTCTTGTTTCATTCATCAACACAGATATACCAAACCAAAGAAACACAAACTATACGAAGGAAGTCAAAAGAGACCAGCACACAGAAGCAAGACAAGCCACACATCATAAGACAACTCGACTTTCGAGCACAGAACAAAACGATACAACGCTTACCCCAGCGTTCAAGACTTTACGAAATCAAGCAAATACAGTGTGGCAATGCACCTGTGGTCGATACAACGCCGACTTTGAGGATCTATGCAAGTGGCCCCCCCCCCCTGCGGACTGAATAAGCCGGAGTAGGCCAGGACAAGCCGGAATAGGACAGGGATTGTGAAATTTTGGGAGATTTTGCACGGATCTAAACCTGTGATAACCATCAACTAAAGGATCCTCTCAAGCTCTAGATCATATGCGTCCCTGTGCAATATGCGGTGGTGATATATGTTCCAGTCGAGTAGTTGGGCCCCCGGTGCGGTGCAGCGGGAGTCTTAGGTGAAGCCTGATGCCCATATGTGTGGAAGGAAATTAGTCTTGAATTGACAGTCGATTCTGTTAAGTGCAGGTGATTATAGCCGCCGAGATACACAGTACACCCATGAGTACGTAAGTAATCCATGGATTAAGATTACGGAACTTAAGAGGACTCCGACGATTTGTTGATGTACGTCATGACTCCTGTCCCGAAGTCGTGTAGATCAAAACTTAAATTTGACGACATTCCTCCTCTTCCTCCACCTCTCCACTTGCCACCACTCACTGATGACCACCACACCACTCTGTTCATTAATTGTTTAGGTACCTAAGCAATATTAGCATCGATATTAACCAACAAGAAATATATTACAAAACTTGACCAAGACTCCAGTCCCAGACCCACTCGGCCATCCACGATGGCAGCAACCTCCGAAGTATGGCCGCAAAGCACGCGGGCCTGGATCTACACCAACGCCAGCGCCGGCCTTGACAAATCACTGGAGCTCCAAACCGACTTCCCACCACCACCCAAGTCCCTCCTGGGCCGGGAATCGGTCCTAGTCCGCGTGAGCCACGCGTCGCTTAACCCGGCAGACTGCAAGCTTGCCGAGTTTGGCCTCGTCGCCCGGGTCCTCGTGTCCCCGCCGGCCAGTCCTGGCATGGACTACTCCGGCACCGTCGTCAGCGTCGGCAGCAACGTCACGGCCTACCAGGCCGGCCAGCACGTGTTCGGCAGGATCGAGCCGACCAAGTACGGCACCCTCGGCGAGTACATCGTCGTCAAGGACGGCGACGGCATCGCGGCTGCGCCTGAGGGGTTCGGGGAGAGGCTGGGCGAGATCGCGAGCATCGGCACGTGTGGGATCACCGCGCTGCAGAGCATCCAGCCATATGTCTCCGGGGAGGGCCAGAAGGTCTTCATCAACGGTGGGAGCGGCGGGACTGGCACCTTCGGGATCCAGATCGCCAAGGCGCTGGGTCTCCACGTCACTGCGAGCTGCTCGGCGGCGAATGCGGAGCTGTGTCGGAGTCTGGGCGCGGACGATGTCATCGACTACAGGACGGAGAACATCAGCGAGGTCCTGAAGAGTAAGGGCAAGGTGTTCGACTTGGTGGTTGACAATGTGGGGTGCACGCCTTCGGGGCAGCAAGACCTGTACACGGCTGCGAATGAGTACCTGACGGAGGATGGGTACTTCATCCAGGTCGGCGGGGATGCGAGCATGGTGCAGATCAAGTCTGCGGTATCGAGGTTCTTCGTGCCTGGGTTCCTGGGGGGAGGAAGAAAGAATTATAAATTCATGATGGCGAAGCAGAGCAACAAGGACCTGGCCAGACTCGCCGGCTGGATGAAGGAGGGGAAGATCAAGGCGGTGATCGATGAGGTGTTTGCGTTTGAGGATGTGCCGGCGGCATATGCGAAGGTGAAGACTGGACGGGCCAAGGGCAAGATACTGGTCAAGGTATCATAGTTGAGGTTGTGGACGGTAGCCTAGTACTCTCGTCAGCGTCATTGTCACGCTTTATGTAATGAACATGGGGTATTCACTTGCCAAATGATCAGATGCTGCGCAGGAGTTCCTGCTCCTTTACGACGCCAAATACGTGATAGTAGGAAATCAATCTAGAATGAGGCTGTACTGGAGGATCA
Organism: Cytospora piceicola; assembly: GCA_023375675.1. Lineage (NCBI taxonomy): Eukaryota > Fungi > Ascomycota > Sordariomycetes > Diaporthales > Cytosporaceae > Cytospora > Cytospora piceicola. The sequence goes on along the minus strand of JALQBC010000013.1, from coordinate 908,501 downwards.
AAACTACATACTTCACTTACACGTAGTTACGGAAAGTATGGTAGATAGAGTATAAATATATATCTGTAATCTCCGTGTACCGTTGTGTACTTCTGGAACTGAGGAGGACAATGTCTTCATACTCTGGACAAAGAGCCTGGCCCCCACCCCCCGAGGGAACTTTCAACGTCTTTTTGACCCACTCTGAGGCGTTCCTCAGTCGTCTCGAAGAGGCTAGGGACTTCCACGCCGGTATCTCTAAACAATACACCATCAAGCGCCATCTTAGCAACAGCTTTTGCAGATAGGTAGACCAGCGCATTACCACCACCGTTGAACCCCGCGAGTATCCACTGGGATTGCTTCCCTGGGACCTTGCCAACGTGTGGCGCTCCATCTGGAGTTGTTCCCATGACTGCAGCCAATAAGTTAGCATTCGCCGTGTCTGTGACGTTGAGGACTAGGAAAACCTTACTGCCAGTCCAGACTTTGTCCACCTCCGTCCCGCTATCCTTCCAGCCCTTGAAGTTCCTCTGCATGTACCCATCAAAGTACTTGGCCTCCATAACAGGATCCAAAAGTGTTGAATCATCCACGGTATCGTACCATAGCTCCTTTTGCTTTTCATATGTCCACTTGGCACCACCGACCACGATTCCGCCGTCCGGTCTGGGGTTCAAGTAGTCGACTGTTTCAAGCCCCGGCCTGCGGCCAAATTCGATGTTGTACGTATGACTGAGATGAGGAAACACCGGTTCAGTCTCATTTCCAGCAGCCAGATGTGCAGCAGTGCCTTTGTAAGGTGTGATGACCCCACGATACTCGGGTAGCAGAGCTGCTGCATAGGCGTTGGTCGCGAATATCACTTTCTTGGCTGTGACTGAACCCCTCGCAGTAAGCACGACACTCGATCCGTCACTCGCGGTCTGCACGCTCAACACCGGCGTCTCGGTCTGTAGGTTTAGACGTGCATTCCTGGACACCGATCGCTCGAGTAGGCCCGTGACAAATTTATATGGCCAGAAAGAACAAGCCGGAACGCTGAATGCCCCCTTGGCGCCCTCGATACTGGTCAGCCTCTCCGCGAAGTCTGGCCCTATCCAGTGGACATCCCTGGTCCACTCGTACCTGTTGCCCAGATAGTCCCTCTTCCAGACCGCATCCATCTCCCTGGCGTCCTCCTCTGACTTGAAGACGTCGTAGCTCCGCCGGAGTTCGAATTCGCACTCAATATGCTCCTTCTCGACGACATCTTTCAGTGCGTAGATCTGCGCTTTGACGAAATGGGCCATTTCCTCGGTGGCGGTTCTCCCGAATGTCTCGGCCACCTTCATCAAAGTCGTCGTCTTGGTCTTGACATGGCCCCCGTTACGGCCTGTTGCCCCCGAACAGGTCTGCCGGGCCTCTAGTAGGAGGATGGATGGCGGGTTGGGTGTGTTTGAGAGATGGTAGCTTCAAATACTATGTTAGACGATTTTGATTCTTCATCAAACCTGTTAGATTAGAAATTTGGGACTTGAATACGCAACAGAGACACCGGCCAGGCCGGCTCCAATGACAACGATATCACTCGTATTTGGTAGCTCCGGAGTGGACCGATGTGAGTCGAGGTGGTGAGGCACGCTACGCCAGTACGAAGGCGTGGGGTTTGGGACTGGAAGCATTGGGTGAATGGGCTGATCGGTGGCCATTCTTGGAATTGGCGTCCTTCGTCAATGGTGTGTGCATTTACGTGATGTTGAGTAACAGAAAGGAACAGTTTTAGGCTAGTACCTCCATGAATTAAAGCAGATAAATCCTCGGTTCACCATTAGGCCGGTCTCACGCCGTACATATCTGTGGGGGCTCGTATGACGTCGTTGGCATAAAGATAGCAGCGATATGAAGATAGTAGACACGTAGAACCTGCCGGTCGTCTCAATGGATGATGAACAAGATATAACACTCTGCTCTGGTCATTCACTAAGTCCAAATGTGGAGAGTAAAAGGCAATATAATTCAATGTTAAGGGGGGTGGGTGGGCTGGTCATTGACTAAGTCACATAACCACCCGAGGCAAACTGGCCCCCCTAATTTAGGCTCTAAGACCCTTTACCAGCGTCCCGCAGACGCATTGAGTATATAGAACTTACCAAGCAGTATAGATATTCGAACATGAAACAGACTCGTTTGATTCCCAACGCATATCCTCTCATGTCCACAAGGTCGGCCCCAGGTCAAGGTCACTGGGAAATATGACATGGTGTTAAGGGGTTAGGGCCCGACAGGATGGGTCAACAACAGGGGCTGCCACAGCACCTACCTAAAAAGGTCATCGTCCACCCCGCAAAGGAGTCTGACACTCGTCATATGCCTGAATTCTGCATGCATACGGTGGATGACCGGCGTGACCCCGACGTGGGTTGTACAGCTCGACTCTTCCTCCAGACCATGGACTTGATAATCAATGCTTCTTCTTTGAACGGTCTCCGAACATGTCTCGATCCATTTTCAACAAGCTTGACCGGTTCGCTTCGAATGTCTCGTCTGCTGCCGGGTCAAACTTGGGCAAGCGGGAACAGCCAGGACTGTCTGCAGACACACATGAGTCTTCAATGGCGCAAAACTACTACACCATCCGAGTAGTCGATACTTCGACGATTCGGGGAATTCCTCTGGTATATCTCAGGACGACATACAAGACTGTCTACATGACAGACAGTGCCGGCTATGTCGCTTTCAACGAGCCGGGCCTAATGACGGGGGACCCAATCTGGGTGACCGTCAGCAGCTACGGCTTCGAGTCCCCGGTCGGCTTTCTCAACGTTCCGGGCATGCAAATCCATCCCAAGCCGGGGAAGTCTATAGAGATCAAGCTCAACAGGACTCAAGTGGCAGAGAGGCTGTACCGCATGACGGGCTATGGGATATATCGGGACAGTGTGCTCCTCGGGAAGCCCGTTCCTCTCGAACAGCCAGTTCTCAACGCCAAGGTTGCGGGGAGCGACACCATACAGTGTGCCAGGTTCAAGGACAAGCTGCTGTGGATGTGGCAGGATACGGATCAGATGAAGTTCCAGCTTGGAAACTTCCACATGACGGCTGCATTCACCAAGCTGCCCGATAAGTTGAACGCAGACTTGGGCCTGGATTTCAACTACTTCACCGAGGATAACAAGCCCAACGAGTTTGCCCGGAAAATGGTCAATATCACACTGGAGAAACAAGGCCCTTTCCCTATATGGGTTGACGGCTTGACAGTGATTCCAGATGACACGGGCGAAGAGCGTCTCGTCGGTCATTACTATGCCTCTGGACACGCCCTGGGTGCCTGTATCGAGCGAGGTCTTGTTGTTTGGAACGACAAGAACCAATCAATGGAAAGGCTAGTCAAGTTCAATGAGGCCGGAGGTGGCGCCGACCAGTTGGCACCAGGCGGTCACACGATTTATGTGCACGATAATGGGAAGCGGTATGCCTATTACGGCAAGAATGTGCGAGTCCAAGCCGACTTCTCACATGTGAGCGACCCATCGCAGTACGAGGCGTTCACCTGCCTCACCATAGATGGTCGACGGGCTAATCGCGGGCCCAATGGCAATTTGATCTGGGCCTGGGTGAGAGGCGGCAAGCCTGTCAACTATGATACAGCGGACAATCTGGTACAGTCCGGTATGATACGCCCCGAGGAGTCACCGTACCGGTTGAAAGATCTGGACACCGGAAAGTCTATCCTGGCACAATCAGCCGGGATTGCATGGAACCCGGCCCTGAAACTATGGGTCAACGTCTTCCAGCAGAAGTTTGGCGACACACTTTGTGGCGAGATCTGGCTCTCGGCGGCAAACGCACCTGAGGGTCCCTGGACATGGACTCGAAAGGTGGCGACACATCATATGAGCCGTGACGGGTATACGAATAATAGCAACGACTTGTATAATCCTGTGCAGCACTATGAACTGATGCGGGAGGGAGGGAGGTACGTCTACTTCTCTGGCACCTTCGTCAACACCTTCTCGGGGAATCCGTGGCCGACGCCTTATTACAATTACAACAACATCATGTACAGACTGGATCTCAAAGATCCGAGACTAAACCTACCGCCACCGCCACCAGGATTGTGGGGGACGAGGCCGGATGAGAGCAGATGAGTATGCCAAGGCCAGCGTGTGCTTGGTCAGGATTATTGGTTCGGCATTTGAGACTGAACGGAACAGACTAGTAAACCTCTGTACCAGCATTTAAGCAAATTTTGGTGGCTGCAAAGCTTCCTCAAAAGCTGTATAGCGTCTATATTACACTCCATGCGCCTTTCGGCCACAGATGACCAACCATTCTCACATGACGACAGCTACGTGGTCATTCATGTACTTGCTAATGTCTCCGAGGAACAACGCCGCGATGATGGAAATAGACCCGAACGCGATGCTCGCAAAGTATACGTACTTGTACGCCTCTGCAAATGCAATTTGGCCGGCCTTGATAACCGCGTCGTACAAGACATCGTTGCCTGCGATACCTGGGATCTGTTTGATATTGTCGAGCAACGCAGCTCCCGTGAGCTCAATGACCTCCCCGATAGTCTCCGTCGACGTAATGCCTCCGGAGTACAAGGTACCACCTATGTAGTGGATGGCGGCCGGGGTGAACTTGTTGATGAATATATTGTCTGATAATACCAAGAGTCAGTATTCCTTAGCTGCAGAGTCTTTGACTCATGGTGATGGGGAACCAGTAGCTCAAGGCATGGTCGAAGTGGTGTAACTTGGCTCCGAACATTTGAATGTGCTTACAGTAAATGCAGTACCCTATACTGCCACCGATGACACGAATACTGAGTGTGAGCGCTGCGACAGTGGCGATAAGATCATCTGGGCAAACGATCATGGTGATAACTGATGCTGGGACCACGATCCCTCCGATTCCGAGGCCGGCGAGGACGAGGATTCCCCAAAGTTGGTACATGTTGTCGACCCGTCCAACTGCCATTGCACCGCATCCTGCGGTCATAAGTACAGAAGAGATGACCATGAGCAGCCTGTTAGCGCCCCGGAAGATAGACAGGAGGAATAGAACGACAACAGCACCGACCATGATGCTGAAACCGACGGGAATTCCACGAATACCGACATCAACTGGGTTGTGGCCATACACCTGGGTGGGGCACAGAGTCAGCAACATTACCTACCCAGCTAGATAAAGTACATAGTGCTCAGGTAAAATGAAATCACTTACGTTGAAGCTCTGGGTGGGCCAAAACATGAGTATAGAAAAGAAATTGGCGCCAGAGATGAAAGTCACGACTAGGCTAAGTATCAAGATCCGCGGCGACTGAACAATGCGTTTAGGGAACATGGGATACTTGGCGAACCATCCCTCCCAGATAACAAACGTAATGAGAAGGAAGACACCAAGGAGCAGAGGTACGAGAGTGTGGGCCGATGTCCATGGATAGTCGTATCCTCCCCATTGCAATCCGGCCACTTGATTACATGATTCTGATTAGCAAAAAGACAGAATGGCAGTAATGAACCACATTACCACGATCCAAGGAGGAACACCTACTGAATAGGATCAAGCCTGAGACGCTGAGAAGGCCACCCACAAGGTCCGTCTTCCTAAAGATCTCGCGTCGACTTATATTATTCGTATCGGCACGGGGCGGAGGAAAGTAGAATATAGCCGTGAGTACGAGGCCGATGAACGCCCAAAGTGCACATAACAAGCCGATATACCTCCAAGATGAGTAGTAGGAAATTACCTGGCCGTACAGCACTGACGGGCAGAAGGGAGTGATAGTGAAGACAAGTATGCCGACGTATTTCCCTCGCTGAGCCACCGGTGCCAACTCGGACGTCGCAGCGAGTGCTGTGAGCTCATTGATGCCGGCACCGATACCAGCAAACACCATGCCTCCAATGACAATGTTCATTGTTTGAGCCGTCGAGACGATGATCATGCCGAGAACAATGAACGCAGCTCCAACCAAGGCGACATGTCTACGGCCGAAGAGGTCTGAGAGAGAACCAACGAAAGGACAAACGGCTGCGAGGGACAGCAGGTTGGCTAGGACGAGCCAGATCCACCGATCATGACCTCCAATATCAGTATAGATGTACGGTGGAATAGCGCCGAAGAGATAGACTGGTATTTGACTCCCGGTCCAGAGGAAAGCTTGCGAGACAAGAGCCATGAACTTCCTCTTCGTCATCTAGATCATCGGAGGTACACATGTCAGCGACGTCCCGCCCAAGGTTGGCTCCTGGATTTGACTTACCCGAGTCTCCTGCTGAGACTCCTCATCTCCTGTGACTTGCCCGACATCCTCGACCCGTTCTTGGGATGGCTTATCGCCGGAAAGGTCGCTATCCATCTGGGAACTGTTGAACCGCTTGTCATCAACATCCCCTGGGCTCTTCTCACTGTTCGGCAACATCTTGTGCAGGAAGTATTTGGATTTAGACGAGGAAATTAACCAGAGACAAGAAATGACTCTGGGGGGTCCTGAGTTGTAATGGGCGGTACTTGCGTCTACTGTATTTATATGGAGGAAGATATGATCATCCGCCAAAGCCGATATGCCGGTGTTTACCTATTTTTTACAGGATACACGCACATGGAGAGTGAACCGACTCTTCTTATCGAAATCCGAGTGGTTTCTAGTGTCACCGGACTTCGGCCAAGAAGAGCATCCCTGCTCAACTCGGCATCGACATGATCGTGGGTAGTGCGGAGGTGGGTGCAGGATTTCATCCCACACGCGTAGAACACCAATCACAAGGCAAAACCGAGCAAATTTGGACAATTTCTGTGCATGGTGATATGCGACTGACATCTTCGAACCCAGGGACATGGTCAGGTCTGTCCAGAATCCCCCAGACCCCCTAGTTTGGCGGAGTGAACCAGTCCACAAAGGGACTTCCCCGCGAAATCTGTAGGCGCCTCGAGCTTGTTGATAGGCTCGGCTTAAAAGACGTCTCTCCAGAACTCGTAGGGATTCAGGGTTCCCCGCCGCCACGGGAGATATCATATCCTCTAGGATTGCGGGGAGACGTGGGTGGCTACCAGGGTGGGTAGTCCAGCAGTAGCAGTTGATGTTGGGGGCTCAGATGCATTAGGTGATTTCTATCAGAATAAAACGCTTTGTAGATGGTAAGTACCTGGCACTGCTTGGGAATCGTCGCTTAGGTTCTCTTCTCTTGAACGGCTTAGTATATTGCTTGTACTGAGGATATACGGAAGCAAAATTGTATGTATATACAAACAGAGTTCTAGAAGCACTAAGAATTGTATTTACTTGAATCCCCGGAACCATGTGGTACTTCAAGGCGTGGCTTATAAGCACCTCGGCGTACCAAACCTACCCACAAGAGTGCCCCCAGGTGCCCCGGCAGTACTCACTTAACCAATCCACCGCGTCAGCCAGATGACAACCTACCCATGTAGACAAGGTGATTACTTCTAGTACTTTCCTGCACGTCATCAAAGGAGATGTAGTGATATCTTAAAGTTTCTATCAACCAATCGCGACGAATCTGTCACCCCTCACATGATGTACGACCAACGAGTTGGCAAACTCCTCATAGCAGCCGGGTCCTAAGAAACCCCGCAGTCTCACTTACCAGGCCTTTATACACCGAGAGAGACCGAGACGTTGGTTGCTTGAACAAGCGCTGTCTGTATTTGGTACACTCCTTAACCAGCTCACTGTAAGTTGTACGTAGCCTTTAGGGACGAAATTATCTGCGAGGGCCCCCCGCCCCCTAGTGAAAGTGTACCATTTTAGGTAAAATTTGGTCTGTCTGATTCTTCAGAAAGCTTATCAAGCTGGTCTTTATCCCAGGTCTCGCCATTTTTTATCACCGTTTCACAAAGGGCCGAGATACAGATTGCGAACGTCTATAATGGGGGAGAGAGTCTTGAGGTCATAAGTGTGTATGCCATACTATCTAGAACAAGCTGCTTAGCAGCAAATACGCATGTCACTGATGGACTCGTTACGAATTTTCTGCCGCAAACCTTATAGTGATGTCGCCTGCTAGGGAAATTGTGGTTTTCCTTCAGTCCAGGCGTATTTACCGATTTTTTTATTTTCTTTTTGTCGATGAAGCAAACATTGTCATTGTGAACTAGTATACCAGTATACCGTTTTTGGGTAGCTTACCCTAGGGTATTCAAATTGAGTGCGATTTGAGTTTTTGAAAGTGCGTACGGAGGTCTTCGGGATCTTCGAGCACAAGCCGGATCAAATATATCATTTTCGTAACATGTAGTCCTAGTTACTCAACAGCCGACAGAGAGTAAGAACACTTTCGGTGATACCTTATCACATATTGTCTGCCGCCGTCGAAGGGGTTCCATTCTTTCCAATGGGGAGCAGATCGTCTGCCAAATCGCAAGTACAATTAGCCGAAATCAGATTCTACCCAGTAGAGACTTGTAAGTGGAGTGGAGAGATATTTGGTAATGATGACTTTGCTATTGCTTCACAACAGTCGACTTGCATGGGCCAATAAATTTGGGGGCACTAATGATGCAAACGTATGTTACATGTACGATTATTTGAAACTTTTGAGGAGGCATTATAAATGTAGTTATAACTACGACGAACTACTATCATGCTGGTACATTTGTTGCACAGCAATGACCAACCAACAAGGTCTTCCCTCACTTGACCTGAGAGATTATGGAGTCAACTTGTACTGTACAGGGTGTCTTATCAGTCCCATTTTGAAGCCTATGCCGTGGTATGTAGGAGACCAATTTGCTGTATTGCCGTCTGAGTATTCCCACGACGAATCTAGTGTGCCGCGGCTGTCGCCATTCATGAGCCATTTGACGAAGCGGTACAGTGACAAGTGACATATGTTCCCCGCAGTACACGAGACGATCTCATACGTGGCGGTCACGTGTTTCCGTCAGCGGTGTGTATCAAGCTTCACATCAATAAATAACAGGATGTCTTCCGAAAGGTCTTGCCAAGGCTTCGGTGCGTATTGCAAACTCGTGCGTTTTGATTAGCAGACATGACTCCACACGCAGAGGATGGATACAGCGACCACAAAGACGGCGAACCGTCGATCGTGGCACCTCTGGAGCCGGGAATTTCAGAGTCAACAGCCAGAGCGGAACTGCTCAAATTTCCCAGGTAAACACTCATCATCAGCCATGGACTCCCGCCCAGCATTGACCAGGATTATTATGGCAGTGCTCCTAGCTTCGATGACCCTTACAAAGAACGAGCCTATGGGAAAGGTCGTCTAGCGGCTGCTTTCCGCATATTTGCGAAATATGGCTTTGACGAAGGTGTCGCAGGTGCGTTGTTTGACTGTTCCGGCAGCCGAGGACTCCCCGCATCCATCATAACCATGCTGACCCGTCCGATCAGGTCATATCACCTATCGTGACCCAGTTGAGCCGGATACCTTCTGGGTGAACCCGTTCGGCACCGCGTTCGGCTTGATCAAGGCCTCGGACCTGATCCGCGTCAGCGAGGAAGGGGAAGTCCTCGAAGGTGGCGAGAATCGTCTTCTCAACACGGCAGCCTTCGCGATCCACTCCGCGATCCACCAAGCCAGACCAGACGTCAAGGCAGCCTGCCACGCCCATTCCATCTACGGGCGATCATTCTGTTCCCTTGGCCGCCCGCTGGAAATCATCACCCAGGATGCCTGCGCTTTCCACAACGACCACGTCGTGTACGAATCCTTCAATGGAATAGTTCTTGCAACCGAGGAGGGCCGGAACATCGCACAGTGCGTTGGGAACAAGAAGGCGGCCCTGTTACAGAACCACGGACTCCTCACTGTGGGCAGGACTATCGAGGAGGCGGTGTTCTGGTTCGTCAGTATGGACAAGTGTTGCCAGGCGCAATTGCTCGCTGAAGCAGCTGCTGGCCCTCGCGGCGAGAAGCCTATCGTCATTTCAGACGAGGACGCGGCTTATACGTATAAGACAATCGGGACGGCCTACGCAGGCCACTTTAGTGCCAAGCCGATGTTTGATGTGATCCATAAGGAGACAGGCGGCGATTATCTTGAATAGTTTGGGGACATATGGGGATCAAATCGAAGATTGGTCTCTATTATATCCCCAGTTATGGCCAGAGGTCATACCAACAGGGTTTAATTATGTGTGATGTCCTGTCTAATTGGTACTGTCCCTGAATACCAATGGCAGCAACGCGACCTCAGCCCCCACCTGCTCATTCCAACCCAGCGCGGCCATGGGACTTGCATACATGCCCAAGGCCCTTTTGTTATTGATGTCAACCACGATGAATGTTGCCACCGCGGACGTCTCGTCACATTTGACAGGCGACATGTACATGCTTGTCAACAGGTGCACATTCACACATTCACGGCAGATGGGATCGTGCTACACACGATATCGATACTTCCTCGGATCGTCAATATCATCCACGTTGAAAGTCAATATGGCCAGTGTTTCGAGCAATGCAATGGAACTGGCAGTCAAAATTGGCGCTTTGAGGCTGCCGGAAATACTAGGTGTGCTGCCTGAACGGTATAATGAAGGTATGATAAAAGCCCTGAAAGGGAACAGTGATTCGAAATCTGGAGGGTAGTATTCCATCTTTGGAGACATAAATACCTCACACCTTGACAGACAATACATCTTTTCCGCATGTCAGAGCGAATTACGGTGGATATAATCTGGACACAACCTGGAAACATTGATATGATTGGCCAGGGCCGAGGCCATAAAAGCCAGCCCATGATAAGTATCATGCTGGCCAGTGTCTGGCCGCAGAACCAAGACATTCCTTGGATTTCTGCCAGTAACATATACCTCTCATACAGTAAGAGCTAGAGCATATTCCTTCTGTAACATTTCCTCGAGCTCCCAAAGCAGCTGGTGATGTGATGCCACCTTCAAAGTCGGGCTGACTAATTTTAGGCATATCTATATGGAGTTGATTCACCCATATTCCAGAATAGTGAAGTCTGCCCGTCGATCTCCCTGGACCTACTCGTCTCGGCCAATTATGAATCATTCTGGGTCGTAATTCACTTATAAGTTACTAAGACAACGCTACGGCAATCGACTCTCTTGGAAATCAGGATATGCAGCTGTATGCATGTGCTGTTCCTTTCCAGCCAGAGCCCGATTGCTCACCTCCCAAGATGTGACGCCACATCGGAACATGCCGGGAAAAATGAACGTAAGGTAGTAAGCTGACAATAATTCTCGCTGATTGTACTAAAAAAAAATGGAAAAGGATGAGTACGCATATTCTCCCAAATACTTTGTGCAGCCAGTACAACATGGCGTACAGCAATGTGGGGGCTAGATCCTACGCAATACGTGGGAAGTACCCAATCAAGTCCTAAGAAACAATCCTCCCGGGGTCTCTCGAAGCTGTATATCACCCTTAAAAAGAACAGGATCCACCTAGCGGTTATGCTCGATTCCGTGCATCAGGAGACTGCTCCAACAATGCTTTGTCGAGCTGCATTTCCTGCACATGTGACCAGGTACAGCTTCCTTCAGATACCCTAGAGTAAACGACGTTTAGCGAGGAACTGGTGGGCCGTCCCTACTAATATCGATGTAACAGGACGTTTAAATAACTGTTCATCCGATCTCCAATTTCTGTGTACGTCTGACACCAGTGGATTGACCGCGAGATCGGGAAAACCCCTCTTACACTCACATATCTGGATCCAGCAAATCGAGTGCATCTTCGAACCAGATTCTTCTATTGTTGAGGCCATGGAACTCTGGCTTGTCGCGTCCATCACAGCAGCAGGTGCTGTTAGCCTTTCTCAGTCATTATCGCCTTTTCTCGGCCATGGCGTTGACTTGAAAGCATTGGATTCCAGGTCTGATCAGCTGCCGGCGTGTGCGGTACGTTCTTGCTTTCCCACCCGTACGCTCTGGCGCATCAGCTTACCATGAAGTCGGACTAGGCACCTTGTCTGCTAAACGCCCTGTCCGAGTCAGTGTGTAAATCTGTGGACATTACCTGCATTTGTTCCAATATCGGCTCCCTAACAATTGACATGTCTCCTTGCATGACTGCGAGTTGTTCAACTATGGATGAACTTCACACCATAAGGTACGCCGAAGGCACTTGTGGCGCCCCTGCAAGAAACGTCTCACGTCGTTTGATTGTCTCTCAATGGGTTTTGTTCTCGCTTGCATTCATCTTTGTGGTTCTACGTTTCGTCTCACGAATGCAACACTTCGGCGGCCGTATTGGCTGGGATGACTGGACCATACTCGTCGTCCTTTCTCTTTCACTGTCCGTTAATATCCTCGGTCACATTCTGCTGAACTTCGGGGTCGGTCAAGACATATGGATGTTGGAAGAGCATCAACTCAGTTCCTTCTTCAAGGTAAGCATTTCGCGTCACCCTGGCCCAGTTCCGTCTATTAAACTGACGCGACCAGTGTTCTTTTTCAGCAGAGATCATCTACCTTGTCGAGGTTTCCCTTTTGAAAGTATCAATTTTGCTGCTTTATCTTCGCATGTTCAACTTCCGGACCCAGGCCTATATCCTAATGGGCCTGTCAGTTTGCTATTTTACCGCGTTCTTCGTGTCATCTTTCGCCGCTTGTCGACCCTTCAGCTACTATTTCAACCGTTGGAATTCAAAATATAGCGGTACTTGCATCAATATCCAGAGCCAGATATCTGCTTCATCAATTATCAATATCATTCTCGACGGCGTTATTACCCTATTGCCTGTAACACAGGTGTGAGTTTCCGTCGCCTTCACTTTTGTTTATAAAGTCAATATGCTGATTACTGGCAAATAGTTTGACTCTCCAAATGAATTACAAGAAAAAGTTAACCGTTTCCTTCATTTTCATGGCGGGCTTCCTTGTTACCGGGATTAGCATTGCTCGTTATGTACTCTTTGAGAAAGCATCGGAGGCAAACTTCACTTGTAAGCTTCCCCTTTACAACTCGAGATGTTACCTAGTGACCATTTTCGTACCTATACTAGACGATTTTGTGGGTGTGGGTATCTTGTCCATAGCGGAGGTCGACGTCTCAATAGTACGTTTCCGCTCACTTTTATGTTACCTACACTTAACCAGCATTGAAGCCTGACTTCATGAAACAGATCAGCGCATCGGTGCCCGCGATTGTCTCTTTGATCCGACAGCTCACGGGGAGTGGCCATACTACCAAAGCTTCATATGACTTCCCTGGACGTCCATCCGGCAGCGCCAGGGCTGCACACTCTAACCAAGTTGAAAACAAAGGCTCGCGTGGTCGTTGGAAGGGGTTCACAGATGTTTTCACGACACAGGCGTCTACTACTGTGGTCTCTGTCCAGTCACGAAGCGACCCAACATACGGAAATGACGAGTTTGAGCTGCTGGACGAGACTTTCTTGCAAGAATCAGGCTCGCACACATCGGGCCGCACGGCCGTTTGATGCTATACATGTGTGACTCCTCTGAACTTAGGTCAGTTGACTCCTCAAGAGGGCGGGGAGCTCGGGGGTGGGAGGGCATTTTGAGCTCGATACCATGAATGTACAAAGATTAAAAGAGCTGCAAGATGCCTGATCAATTTTGAGAGCTATTTGATATCTATGTCCGCATCTGGAATACAACAGGGTATAAAGACCCATGGGTATGGTCTGTTCGACTCTCAAGTAATTTCCTCTTTGAGGGGGAGATCGCTGTACAAGGCGACCTGATTTTAATGATTTTGTCCAAGGTACATACATACTTCTACCGTCCCATCCTGTGGAGATACTTAATGATCGAACGGGGCCAGCCCCATTTAAGGTTGTGGGTTGTATCATTGATGTTCACGGTGTTGCTAACGCAGTGTAACCCGTTGACAAATCGCGGGCCCGGCGGCTCCTTCGGTCAGCACACCTGCCCAAAGTGTACTTATGTATCTCCGTTTGACTCCTACCCGTGAAATATATACCAAATAGGGCACTTACAGTAAGCGATATGGATCCAGAGTTGCTATCACATCCTGCAACGTCCGCTCCGCCACAACCCCGTGATACTGTGTCCCTAAGTAGGTATGTAGGGTTGAGGAGGGTTCCCTCATATAGTTTGGACTAAACCGAAAGCGAACTCTATACGAGCCCAAATACGCGATAAGGGGAATCTGGCCATATCACAGGATCACCCCTCTCTCTCGCTCCATCTTCAGTAAATGATGTCGGAGCTTTCTGGGTAGAGTAACTATCCCTCTTCGTGTCTCCGGCACGAGGAGTATCCTCGAGATCCGTGCGTTGCTGGTTCTGAAATGGATATTTATCAGCCTTAAAAGTCAATGCTATGTGATGTGGGCCACAATCTAGGGCATAGAATCAAGAAGCCTCTGATTGCTTTCCTAGACAAAGATTCATGTACCAGCTAGTCGGACCATACACAACAGCCAGTCTGGTTTCAAGCAAATCTCACACCATCCTCCTATTACTGCAGTATACATGTGGAATGAAGAGTACGGTGTACGCGGAGAGGGCTACTACCAAGTGTACCCACAAGGGCAGGGGCAACTTTCGTAAACGCGGTAGAACCGCTGAAAGAACATGGCTATTTTTCAATCCAAAGGCGGGAAAAATGTATTTTCTGGAGAGGATAGACCACCACCGCCCAGTACTCGCTAACACACGATCATAGATTACCAGTTGGCAAGTTCTCAGATATGGGATGAATTATTTGTAAGTCTAGTGATGCTTAAAGTCATGACGATAGTGTCTTCTTTACGTATATAGTTCAGCACCCACCTCCGCCCCCATCGCCTCCACCTCCACCTCCACCTCCACCCCCATCTCCTCCGCCTCCGCCCCCATCTCCTCCTCCACCACTGTTGCTTCCTCCATGTCCGTGGTGAGATCCGCCATAAGAAGGGGTACTAATAGCATGGTGATGGTGATGATGATGATATCCGTCGCCGGAGCTTACCCCAGCTTGGATTCCACTTGTGGCACCATCGTTGGGTTTGTAGCTCACACGTGCCTTTCGAGTTTTGTTGATATTGCTGGTTTGGTCTTCGTGGCTGCGTCTGTGTCGCAACGATGGCACTGGCGATGATGTGACAGGCGGTGATGGGGCTGCAGGCCTCGGAGCAATGACCTTTTCTCCATCGTAATCTGACTACAATCTGTGTCAACTACCTACTCGAGTGGAAAGAGGCTGCGGTGATCAGATATGATGATGGACTCACTTTCTTGAAACACATATTGATAGTGAGACTGGATGCTCGGTGGGAATAAGATGAAATGGAAATGCTCTGACCATTGAACCCTCCTGACGCCTCCTGCTGCATACTTAAATATATATACACCACGATATAGTCGGGATGACATTGATCACTGCCTAGACCGTAACTACCCTAGGGTAAGCTACCGATACCCATTTCGGTCACAATTTGCTCACACAGCCTACCATCGCCTCGTAACTTGCCCCCAACAATCATACTTAGCTGCAAACCTCTTCAGTGTTTTGTGCGACGAGGCATACATTTAGCTATTCGCCTTGTATGATGAAAATGCAACAGTAGAGCTGAATTAGCGGATCTTGAATGTTGTACCCAGGTGACGTCCTCTGACTCCTGAGTTCTGCCTGGGCGGCGGTCATCCCTTGAGAGCACAGCCACCTTTAGTGACAACATGCACTTCTGACCCGTATCAGGCAGTCATCATTGCCATACCTCTGAAGCCTGCATGTGACACCTTCGGAAAAGGGGGGCGGTGGAGCAGTTCCATGTATGTAAAACCTTAAGTACCCTAGGGTACTGGGGCGTGAACCACTCCATGCATGTGCTGACCCAACCGTCAACTGGAAAGGATATGGGAGATGCTCCACATATACCCACACATACATCATGAGATATCTAAGAGATGACTATGTTAGTAGCCTAACTTGCGCCTCCTACCAACTCGAACACAAAACCTGATTAATTCAGCAAGGGTATGACAACTTGACTAGTAAAGAGTCTTGGTAAGTTCAGTATCAATTTCAAGTGACGGCTTGTTTGGTGTATGACTGTGCAGTTTAGAGTTATGGAAGCCTTCACGCTTACCCTAGGGTATTCATAGTCTACCACACAGGACAACATCCTCTCCAAAAGGATACCACTTAGCACCAACAAGACGTGCAGCAGGAATGGCACTGCCTCCTTCATCGAACCGTCTCGCAGGCGACACGACCACTCCGCCCTGGCCAAGCCACGTCGGAGCAATGGTGATGATAACCATACTGACTTTTGGCAAGTACTCCGGCTCAAGCAGGGTATTGATGACCTGGCTACCACCCTCGACCATGACACTATTGAGGCCACTGTTCTTAAGAGTGAGCAACATGGCACCCCAATCGAGACGGTGCTGACCAGTCTCCGATTTGGTGATATCCACTCTCACATATCTGCCCCCGTATCTCTGCAACAAGGCTTCCTTTTCCGACGGAAGGTCCTTGACAGAAGTGACGATCCACGGCGGGCGACCCCGTCCCTCCCGGCAAAGCTTGAACAACTTCGAGTTCTCGGTAAAGTCCCACCGCGCTGTGGGGTCGATGACAATGGGTCTGGGCTGCCCTTCCAGGCCCTCACCACCGTATCCGCCGACGCCAACGAGGCGGCAGTTCAGGCTCGGGTCGTCCGCGACGGCAGTACCCACGCCAATCAGGATGCCGTCGTGTCGAGAACGGAGATAGTGTGTCATGGCCTTGGACTGTGGCCCGGAGATTGCAGTCGGGGCGCCAGGGGCCAGGGCGAGGGAGGAGTCGAGGGACGTCGCGAAGGTCAAGGTCACGAAGGGCGAGTCCGGATGAGGAGTTGAGCCATCTCTTGGCGGTAGATGAGCCTCTAGGAATTCTCTGTGAGGCTGCGAAAATTCCATGGCATCTATCGGGACAGACGAGGCCATTATCGAAGCGTTAGCGTCAGATAACGAATTAGAGGTAGGCTCGAGACTTGTTCGATTGTAGGAAAGTCGAAGAGTTGATCGTTGTTTGAAAGAGGAATCAACCTGAGGCTTTGTGGAGGCACTTGGAATT
The DNA here is from genome assembly GCA_023375675.1 of Cytospora piceicola. Taxonomy (NCBI): domain Eukaryota; kingdom Fungi; phylum Ascomycota; class Sordariomycetes; order Diaporthales; family Cytosporaceae; genus Cytospora; species Cytospora piceicola. The sequence goes on along the minus strand of JALQBC010000013.1, from coordinate 891,542 downwards.
TGAGATTGAGCTCTCAGGGCCCACTTTTCTACACAGTCCGTGACAGTCGCAAGGAAACGTGGGATGGCGGGATAATGAAATGAGGTTTGTCACTGACACATGTCAGTTTGTACCACAGATTACAGTTCTTGAAATGCTATAATAATCACTTAGAAGGACTCCTAAATATATATATATAGATGGGACTGAAGCAAGTAAAGAACCCAACGCCCTCGAGCGATGACCAACAACCCCGGGCCGCCAATAAAGTCACAACTTTACCCACTACATACTTAAGTACATACTTAAGTAGTCTGAGCTAAGTGATCAAGAAAGATACCAGTTTTTGACAATGCCCCCTCCTCCCCTTCTTTCCCGCGGGAAACCTACTGCCATTTCAACTCGATCTTCCCGCCAATAACCTTACTATTGAACCATTCCTGCACTTCGATGTGGTCTTTGACCGGCCTCGCGCCCTCCAAAACACCACTGCGGATCAACGTCTCACCTATCCAAAACAGCCACTGTGTCGCCAAGTTTCGTGCAATGCACTGGCGTGGCCCCGACCCAAAGGCAAAGCTGTCACGCAGCATTTCCGGCTTCGAGTCCAGCCAGCGCTCTGGTAGGAATTCATGCGGGTTGGGGAACACCTCAGGATTGAGATGCAAGCTGTAAGCCCCGATCCCTACGTTGGTTCCCGCCGGAATGGGGACACCACAGGTGGTCCACCCACCACGGGGTACGACGCGTGGTAGGCGAGTGGGAGTGGCCATGGAAAGACGAAGGCTTTCTTTGACGACACCTGAGAGGTAAGGAAGGGATGTGGCGTCAAGGTCGGTGTTTTCTTGAACTTCTTGACAGACTTTCTCGTACCTAAGGAATGGGTCAGATCATCTATGCTCGCAGCGTATGTACATGTGCTATATATGAACTTACTTGGCGGGTAGCTTTCCCAAATACCAACACATATTTGCCAAAGCCATTGCAGGGGGGTCGGTCCCCGCGAAAATCGCGTCGAGAAGCTGTGATTTCGTCTCTTCTTGCGAGATTCCAGCCTCGAGCAGTCGACCCTGATATGTCTGTGCCTCGGTGTCCTTCTCTGCCACGCAATCGGTGACAGCTCGAGCAATATACTTGTCAACGATAGCGCTGCTTTTGGCAACATCCACCTTCCCTTTGTCAAACATAGAAGCCAAGCCATCGACGTGATGGTACAGCCAAGGAGGCAGGTAGAAGAAACGGGCACCGGCGAACAGGTTGTCGACGAAGCCAGTCGCGCTGAGTCTTTCCCTTCCAAGACCATTGAAGGACTCACCAAAGAGATATGCTGTTGTGAGATCTATGGCCAGGGCCCGGAAAAGATTCAGAACGTCCAGTGGTTTGCCGCGTGCTTCAGTTTTCCTCCGCTGTAGCTCAATAACCATTTCGTCAATGACCTCTTGTACAACTGGTCTGCCCTTTACGATCTCTCGTGTTGCAAACATTGGTGCCACGGCCTTGGCTCTTGATGTCCTTTGTGCCGGTTCTCGGCTTGAGAAGATCGTTGGATAGCCGCCGAAGTCGTAGTGCTGATAGGTAGTGCTCTTCAGGAAGCCACCGTTCTTGACGTAGATGGGATTGATGGCGGCTCCATCAGAAATGTCGACCTCACTTGGCGCAATCCGAACCACTGGGCCATACTTCTCATGGAGCGCCGCAAGTGTTCGACATTCGATGCCGCTATACGAAATATACCAGAGCCAGAGCGGCGTGACGCGAGCAATGAAGGGCCCAGGGACATGTTTTAATGGATCAGTTGACAACCTGATAAGTACAGCGAGAAAAAGTGCTGAGATTAAGATCCATGCGATAAGCAGTGTGCGGAGATTATCCCCTAGAAAAGGGAGCAGACCAGCAGCCATTGGGATGTAGACAGCATAAGCCAATTCAAGTCTGGTACACTGCGAAGAAGTTGGTTGATTGAGTTGTATCAAGTCAAGCTCAGCTAAGAACAACCAGAAACAACATGGAAGGGCAATGCATTTAATTGTTTTGTAGATGTCAGCAGCGGGGCAGTTGAAAGCAGCAACGGATCGCTCACATGTGACTTTGATAAGTGATTCGTGGAGGAGCAAAACGCCACAGACACTGGGCGTGCAGGACGCATTAGGGTCGCAGTTGCGACCTTATATATATAAGAGACCACTTAGCATCGAAGATGATATCTGTAAGACCCGTATCCACTTCCAAGATGCATGTTGGTATCAACCAAGCACTTTGTCTGTGCAAGGCAAAAGGATATCCCGATTGATAGACTGCTAAACCAACAGCACATAAGCGAAGATCGAATGTAAGATGAGAAATGACCGGACTAATACTACCTCCATGTTACCAACATTTGAACACATCTACTAGTGCGGTATATGAAACCTGCTCAGCTTTCTTCTCCTTATCATGTCTCACAGCTACTTTTAGTATCTCAGCCCGCCCCACCGCCACCGTCACCACCACCACCACCGTCACCACCAAACCATCCACCCCCATGGTCTCCACCCCCGTGGCCTCCTCCCCCGCCACTTTGCCCCTGCTGGACGCTATCAGGGCCGTTGAGTATGCCTGGGGCCACCACATATCCTCCGTTTCTGCCTGGGCTCGTTCTAACATTGCGTGGACTCTTGCGACTACGCGCGCGGGTCCCGGGACCGGCAGAAGCTATGTCTCCTTCATCGTAACCGGTCTGTAGGGGGGCGGCCCCTTAGTGTAAGTAAGATGCAGGATTTTCGGTCGTATGAATGATCGAGTGCTTGCCTTCTTGAAGCACATTTTAAAGCCAAGTCTGAATACGACGTTTTTGAAATCGTTTGCGAATGGTCTTGGTTGAGACGAGAGTTAGATGAAACAAGTCTCAAGCAAACCACATCCTTGACCAGTCGTTAGCTTCATTATATAGCATCGGATGAGGGGATAAACTTGATTGTTAGTTCGATTTCGCACCTGCAGACATGTACTTGGTATGCTGTACGACAGTCCACGGGTACGTTCGGGCGGCCACCTCAGAGATTTTGGATACACCCTGCTCATCCAGCCTATGGATTACCCTTGTTCTAGGTTAAGAGGATTAATGAAAGCTGATCTTCGCGTTTATTATGATTGCAATGCCATTGGGTGATTCCTGAAACATAATTAATCATGTTGAAACTCCTTAAATATTGGACGGGCGGATGTGATAGGTATAGTCTTATAGCGTACCTTTATCACAGCCATAACTATTGTGTGTGTGTGTGTCTGTGTGTCCGTCCTCCAAGTTCCCAGGTAGACTAGCTAACTAGCTAATAACTATACTGGACGCAGGAAATGGTTTTGCGTCTTCCATAATACTACGTACTATGTCTCGAAAACACTCAAGGAGGGTATCTATGGTCGGCTCCAATAGATGAAAATCCTGCGTCAACCTAATATGCCCAAGTAATGAAATCTGGCCCTTGACTCCGATGCACCACTAAGGTTCTCTTCCCAAAGTCCCTACCAGTTGGATCCCATGTATCTCCTTGTTCCGACTAGTCAAACGTTGTATGGCTATCCAGTTTCGTCTTTGACTTTGTCCCTTCCACTGGCATGGCTATTTCCTCCAGTCGAAGTAACCTTCTGGTCTTTCCCTAGGGCCTCTCCTGGATTCACTTGGCTGAACGCTTGGATACCCGTCCCTCCATATACCAAGTTCCCCACCCCTCTGTGATCGGCCTTGGGGGGTGATGTTCCAATTTGATCCTCCAGAACGACCTCTTCTTCTGGGTGGTGTGTAGTCTATAGCAGTTTTCGTATCAGAGTCCGGGTTGTGGGAGGGCTCGGGAAGAAGGGTCCTCACAGCAATGCCAATGACAGACATCTTGAGTTGCAGGTAATTCGAGTGTGAAAATCCCAATAGAAATCTCGGACAGGGAGAGTTTTGTCTAATAAAAGCGGAATGGCGCTTCTTTCAGAGAAAATTCGACCAGAACAGATAATGACTGATTTGGGGACACCCTTGTTATTTATTGTTCGGATTTTCCTTGTACATTGGACTGCACTGCCAATTACTTCGCAGGTTCAACATACCTGGGTGACACATAATCGTATGTGACGTAACTACGCATGACTGCAACAGTCATGGGGAATGTCTTGTGCATTGGGATCGACGGAACACATGCGCTGTCAGCGGTTGCTTTTCCAGTTCAGATAACACCTGACCATGAGAGATATCACTTGGCCGCTACCCTTAGGTCACTTGGGCTTACTATATGTCAAACGTCGTCTTAAGGCTCAAGTATGACGAATTTTGCGCAAGGCCTAATCCTCCGCTATCGTTTTCACATCTGCTTGCAGCAAGCAGTCACTGCTTGATCTCTTTGGGCACCTGTATAGTTGTGACAAGAGTGCGCATGTCGTATTCGCATGTATTGCTTATAGCCAGCGCGATCTTGAATTTGTCATCGACGTGAGCCACAAGGTGCCATCAGAATCCATTCCTTGTCCGTCAGACTAACAGCTACTTCTGGATAATATGCCCAAAGAAATCTTTCAAAAAGTAAGCCGATCGCTTCGCATATCTCGTCTTCTCCGGCGAGTCGAAATCCACCCACGTGGCTCCGAACCGATCAGTGAAGCCAGCAGTCCACTCCCAGTTGTCGGTGAATGTCCACCCGAAGTATGACTTGATGACTACGCCTTCCTTTGAAGCTTGGGCGACGGCGGTCAGGTACCTCTTGTAGAAGTCGATACGGTGCGGGTCCTCGAGGATGTCACCAGGGCTCTTGGGCTTCCAGTCGTGCTCACCTTTGGCCGTTGTGCCGTTCTCAGTGATGAAAATGGGTGTTTGATAGCGGTTCCAGATCCACCGCAGCAACTTGGCCCATCCCCACTCGGCCGTCCGCAGCCACGGCGTGTCACTCTCAAGACCACGGTTCTCGCCCGCTTTGTTGGTATCCAAGATCTCCACGTTGCCCTTGTGGTCGTTGATGTCGGCAGGCTGATCGCCACGGTTCTTCACGTAGAACGCCGTGTACGAGTTCATCCCATAGAACTCGGAACTATTCCTGATCAACCTCTTCTCTTCCTCGGTAAACTTGGGCAGCCTGTCATCCAGCTGCTCACGCATGCTCGCCGGATAGTCCACCTCTCCTTTCCCGTACAGCGGATCGGCAAACCACGCGATCTCGAACTCGTTGGCCCTCTCTGCAGCCTGCACATCTTTCGGCTCGTCCTTATCCCATGGCTCGGACCAGTTGCCGTGCAGGGTAATCATGATGGTGCCGTTCTGTGAAGGCTGGAACTCCCTCTTGTAGAGGTCGCAAACGTAACCGTGAGAGACTAGTTCTGTGTGCGCCACGATGAAAGGCTCGGTGGTGCTGTCACCTTGGTCGTTCTTCTCGCGGTAGCTCGATCGACCGGGTGCATGGACTCCCGCCGCGTAGCCCGCGAGCGTATACACCCCTGGCTCATTGTATGTAATCCAGTTCTTCACACGGTCACCGAAGCGTTCGAAGCACACGTGTGCGTACCGTACAAAGTCAGGCGTGTACTTGTCCTTATCCAGCATGCCGCCGTAACGGTCCTCCAGTTCCTGGGGGATATCCCAGTGGAACAAGGTGACGAATGGAGTAATGTGGTGCGCCAACAGCTCGTCAATGAGTTTATTGTAGTAATCGACACCCATCTCGTTGACAGGGTCGTCCTTCCCGCCCAGGGGGATGAGCCGGCTCCATGCCAGAGAGAAGCGGTACGCTGTCACCCCGTACTCCTTCATGCGGGCTACATCCTCCTTATAGAAGTCGTAGGACCGGACGGCGTCTTCGTTGGTGCTGGCATCCTTTATCCGCGAGGGTTCCTCGTGACACCATGTATCCCAGATCGATACCCCTTTGCCGTCTTTGTTCCAGGCCCCTTCGACTTGCGCTGCGGCGGTCGCGTAGCCCCATTCGAAGTCGGCGGGGAGGGCGCCCTTCAGAGATGGATCGAAGTCAGGGACTGAGTAGCTCATAACGGCTATCGGTGACCGAATGTTACTCGCTATTATTCAAGATTCTTGAAGGGGAGAAATCACTGGAACTATAAGGCCAACAGCACAACGCCGCACCTCCTTTCACGCGGTCGTTATTACACCCCCACATGCACCCCCCAAAACTGCCGTAACAGCTGGGAAAGTGTACGATACATGGGCTTTATGACCATCATACCAGCAGTCATCTGTACATGTACTTGGCATACATCGTAGGACGCCGTCATTCGTGGAAATAGCACCGTCGGAGAAGCTGTGTCCGATATCGTTGGCACGACGTTGGACAGCCGTCGGTACATTATCAGGAGCGTCGGAATCTTGGGCCGCTGTAGCGGCACCATCCTCCACTTCGAGGTCACCAACGGGTTAGGGCTCGGATGACCCCCCCCCAAATATCTTTCGACAAGGCTTTTGAAGTCAACGTCCAGATGAAATAGAAATATACGTCACATATCTTCAAGTATTGTGGAATGTTTGAAGTTATCATTTTTTAAATGAATAGTATCAAGTCTCTCTGAAGGTCCTTCTCATTTACAAAAACATACTTGGTTGAAGTCGACTGACCTGGTGAAGACGAAGCCAATGTCCTTCAAATGTTCTCCCGGACCCGGGGGGGGGGGCTAGTCGGAAGTATTGGTTCCATATCCTCGACCCAAACCAAGGTCAGGAAAGTCGTACATGCATGTATTAACTTCCCAAGCCGGGTTGGGGGAATTGTCTCAAAAGTCCCAACAAAGAACTCTCGACCGTTTCCGTCCAGGATGTCATCTCGTTGGTGTCTTCCCAGGGTTCTCACACCTGGAGGACAAAGGGGCTCGGCACAATGGCAAACCCCAAGTAGGATACCGGATAGGAAAACAACCGAGTTCAAATAATATGTCAACTCTCGAATAGCTTTTTAATAAAGTCTGCTTCCAACATGCTCACATGCTGTGGGATTAATTGAGGTGTTTCTTCTGTGTTAACATTGTTTTGTCCTCTACCCATCCCAAACGTTCGAATCCGGGCTCTAATTCCCACTCAACCGAAGAAACAGTCCTAATACAAGAACTAATGTAAAAGATGGCTGGTTAGTATTCTGGAACGATCCCTTTGCTCTTGCCTGAGTCCGTCTCTCGGTTCACGAGACACGGCTCAAGGGGCTCCCTGGTTCAAGCCTCACACCGAGGGATTGTTTCTCTTCAGATCACTGACCAAAAGGGTTCATAGTATGCGAAGTATGCGGTCAACGGCACTTTGGTCGATGGGGTGCGGCTGGGCTCCTCCTCGTCCGTCGTGATGAGACCAGGCCAGGCAGCCCACCGACAGAGGTCATCCTGCACCACCGGGCCGATGACGGTACCACATGGGCCCTTCCAGGAGGTGCCCTTGACAGGGGTGAGACCCCCAGGCAATGCGCGATCCGTGAGGCAGAAGAGGAGGTCGGCCTGCCACGTCGCAGCACGAGGGGCCCTGACCCCTTGATGGTTGTTCGTCAGGAACTCGTGATACTGGACCATGGAACGTGGAAATACACCTACATTATCGCCGACCTCTTGAGAGATTTTGAGCCGCGCATCACAGACGGCGAGGGCCTCGCAGTCGAATGGGTCCCTGTCGAGGAGGTCCATCGGCGCCTGCTGCATCCGTTTTTTGCGGAGGCTTGGCCTCAACTCCTGCAGGTTATCTATCCACCGCTTGTTGATACGACTGGTCAAATCTCCGACATGGGGCAGAATGATCAAGGAAATCCTCAGCTTGACGGCCAAGACGATGTTCAACATGCCGCCCCAGGCGTCGTTCCGGCTGGTGCCCATATACTCGACGAAGACCATGATGAAGACATACTTATTCAGGCAATCGTTGACGAAGACTTGCCTCAAAACATTGGCCAGAACGAGCTTGAGCATACCAACCAAGAAGTTGCCCTGACTGGCAGCAAGTATAAACTCGACGAAGTTGATGACGAAGATGAACTTGGACAGGACGTTATCGACACGATTGACGAATACGCCGCTCAGAAGAAGTACGCCCAAAATACGGTTCAGCATGGCGGACATCAGGTGCATCAACACAACAACCAAAACTTGGCTGGGGTTGACAACTCACTTGATCAATCTGTTCTTCATGGCGTTGACCAAGGCTTGGCTCAGAATGACGACCACGACATGCTCGACGCTGGTGGCCAAGACGCGGTACACCCAGACTTGCCCCAGCATGATAGCCAAGATACGGGTCATCCAGTCGGGGTTGGACACTACGGTCAAGGCGTAAATGAAAACGAAGACCACGATATGGACGGCCAGGACGGTCCAAACAAACAAGACACCAAAACGCAGCCTCAACATGCCCCTGAGAGGCCCGCGCCAACCGGTTACTGCAGAAACTACTGGCAAGACCACATCCTTGTACTCAGGGCTGGCAACCAGGCCCGAGGCCTGCCCATGGTGTATGGTCCCCAGGGTCAAACCTGTACAAGGCTCGACCATATTGCATTCCGCGCGATGTACGACTTAGGCGTTCCGCGTTTCTTCTACAGTGAAGTGTCTGCCTTCGTCAGGGATGTAATGAAGATGGACAAACGGGGAATGGTAACTTGGGCCAGAAGGACGCTCAGGTTGGCACTGGCTCCCAATGACCCGGAGAGCAAGATGTTGCAGGACATTATTCTAAATGTTTGGGACGGCTTGGACGAGGAGAAACTGCCTTAGTATTGACTGATCGATATAATAAACCTTCCCGTTGAAATGACACAATCATGAAAGCTATACTCCTTTACAGAGAATATTAGCTGGCGCCAGCTTTCATCTGTTCCCACGTCCCATTCGCAAACCAAGTTCCAGCCTTTGTATAGTCACCAGTTTCCATTCCGCTAGCAGCAGAAAGGGCGTAGAACGCGAATCTCATGTACTCTGGCAAGAATTGATCCTCTGGAAGTCTCTGCCAGGTGAAGGATGTATCTCCTTGCCCAAATCGATACCTCTCCACATCATTAACTAGGACACTTGTCCCGTTGTAGCCGTCCGGTAAGCCGGGCCAACTAAAGGTTAGGTTGGATGTTGTGACATTAATAGCAGTGATATTAGGGATGACAGTGCCCAGGATGGCGTCTCCCTGGAGTTCGGCCGCTGTTTGCAGGATCGCGTCGAAACCCCACTTCGCGATACCGTTGACAAAGAGGCCAACGAGAATGCCTTGATACACAAGGCTGGGTCTCGTCTGAATCGAGGTTCCCGGAATTAGTAGCAATCCTAAGATATAGTGGTGTATGCGAAGATCCTCGTTCGGTATCGCTGCCAGCAGGCCGATGGTAACTCCCAGACACACGTAAAGTCCCAAGTACCGCAACAGCCGACGTTCACGCCTAAATGCCCACGCCTGACCGAGAAAAATGAAGAATATTACCAGCACTATTACCACCAGGGATGCAATGGCGCCGGGCTGTTGCTTGATGTCGTGGCTTGTGAGCCTCTGCAAAGGGATGAGTTCGAATGTGTAGTCCGCCAGCGTGGCAACCCAACAAGGACCGAGCCATAAGACCGTTCTCTCAACCGGAGCGGCAAGGCTAGATAAAGTTCGACGAATGTACAGCTGGTACATGACTTGCACAACAAACAGCACTGGCAGGAGTTTTCCCATAGCTGTGGAAACCAGTGTGTAGACATCGGCATATTCAGGAGTGTCGGTGGCAAGGGCTGCCTGGAGAAAACACCCAATCACGATGGAATAAAAGAAGACTGAAGGTGACCGCGTGAAGAGCGATAATAATGCTGTGTAGACGACCGAGACAGCAAGTAATTGCCATCTGAGATCCCTACAAGGCACGCCACCCTGGGTGAAGGTGAAGGAAGACGGGAAGCTCGAGTCGAATCCAATACTGGAGATACCATTTCGTGTCACGCTGGGGTAGTTGCTCCGCTGTCCGATGAGAGAGACTGCACCACAGCCACCTCCCGCATTCGAGACAATACCGGCGTGGATGGCAGCTGGGCAAATAAACGAGTCCCCACGATACATGAAGCCAGAGGCATCACCAGAGGAGGGATTCTCGGTCGGACCGCCGACGACCAAATTCTCGTAGATGACCTCCTGCGCGCCGACGTAGCGAGGGTTGAGGACTTCCTCGCTCGCACAGCTTGCAGGACAACGGAAGGCAAATGAACTGTTCGCGAAAGGCTGGCAGGAAATACCATCAAGGCCACACCCATTATTCTCAGACCTGGTTTCTTGATTAGCACATGCAGGGAAGAGTGTGCCTGATCATCGTCGAGAAGCCATACCAGAAGCTAGTACCACAATCGAGCAAAACTGGTGAGCCGTAGCCGTCGACATCGTCCACGATAGACGACTCGTGCAAGACCGCACCGAACGTGACGATCCAGCAGATATAGAAGACGAACAATGCAGCGATGCGCTGCCACTGCCTCGGGAAGAACTTGTCCACGAGACGCAGAGGCAGTTGCTGGAGACGGGGTAGAAAAGGCCGTATCTTCCACAACTGCGGTGGTTCTGGGCCTTGGAGCCATTCCACGACTGCATTCCATCTGCTCTGGATAGGTTGGGGAATGCGCCGCATCAACGTGTCAGCAACCGCGTTGCCACGCGGAGTCGCATCTCCTCGTGCATTCACGTCCGCTTGGGCATTCTTCGTGCGAACATCGGCGCTCTTCCGGTTCTCATCGGGAACCATAGCACTGGATTGCCTTGTGCCGCTCTCGATGTCTTCAGCCTCTCCAAGAAGAGCCATCCTGACGAGTGTCGGTTGTATTGTGGATCAAGTGGAAGCAGCGTACTCCACATCTACCTGGCACGGAGGCCGAGAAGTTCGCCGTTGTTCCAGACCGCGCGTCGTCATTCGTTTGGGCCATTTTCGACCGTTGTTCGGCCGAACTTCTGATTCCTAAAGATTCCGGATACTAACAGTACTGCACAGAGTCTGTGGGTAAATATGTTAGACCCACAAGTGTGTCGTGCTTCGATGTAACCATATTGCATTGTGTCCCCCCAGGGGCTCCTTCGAAACTCTTCCATTGACAAACGCATTGCCCCATAAGACCCATTTCCAAGCGGCGATCTTTGACGACATTTAGTCAGCTCATCAAAACGACGTCGAACTACAATTGTTTATATAGTTTCGCAGGTGGCCTCATATAATGCCAAAGTGCTTGAATAACGATTGACAAGTTTACCAAATAACGCCCTCCCTACCAACTCGCGCCCGTGTACATAGCTCGTCCTGCAGTCATTGCCTCTCGTTGTGATACCTTCCTTCATTATACAACATGTCGACCAACCAATTCGTGGTGCCGATCACCAAGCCGGTTGTGCCTCCCAGCCAGGCCGCGAGCAAGCCCTCTCCGTACAACAAGCCTGCCGATGGCGTACCATTCTTCACGCCGGCTCAAGACCCTCCTTCTGGAACGGCTCTCGACCCTCAACCCAACGGCACTCCCATCCCGAAGCTCTTCACCCCCATCAAGATCCGCGACGTGACCTTCCAGAACCGCATCTTCCTCTCCCCCCTGTGCCAATACTCCTGCCTCGACGGCTTCCAGCAGCCTTGGAACACCGCCCACCTGGGCGGCATCATCTCCCGGGGGCCTGGCCTCTCCATCATAGAGGCCTCGGCGGTGCAGGCCCGCGGTCGCATCACCCCCGAGGACGCGGGCATCTGGTCGGATGCGCACATCCCGGGCCTCATGCAGCTCACGCAGTTCGCCCACTCCCAGAGCCAGAAGATCGGCATCCAGCTCGGCCACGGCGGCCGCAAGGCCAGCACCGTCACGCCCTGGCTCAGCTACGGCAGCGTCGCCGACAAGGATGTCAACGGTTGGCCCGACGACGTCATCGCGCCCAGCGCCATCCCCTTTTCCGACAAGTACTGCAACCCCCGCGAGATGACGCTCAAGGAGATCGAGGAGGTCAAGGCCGACTTCATCCGCGGCGCTCAGCGTGCTGTCAAGGCCGGTTTCGATGTGGTCGAGATACACAACGCTCACGGCTACCTCCTGCACTCGTTCATGTCTCCCGTCTCCAACAAGCGGACGGACAAGTACGGTGGCAGCTTTGAGAACCGGGTGCGTTTGTCACTGGAGATCGCGGAGGGTGTCCGGGCTGCTATCCCCGAAGGGATGCCTCTGTTCTACCGCATCAGCGCCACGGACTGGTTGGAGAACAACCCTGAGTTCCCTGAGAGCTGGACTGTCAAGGATAGCATCAAGCTGTCCGAGCTGCTCGCAGAGCGTGGCGTTGACCTGATTGACGTGTCCTCCGGCGGCATGCACCCCTCGGCGAAGTTCTTTGGCGGCCCAGGCTACCAGGCCCCAATGTCCAAGGAGATCAAGAAGGCTCTGGGCGACAAGATTCTCCTCTCGGCCGTTGGCACCATCACAGAGGGCAAGCAAGCCGAGGAGATCCTCACGAGCGACACTCCTCTCGACGTTATCTTCGCTGGACGCATGTTCCAGAAGGACCCGGCTCTGGTGTGGCACTGGGCCGAGGACTTGGATATCTCGATCTATGTTGCGAAACAGATCGGCTGGGGATTTGGTGGGCGTGGCTCTGGGGTTTCCAAAAAGTCAGCAATCGACTCATAAGTTGTTGTCTCCGCATCATGCGATTACTCCTGGGACTGACCTTTCCGAAAGAGCTAGGCTTTGAAAAGTTGGTGATGGATACACACGTAAAGCTACACCAACGAGCGGATGTACTTCAGTATATAAATAGAGATGGAACAGAGCCCAGGTCTCAGCTGACAGATTCAGCCCACGAGCAACCTGTGGTTTCACGAATATACACTTGTTAAAGCAAGAAGCCTTACCAGTTTGAGTGAAGGTCCAAGCAGACATTATGATATCGGTGCACCTCCATCAAGCTTCAATGTTATACATATCATGGTAGGAGAATAGAAAGAAGCATTATGTGTGCTTAAGCCCTTCTGCTTTACTATTTGTATGGTATAGTGCTCGGTCAGACATCGCGTATTCCGGCTGTTCCGGATAGAGTCGAAACCTTATTATATGAGAACGGAGATTCGCACTGCCAGTATAGAGATTCGCACTGCTGCCTTATACTATACCTAAATCAGAAGGCGCTAGCGCTACAGATTGATCTGATTAGCTTAAAAAAAAACCTAAAGGTTACGTTAAAGCCTTATCTCTTATTAATTACCTGCCGCGCCGGCAGCTAACGTTAACCTACCGTAATATATTACGATAATAAGGGCGTATAACATTAATAATATAGCTAACGGAGATATTAAACCACCCGGAAAGGCTATACCTATTTAACTACTACCTCTTTACTCGAGATTATTATTATAGTTAATTCCCTTAGCCTTATTTATCTAGTTTAGTCGTTTAGAGTTTAGTTCTCTCGCCTTCTCGCTATATTACACTTCTTTAATTATAGCCGCTTTATTCTAAAAGAGGTAACAGAGTATCTTTATTAAAATAAGTCGAGTACGCCTAATAATAACCTTTTTCTTACCCTCGTTAGTCTACCTAAAGACTCCCGGCTTTTTTCTACTAGCTACGATACTTATAATAAACTTAAAGATAAGTTAGATTCTTATATAACACGTACTAGATAAAAGGCGGTTATAAAAGACTTTAACGATACCTATAAACGTTTATATTATACTAAAAGCTAAAAACGACGTAACGTTATATCTTAAAACACTACGAGAACTATTAAAGCTAGCTATAAGTAAGTAGCCTTCGCTTATTATACTAAAGAAACAGGCTAACGATAAATCTTTAACGTAAAAAAAAACTACTATCTCGACTACGGCCTTAAACTTTATCTTTAAAGCTAATAAAGCTATACTAAAATTATACCCGAAATAAAGGTATATATAAACCGGAAGATATATAACGACTTATTAACACGGCTATAACGCCTCGAAAAAGACCTATTAAACGAGTTCCCTAATACGTTATTTAAGCAGCACGCTATAAAAGACTTTATAAGGAAATAGAAAAAGTAAAAGCTAGGTATACTATAGCCGACGACGATAACCCTCGATAAATTCTAAACGAAAGGCTATTAGTTTAAATAGTATATAGACGATTATAAGAATATTAACAACGTCTTTTAAGCTATACCTTAGTAGATCCGATAGTTATAGCGATTTAGTAAGCGTACGGCTATTAACTATACTTATAATATAAATAATAAGAAAATACCGTTCTTCTAAAGCACGAGCGTTTCCTATATAAATAAGATCGTTATCTTCTTTTAAGGTCTTATTAATAACGAGTACGAAAAAGGCTTCCGGTAGCTTTTATAATAATAGAAATAGCTTTTATTTAACTATAGTCTGTTTAACCTAGCCGTAGTTATTACTAACTACGATAAAGCTATTATTAATATTATAGATTAAACGTTTAATAGTACCTTTAATAAAGGAAACAGAAAAATAAAATATTAGCTTTACGTCTTTTATATAAATATAAACGTCGTCTTAAATATTAAAAAAAAGTAGAAAAAGCCTTTAGTCGATAGTTAATCTTTACCCGACGACGATACCGATATTAATAAGCGATATAATACTAACTATATAAAAGAATATAAGAAAGACGATACCGACCTCTGTAGTTTAAACACGCCGGCGTAAGGTAGGGCTTTTGTATTAAACGCGATACCTACCGAGATCCCTTATATAAGGTAAGGCTTATTCGACCTTATATACTTTATAAAGTATAGCCTTCGGCGTAAAATATATAACTAGGCTTAACGGCAGTTAAAGACTTAGTTTTCTAATTAAAAAGCTATTATTAGCTATTTTAAATAATACTATATAGATAAGAAGAAGGTTATCGTAGCTAAATAAGCTAGGTATAAAGTCTGCTAGATTCGAAATTATAGCCTATGTATAACGTTATTAACAGAATTATAATACCGCCGGATAAAAACCTTTTTAAACTATAGGTTTAACTATATTAACAGGCTAATAAACTATATAAAATATACTTTCGAGCTTATAACACGTTAATATATTACAGAAAAAAACAGGTAAATCGGAACGTAGCTAACAGACTATAATAGTATCGCTTAAATAGGTAACCTGCTATAGTAATACTTAAAATAAAGCCTTAATTATATTAAGCGCGACTATAATAAGGCGCGGCTAACTTATAAAGATAAAATACTACGTATAAAGTATAACGATAGCTATAGTTAACACGCTTAATATAGCACGCCTTACTAATACTAGCTCTTTATAAATATTATCGAAAACCTTAACTGTACCTTCTTTTACGACGATATCGATAGCTTTTATTAGCTAAACCGTAACCTCGCCGACTATAACCCTCTCTTTATAATCGGTAAGCCCGAAATCGTAATATTAACATGTAAACGGCCTTATAATATAATAACCTTCTCGGCTACCGAGTAAAGTATTTTAAGTATAGCCGTAATATCGTAAAAGACGGCTTCGAATATTAGAAATTTAAAGAAAAAGGCTACAGATAGCAGCAGAAAGGCTAGTAATAAAATAAAGTAGATATCGTTATTAGCCTAACAGGTAAATTTATAGTAAAAGTTTAAAAATAGCCTTAAGTAGATAGATACTATAGATTATATAGAAGTATAGCTTACCTCGGTCCCTTTTAGCCTTAAACCGGCCTAATAAGCTAAAAAGCGTAACCGGCCTATAAAGTTAAAGAAAAAGCCGAGTATATCGCTAAATAGGCAGCCTAGTAGTTAATAGCAGGTAAAATAGGTACGTACGCTATTAAAGGTACCGGGAACTAGTATTAACGGTTTACTTAGGCTAATCGAAATATTTAATAATAAAAACCCTCTGTAGTAGCTATATTACCTATAACGCCTTTATCGCTTTAAAACGAGTTTTATTTAATCGATTTAAAATATAGTAACCGGTTAATAGCCTAAGTATTATAGTATCTACGTATATCGCTTACCGTACTACTATATAATGCGATTAAATCGAGGCTATTTATACTATTGTAAAGCCTTCGATCTAACAATTAAAATGTATATAGAAACTTTACTATATAAAAATTACTCGTAGCGTTATACCTTATAATAGTTATATAATTGAATAGCGCTGTTACTATATAGCTACAGATAGCGGCTAGAAATAGCGGCAGGTAACAAGGTGCCGTAGGGCTGCTATATACTATACATCGCAGCAGTGCGAATCTCTATACTAGCAGTGCGAATCTCCGTTCTCTATTATATACACATGATATACTCGATAAACTAATGTGCACATGTGACCACTGAAAGGACAGAGTATTAACTACACCCCGGGTTCTGTAATTATTTGACTATGTGTGTTCCTAGGCACACAGGATTACGGTATATAAACCATAATATAGACTCTATTGTTCTCCATCCGATAAGAAGGCAGCTATACTCAACAGATTCGATTATCAGCCAAGGCTACATCCGTTCTCCACATACAGACATTAGACTTCGGAACGGAGATTCGTACTGCTGCCTTGTACTGTACATCTACCCTAGGGTAGTAAAGGGCCCTTATCGCTTTATTCTATTGTGGTTGGCAAAAAAAAGCTGTCCTGTAGACTGAATCACAACACTTAAAAGCGACTGATCGAAGCGACTAAGTGAAGCAACTGGTTGAATGAAGCGATTGATGTGATATGTGTTATTCCCCTAGGGTAATTTGCAGTGCGCAGATAAGCCACTTGCTGGCGATGAACTAACTCACGGAGATAAATAAATTACTGAGTTGACGATATGTCTGTCAGGCGACACAAGGGTAGCATTGCTGATTTACCATGGATCACTAAGCTACCATAAGATGCCCAGTCTCCATCAGTCCAATATCTGATACTGGTAAGAAGATGCATATCTATTCTACCGTTGAAACTCCAAAACCATCACCCAGTTCCCTTACCACTCGCTCCTCGCTCGGCGCCCAAGCAAGTCGCGGCAAGGTATCTACATTCAGAATCAGTTCCTCCTCTTCAAATGATGCTCTTATCGTATCCGGTCCCGGCGTGCTGGCAAAAAGCACCTTAACAGTTACCTGCATCGTCGGGTCGGCCGTGAGACTGAGCAAGTAGGCCAGCACCAGGGCCGCATCGTCCCAGTACTCATCCCTCTCGTACAATACCACCCCGTCCACAATACAGAACAAGGTAATTGCTGGAGGCAGCTGCCGCACCAACCAGCCCAGCAGCTTCTTCAGCTCGTCAAGGTCGCCGGCCTGCAGGCCATCGAGGTTGACCTCGTGATGGAGAGGACGTGTGTCGAAGGCCCACTGGCGGAGCAGCTGGTCGATGAGGCTGGCGAGCATGGCGTGGCCGCCAACGTAAGGCCCGACCTCTGTAGGGTCGATGTGCCGGCCGCAGAACCACTGCACCGACATGAACCGTTCTTTGGCCTGGAGGGCCCTCACCATGGTCGTGCAGAAGACGGACAGCGGGGAGACTTCGGCGATGGTCTGGGGAGGACGTGCGTCCCATTGAACGAGGAGCTTGGCTGAGGAGGTGGACACGATCCAGTCCCGGAATAGTGGCGCGTTGACGATCTGTTCGGCTTGGGCATGTTGTCTGGCTGGAAGCTGGCCCCTCTTGTTGTCGATGAAGGTCATATCGATCCGATCGAGATCACGGGTATTTATTATCTTCCGTAAGCTTTCTTGGTCCATGTACCAGTTCATAACGGGTGCCATTGTTGAAGGGGGTGACGTCCACGGGCTGGTGTACAACAAAGGAGAAGTAGAGCGCAGCTGGAGTCTCTGGTTTTCGACAAGTAGGAACACTTTCTGCTGGCGTTCGTCTTCCAGTTCTTCTATAGGCAAGAAATATGAGGTTGGAAAAAGCACAGTCTCATGTGTGTGGGTAAGAGGGGGGTGACTTTGAGAGACACGACTCACTGTCTTTTTGTGCTATGATCTCGTCCTTCTTTCTCATATGATCGGCCAATAAACTCTCGATCGAGTTGAAACCATTCTGCATTTCCAGATGGAGCTCGACCTGCCCTTTTAACACCTGCCGCATCATCTTTCGGGTCTCTTGGGAGTCTGAGGGATCGGCCATATGTTAGTTTTCAAGCTCCGGTAATTTAGAAAGGACGTACACCAATCGGATTTATGGAAGTGCGACTTTGTAGCTTCCGTCATCAGCTTCATGCTTTTGGTTTTGATCTCTTCTAGGCTCTTCCGCAGGTTCTTCTCGTAGTCGCCTCTGGTCAGGAGAGCCTTGCCCCCTCTAATAACTTCATGGATTGGTTGTGAACCGTCAGCTCTCCGGATACATACACTGCCCAGCAACCTTAAGGTTGCTAAGATTTAGGGGATTTCACTCACATGCATTGCTTATGAAGAACCCAATGGCTTGTTCAAGTGCGGTCAGTATCGTGACAGTTAGGTCCAGGGATGCTTCCTTGATGTGTGAATCCCCAGGAAAGCCTCCCAGAAATAGCTCCACGTCCGAAAATATCGGAATGAGACCATCGAAACCCTCGAGTATCTCGTTTCGTACATTCGCAGCCTGTTTAACCGCCTGGTGATATCCCAAGTTGTCAGTCATGCTCCTCCGGCCTTGCCAAGTGGTCTGTTGACTGTGGCAGGGAATGAACACAACTCACATCTAGAAGGACTCCCACGGCACCTAACACCGGCGTCGAGTAAGTATTATCTGGCACTGCTTTGAATGCAATGAAAGCCGCTCCGGCTAAAGGTGCCACATTATCAGCAGCTTTGCGTCTGATCTTTCGAAACCATCCAACCCGCCCTCCTGTCTGCTTGTAGTGATCTTGTGACAACTTCAGTGTGTCGTAGATAGCGTCCCAGTCATCCTTCTCACGGATGCTATACTGGCTCCCTGACCGTCCGTCTGGCTCTTTTGTCGTCTCTCTGAAGATCACTAGGGCCTCAATGATGATAGTATTCCAGTATTGCATGGCTTTGGTATTCGTCCACTCCGGCCTCGGCGGGGGGTCAGCAAGATTGGACGGAGGTCCGAAGTCAGACGGGGAGTAGATGCCCAAAGAGGCGTGGGAATTTGACACCTTCATCGCACCGCTGCTTGACGCCGACACCGTCCTGTCGTTCGAGACATATTGTCCAGCCATGGTATCGTAGTGTACAGGGGGGTTGACGAACGCCGGGTGGACCACCGGGAGATGATTGTCGATAAATTCGACTGTCAAAGGCCGATGACCGATATGGCTGTCAAGTGGTCTCGAAAGTACCTTGCCGTTGCGTAACATGAAGGGCTCCTCTTCTGTGTAATTGCTAAAGTGGCCAGGATCATAACTCACGCCCAAATTGGTGCCAGACCTACGGCAGACTCTGTCTGAAGCTTCATAAGGTTGGATGGTGCAGTTTGAGTTTAGGGCGTCTTCAAGATGGATCTTAAAGGCATGTGTGCTGAGTTATCTAGGTAGCCACTTACTTACTCGAGTAGGAGTTCTCTACTTCTTGCGGGTGCAGTGAGGTGCTTGGACATGCGTTCAGCATTTCTTGTGCATGTGCTACTACTCGCCTAAGCCATTGGCTGAACTCAAGGACAGAGAATTTCAAAGAGGGGGTAGGGGGGCAGTACTACTTCAAACCTTGGAATACGGTGACACCCGCCAGCTGGTTCTCGACTTTCACCAATTATTGGGCTCAATTCTATCGCCTGCTATCTGCCCAGCTCCAATCCTGCGTAGACACATTTCTTACATGCATATGAGGTAAGCTGCCATGCATAGAATGGCACCTACCAAGACTTTGAGGGTGTGCCACAATTTACACGGCGAGGCACTGGTGTACTCGGTGCACATGTAGTCGCTGGCTCACACCGTATTCTCCAGATAACCAAATGCTTCTTGTCTTCTCCCTTCGCCCCGGCCTGTCCTTCAGAACCACACCTCTTCCATTCATATTCTGGCCCATTGAGATTCTGGCCTTCCAAACAATTTGATCTGGTGCTGCAGCCTTCTCGACACTTTGGTCGGTCCTTGGTATCAAGGACCCGACTTGCCCTACTAGATCGACAGCAGTTAACCCTCCACCTGAAGAAGATCAGAATGCGTTCCGACGACGCCACCACGAACACCAGCACTTGCGACACAATCGACTCAATCCCGGGTCAGAATAACATCATTATGCCAACTTCTAGCCAGGAAAATACCACCGATGGAACAACGGACCCAGCCTCATCGTCCACTCCGGCTGTCGAGGGCCAGGCTTCTGCGGGTGGAGCCGCTGTCAGCATTGGGTTCACAGACGAGATCGAAGCTTTAAAGTCGAAGATTTCCGAGCTCGAGAATTATGCCAAGCGTACTCCACCTGCAACTACTACCTTCGAAGACTCCGAAGGGGTCACACGACATCTACCCGATTCCGATCAAGGACCCTCACAATCAAATCTAATGGCTGATATGGGACAATACCAAAGAATGGAAGAATGTTTGTACAAGCACAGGAAAGAGTGGGAAAACAATGGTATTAGAAAAAGGCTTGGCTTCGACAACGAAAGGAACTCCAAACGATTCGGCATGGTTGCCCCGGGTGACGCTTATGGGCCTTGGTTGAACAAATGGAAGGAGGTAACGTCCCCGAAATATAAGCGACCGAACCCTTTCGATCCATCCCATAAGTGCATACATGTTCCTGGCGACACCAGCGAAATGGACGAATTTGACCACGCTATTGACTATGGCGCCGCCCGGGACAGGCTTCGCAAGAATTTCGAATGGGACATGGACCGTATGTTCTTGGCAGAGGAAATGGAGATCCGCAAGCGGCGGGAGGATGGGGAAAAGCAGAAGGATCCATCAGAGGAAAAGGCTGAGATGGAAATAAAGGCTGCGAACAAGGATTTGGAGTCCCAAGCATGTGCGAAGCTCGAACTGAACCGACTGGATTGGTTGGCCTTCAAACGACTGTCCCGATCGCCAGAGAGCGAATTATGTGTTATCGACATCCTTATAGGAGAGCCCATCCTCAATGATGACTTTGGAAGAAAGAATTATCCATACTTCGGCCGCCGTGTTGGCAAAGTCGGCAAAATCCAACATCCCAAGTTACCTACATCAAAGTTGGCACCGGAAGAGGGACCACTTCCCGAAAGAATCAGGATTCACTCAGCAGCACTGCAGGGAATCCTGCGCACAATTGATCCAAGTGTAGTTGGTCCTGAGAAGCTCACGGCATTTGTGTTGATCAGGCCTTTCAAGACGCTATTCCATCATGAGCAAGAGCTCAGATCATGGTGTACTGGATTGAAGCAACAGTTGGAGTCGAGTTCCAAGACTACTGAACCTCAACCAGCTACATATACTACAACAGGTTCTGAGCAGGGATCCCAATCAGCTCACAGCCACAATTCGTCTAAATTGGACAACATGTCCACAAAAATGACCGATGCTTCTCTGCATGCCGCACGAGAGGAGGTCAAAGAGGTCGCAGCAGTTGACAAGCAGCATGAAGACCACGGCTTTAGTGCCAGTTCTGAAGATAAGGATACGAGTGAAGGCGAAGAGGAAGAGGAAGAAGAAGTTGATTCCAACGATATAACCAGGTCGACGACGGCGCTAGACCACTTGAAATGCCTCCTGAGTTTCATGGACTCCTACATGCTTGCAAGACAGAACTACCTCAGTAGCCAGGAATGCCGCAAGATCTTCTTCTCAGATCTTTGGTATCTTTTCCGGCCAGGGATGGAGGTAATTGGCCGTGATGGCAAGCAGGCCTACCGAGTGACCTACGTAACGAGCCCCAGCCACCGCGTTGTCCCTGCCTGGCAAACCTGGGTCTGGGGCTCGGGGGACAAGAAGAAGAAGGCCCCGTTCAGTATAACTTGTGTTTATATCGACTTTGATGGGCATAGGGTTGGGCCTGTCTCGAGGAGTTTCGACTTCAGAAAGTTCGACGGCGAGATGGATGTCACTTCACTCCCAGTCTACCCTCTTCGCCTCCATCCTACGACAAGGAAGAACTTCAGCGAGAGTGAATGGCTCAACCTCAACAGATGTCCGCCAGAGAGCCGTTACAGACAAAAGCTCATCAACAGAGGCGCAAGATTCCTCGAGGTCGCAGGGATAAAACCAATGTATTACGCCGGGCCCACATTGGGAATACGTGACGAGGTGGAGAGCCAAGTTGTCATTGACTTCGAAACAGCCTTCTCAATCGATAATGAGAGACAGCAAGCTTGGAAACCCAATTTGGAGATAATGCTAGGAAATTCTGTTCCCAAGAGTCCCGACAAAACAGACAGTGACGGCGAGGCCGACGACGACGACGACGACATCTTCTGCAGCGCAGACTGTTGCAGGGGTGACATTATTTGGTACGACGCGCACATCGACAACCTTCAGAGGCAAGACTATGTCAACGGTCTTCTACCTAAGATAGGAGGACCGAGCGAGCAGCCTTCAATTGCTATCATTCCGCAGCCTCTTGGGGAGCTGAGAAATGGCCCTGAGAAGAACTCCTATGCAATCTCGGATGATGAGCGTGTAATCATGTCCTACCGTGTTTTTGGCTTTGTCTTACGGAGCAGGCAATGGGGTGATTACTTCTTCTCCGTGCCCAAGTGCCACATGTTGGAGATTGGTATACTGACAGCGCGTTTTCTCAGCTCAGTTGGACCTGTCCTATCTCACTGACCTCCATCCTTCTGAGATCTCCGCCCATCCTAGCAACAAGAACAAGGGTCCTCAAGACCACACGGAGGAACAGCAACCCAAAACGGCCTTCGATCGTCTTGTATTGGAAAAGGGACAGAAGCCTATGATCCAGGCACTAGTGGCACAGCACTTCCGAGACAAGGAATCACAAACAGGCCAGGTGGATCAAGTAGATATCGTGAAAGGGAAAGGTGGGCCTCTAGTCTGGAAAGTTTCTCCATGCACTATGTGACAAGCTAACGCACTCTAGGGAAGGGTCTTATATTACTTCTCCACGGTGCGCCCGGGGTTGGGAAAACTTCAACAGCTGGTGAGTGCAGTCAAGTCATTCCTTTGCCCTCTCCCCGCCGTTGGCCTCGTCTAAGGGTATATTGCTCACATGGTGGAAAGAGGGTGTTGCTGAGTCGTTCAAGAAACCTTTATTTCAAATCACTTGTGGTAAGTAGGATACAAAAAGCTTCTACGATGTTGTATGCAAGCAAATGCTAATGGGCACAACGCGTTTCCCGAGAGTAGGTGATCTTGGTACTACTGCAAAGGAGGTTGAGAAGTCTCTAGAAATCAACTTCACCTTAGCCAACAAGTGGGATTGTATTCTGCTCCTAGACGAAGCCGACGTCTTTCTAGCGCAGAGGAACAAAGAGGACTTCCAACGGAATGGGCTCGTTGCGGGTAAGTTGCTATTGCAGATACCAAGCCGGTGCTGGGCATCTTGACATTGACTTACCAAATCTTCCAGTGTTTCTTCGCGTCTTGGAGTACTACGCTGGGGTCCTCTTCTTGACAACAAACCGTGTGGGCGACTTTGACGAAGCCTTTACCTCGCGTATCCATGTCAGCCTATACTATCCGGAATTGGATATGGACAAGACTCTCCAGGTGTTCAAGATCAACACAAAGATGATCAAGGAGCGATTCGAGAAAAAGGGGCGGAGAATCGACATCGACAACGTCGAGAATTTTGCTTCTGCTTATTATAACGCACACCCAAAGACGCGCTGGAACGGTCGCCAGATCCGCAATGCCTGTCAAACTGCGTTGGCACTAGCCGAGTTTGAGGCTCAGGGAAACAGCCACGAAGCTGTCCGGTTGCCCAACGCCCCCGTTCACCTCAAGGTGTACCACTTCGAAGTGGTTCAGAAGGCGTATCTCCATTTCGCGGAATACATGAATTCCATTTATGGCTCGAGCTCATCAACTCGTGCCAAGGAAGGTAGAGTGCGAGCCATATGGATTGACGAAGAAGACCGTGTTGTGGCGACGCAGGGCATGGGTGGTCGTTTCATGAGCAAGAAGGAGGCTTTCCTGGTCGCATCTCAGGGCCAGCACCAGCCACAAGTTGTGCAACCCCAACATCCGCCCCAGCAAGTGTACCAACAACAGTTTCCTGTACAGCCTCAGCAAGGTTACCAACAACAGGCCTTTCCAATGACCAATCAAGGAGTACCTAATCTGGGCGTGCCACAGCACTATCAGTATTCTCCACAGCCTATGTACACTCAAGCTCCAAATCAGTTGCAGATGCAGATGCAGGTGCCGCAGGTCTCTGCAAGCCAACCTTGGATCAACCCGGGAATGAATGTCGGCGGCCCTGCCGGCGGGCAAGGAGAAGGACAAACCCGGGTTTCGCCACAGCCCACAGCATCGACATTTCCGCAGTCACAGCAGTCGCAGCAGCAACTACCTACCAGTCCGCCAGGCTTCGAACAGAGCATCCAAGGCGTGTACGCAGCGGGAAGCCCTCAAGGCGGGGGGAAGAGACAGTCGAACAACCCTCCGTCGATCGGAGGGGGCGGTTATCCACCTGGGCAATTGCAGTGGCAGGAGGGGTAGGCGGTATCTGACGGGCTGGTATGTCCCTTTCACCTCATCATATTTCCAATATGCTCAAGTGCTCAGTGTTGTTTTCTTTTCTTTCCGTTTCTTGAATCTTTCCGTTTCTTGAATCTTTCCTTCTCTTCCTTCTCTTGTTTTTTTCTGTCTTTATCTTTTGATTTTCTTGTTTCAGCTCCCACATCGACTTCAAAAGTTCACACTCTCGGTACAACCTGGAGTGCACGTGCTGTAAGGGCCAGTGGGAGGAGTGTTGGACTACATCATCATGAGTTACCGTGTATTGGTTCGTGTTATTTTTCGCTGTAATAATGTAGTTACGACCGAAATGATTATTATGTGGCTTGAATCTGGACCTACCTCCATTATCCTTTCGTAGCCAGGCTCATTGTATTATTACCATATGCAACTGCGTACTAACGAAACATCCCAGAAGTACTCAACTATCGTAACTCGACTACTCAATCCGTCGCGTGACGAACCAATATCACTGTATTTTATCCAATGTTGTAAAATAAGTGTCTATAGTTTATGCCGTAACTACAACCAAGTACGGTCACTATTAGTCTAGACTAAATAACTACGGATAAATTTCACTGCCCTGGTTTTACCATCTCACTTCTTTTGTCCCAGTCCATGCCCTATATATAAGTCACGAAAGCATTCTATCAGTAAATCATAACACAGTATCAAACTTGGCCCCCTTCGGTCTCTTGTCAGCGCCTACTTACGAAGCTAACCCCCATCCACATGCACCGACCGGGATCGTAACCGTTGTCTCGATAATTCGGATGGAATTATCAAAAGCTGTCTATTGGGTTGTGAATACTATATAATCTTATATTCCAATGTATTTCAATGCCTCAACCCGACCAGTCCTTCACAACCTGGGCTCAACAATAAAGGGTTAGGGTGCTGATGGCCCCTGTTGTTTCGTGCGGGTCACCACACCATGGGGCAATCCACAGGCGGGCCCGACTGGGGTATCGTCGACAAACGCGATACTGACACGCGACCCAGATGGAGCAGGACGCCCCGGTCAAAGAGCTCGAGCCAGGCGGTGAGAATTCTTATTTCAACGTCCCTGGAGCGGGGGTTTCAAGTGAAAGAGACCGAAAGAGAGAGAGAAAAGAATCTTTCCCTTCCACCTTCATCATTGACAGAAAAAAAGCCCGCCTGATACCAAGATGGCCAGCTTCGATACCATCTTCAACATCGCGGCCTTCGTCGCCGGCCTCTCCCTCCTGGAGCGCGGCGCCAAGCTCTTCGTGTCCAGCGCCACCGACCTCGCGACGCGTCTCCGCCTGCCCGAGGTCCTCATCGCCATCCTGATCGCCGGCGCGGAATGGGAGGAGCTGGCCGTCGTGTCCCTCAGTCTGGCGCAGGAGCGCCCGGCTCTGGCTGTCGGCAATGTTGTCGGCAGCTCTATCGCCAACATTTTCGGTGCCTTTGCGCTGGGCCTGATCTTCTCTACCGGGACCTGGGAGGGCTTCGATGAGATGTCCAAGACGGCGTCCCTGGGCTTGCTGGGCTTGACCAGCGTCGTGGCGCTGTTCGCCCTGGCTGATATCCTGTGGCACCGTGTCGTGGCGACCTTGTTGCTTATCGCCTTCGTGGCATACGTAGTCGTGGTGCTCTGGACCATCTGGCGGGGAATGTTCTACACCGAGCCGAACGACGCAGATGCCGAGGACATTGAGTCTGGAGCCGCTGCGCACGAACACCTTGACGATGCCTCGTCCAGCTCTTCATCCTCGTCTTCACACGGCCACACGAACGGGCACCACGAAGACGCCGACGAGCACAGCTCCCTCCTCGGGCTCGCCAAGCCCAGGGGCACGTTCAGCCTCCAGAAGGTCACCCACAACCTGGCCCCCATCTTCAAGCTCCTGTGCGGCTTCGCCGCCCTGGCCATCAGCGGCTTCATCCTCTCGCACACGTCCGCGCACCTCGCCGACTCGTTCAACATGTCCGACGGCGCCTTCGGCGCCACCGTCCTGTCCCTGGCGACGACGCTGCCCGAGAAGTTCCTCGCCGTCATGAGCGGCTCCCAGGGCCACACGGGCCTGCTCGTCGCCGACGCCGTGGGGAGCAACGTCTTCCTGCTGACGCTGTGCCTGGGCATCTGCTCATGGAGCATCGCGAGCCATGACTGGCACGACCACCCCGAAGATGGGGAACCCAGCTTCGTCAGCATCGCGCGCATCGAGGCCTGGTGGATGTGGGCTTCTGCTTTGGCCTTGGCGGCCGTGATTAGCATTGGCGGGAAGGCTGTTGGTAAGGTTGCGGGTGTGAGGCAGATGTTGGGCGCGCTGATGTTGATGGGTTACGGTGGCTTCTTGGCTGTCGAGTTTACGATCCTGCGTGGCGAGTAATCTGCGGAAACTGGAGGTTGAACACGTGCACACTTGTCTAGAACTTGAGAGTGCGACAACACACTGCGTCGTTGGGCGGCCTCAAGTTCTGGCATGCCCTGTTTCTCAACAAAGCCAATGGATGGCTCACTATTGCGGTCCGGGGTAACTCGTTCGTTGAAGATGCTATGTACGAAGGAAGCTTGAATAGGGCTCAAAACTTAAGATGAAGCAAACAGTACTGTACTGGAACCTCCAGGGCTTCCCCAATGATGCGGAAAAAGCTTGCTTCAAACATTATAGCGTTACGTGTGGTACCATGGACCTGTGACTCGTTCCCGGCTAGCCCTTCACTCCAAGTCTATAGTACATTGAGCATACGTATCGATCCTCGCAATTTGTCTATGAAACGATCCAATCCATCGAGTTGAGCCCGTCTGCCAATCGTAACCACAACAGCGTGTCTTAACCGAGTCATCGTCATAGCTCCTAACTCCAGTCATACGTATTCCCAGGTTGCAAGTACGAGCCAAGTAATCATCAACGAGCTTAACAAAAGAAATCCGAGCTTATATTCCACGGTTGGTTTGCTTTAGACCTGCTTTGTCGAGGCCAAAGGATGCTAGCTTCACAACAACTGTGAGAACAACTTGCTATTTGACATCGGACCTCGTGTCATGGATCTGTCCAACAGCCCAATGTCGTTGGCTAGTAGTCGTTCGGAAATAAACAGTAGCTGTGAGAGCCAATGTGTTTTCTTCTTTCTTTACTTTCCCTCGTCGCTAAAAGAGTCAAACTCCCGTAGAGATCGTCTCCAAGGCCGACTCTACGAGACCCAACGCGTCCTCCACTAACACTGCGTCCTGTCCCTGAGGAAGATTCGGCATCTCCAGCATCAAACATTCTATGGTTGAGGGCTCTTCATCCCTAGCTCTCCGTAAGACCATCTGCTTACTGTCGGGTATCGACTGCTCCATAGCAACTCTGGTGGTGAACTGCTTGATGACGCCTTCGTTCGTTTTGAATACTTTGAAAGCATCTGTGAAAGCGGCCAGAAAAGCCGTTAGGTCGGCCATCACAGCCTTATACCCTTTGCTATCTGGTGAAGAGTACTTAGGGTCGTTAATCCACTCAGAACGCCAGGCCATGTACTCATCCGTCTTGGTTGACCCGGAGGCTAACTCTTTTGGCGAGATCATTTGCCAAGGATCGTATCTCCCATGGAATGCGAGAGAACGAACTCCCACAGCAGGCGAGAGTTTCGCCAGTCCGTTAACGGTCCACTCGAGCTTCTTCGTAGTATCCGTGGGTATCAATCTGAAGCTGGCTAGTTTGTCGTAGTGTACAAATACGTACTCGGCCGCTTTAGTGTTCAGGGCAAAGTTGTATGGGTTTCCCAGGATGTTAAGCTTAGAGTTGAATGTTCCACCCTGTTGATAGTAGTGGATTTTCTTTCCCAGCAGAGGTTCCTTTTCAAGTATTTCTTGAAGTACTGTTAAGGAAGCACCCCCAAAAGCAATCGTTGTGTCGTGTTTTCGAATCTCGTCCCTGAGATGATCGTAGCTGTCCAGATCCTCCATTGGATACTCGCCACCGAATTCAGCCTTCTTCCTGTCGAGTGCTTCGCTATACCACTTTTGCAGATCAGTCCTTCTTTGCTTCATTCCTTCGTCATCGTCATCGTCGGTTCGAATTTTCGTAATGTTGCGGAATGCTTGCAGCTCATCAGCGGTACGGGCTACAAGCTCCTCATGGTAATGAGTCTTGAGATTGATAGGAATCTCCAGTCGATCCAAACAATGAACATCAACGTAAGCATCGAAACGTTTACAGCGAGCTCTCATGGTAGTCAAGTAGTCCATCGCAACGAGTTTTGCGTGCTTGATTGAGTCCTGCTCGCCTGCATTGTCGGGCTTGATACAACGCTTAAGCTATCCAAATAGTTAGTGCCCAACTTAAATAAGGGTCTCCTGCAGCCTTTCGGGTGTTATCTGCTTACCAGGCCCTTTTCAACGTTGCTCAGCGGTCTGCCATCAACTTGGCTGCTGTCGATGATCTCCATTGTCATACGCCCGGCGAGCACCGTAGTTAAGGGAGGATCGCCGTGCTCAAGAGGCGGCTGGAGTCTTCCGACAAGACCAATGCATTCTCCAAACTCTTCGCTTGTCATATAATAGCCCAGATTGACCCAACGAGGCTCTGCAACGTAGATGCCCTTGATACTCGGATTCCGCTCTAGTCCCATTGCCCAGACCTCAGCCGAGGCCTCATTGTCAGAATCTGTGAAGTCGTTGATGAATATGGACAGTGTAGACGGTCCAGACTGTCCGTCGGTTGGTTTTGCGACCATAGCGCTTGCAATTTTTGCCTCCTTCGGCTTCCTAGCCCTAGATCTCGTTTGTCGCGTCGCGCGCCAATTTCGAAGCTTCCTCATCGGCATCACTGAAGATCAAGTACTCGGTCTTTGATTAGCGGCGATTCTAATTTCGGGCCTCTGTTTATTACCAGGCGGCCTCCTTGCGTAGGACTGCCCTATTCATTGGTTGGTCGCAAAGGAGAGTGAGTCACTTGAGGAATGAGACTTAAAGAGGGAGTTGGGAGGATGAAGTGAGATGACAGAGGGAAGCCTGGTTGAGAATGCCCCGCAGTAGCTCAGCCCCCATATCACGTTTCTTGAAATGGGACTAAACCCAATCGGGTAACGTGTGACAGCAAAGTGTACATATGTATAAATACTACAGGTGGTTGCAGCTGCAGTGAGACAAAGATAGTGCTCATACTTGCTCCAAGGTTGCTCATAAGGCTTTCCAGAATCCCACCTTTGTATGACAGTTCCGAATGAATTGCTTTTATATACATACCACAATACAGCAGGCAACTGCTTCGAAGTAGAATGAATACTCGTTCAGGATATGAAATGAACAGGGGCTTCTGACCACCGATGTTTTTCTACTAGGTTGCCCGTAAATAGTCACAGTAAGGCTTTCCTTCGAGTAGCAAACATCTGAAATCAGACGCTTTCACGTTGCAGCAAGAGATACCGTAAGTAATGCCAAATCGATAGGCAGAAACTTGTGTGAATACCGGTACCCTACTAAACTGACTGGCCAAATGTTTAGTAGTCGGAAGAACGGATTTTCAGCCAGTCGTTTACTGGAAGTCATTCAATAAACACTCCCTTTTGCGATTAGCACAGGGAAGCACAACGCACCGCTGAAAGGTCATGCAAAGCTCATCGGTCGCGGTAGTAGGCTGTTGATACCGAGCTCTATTTATGGCAATATGCGCTATCGTTGTTCCAGGCTGGCACAAGAGCATGGTAGGCACTCTCATCTAGAGACGCATTTCCAACCGGCTCAGAAGCTGACTTCTGTGGAACTATTTCAATCATTGGAACGGTGGAAGATTTTAAAATCCGATTAGGTTACCACCGGTTCGCAAAAGAAGTGTCAGCAGTTGAAAAGTCGTAGCGCGCCTTGATCGGCATGATCTCGCCTTAGGCAGCGGCTGCCGTGGATGACAGGGTAATAATAGTTCGTTCCCCAACAAAATCTCTGCTCGTGTCGGTCTTGGATCTGATGGTGCTTCGAGTGAGTGATGGTGAATATGCGTAGTTCTTCCCAGCGTCGCTGTGGGCGATAGAGAGTTATGGTATGGTTTGCTCCAAGTGAGCCGTAATGGTAGATGTCGTTCCATCTGTCTGTTACGGTACTCACCCAAACAGAAGATGCCACCACTATTCCAGGCTTGAAGTTCCGCAACACGTCAAGTTTGACGATCGAGGAAGGTGAGTTCCCTGCACCAAAGGCTTTGTGGAGGCCGTTCACTGTCTATTGCTTCCTCTGCACCAATCCTTATGGCCATTGGGTGCAAAGGTTTAGGCGCTTTGGGTAAGAGACAGCTGCGGAATGAACGCGAATGCGGTGCTGAGTTTTCCTCCTCGAGCGAGCAATCTTCCAATGGGGAGAAATGTTACCATAAAAAAAGCCTTGCTGGGATTTCTCTTCCTGGGGATAGGCGCTGCCCACGATTTTTCCACAAAGTCCCTGGTAACTTGCGCAATTAGCAATGCTGAATCCCAGCCAGGATGGAAAGTTCCACCATAAAATAGGTGATTTCATGTGACTGCACTCACGAGGATACCAAGATTTGATGAGCTTCCTAGAACCGGTCGATAGAGAGGAGCCAAGTCGATAACTTGCAGTTCTAGCACGCTGCCAGAAACATAAGCTGATACGACTGCTCTAAATCACTGGTCGTGGTCTCATGTATTGCGATCTTCGGCCACGAACTGGGAGGGGCAGATGCGTCGAAAGCTTCGTGCTGGCCTGCAACTATCTGCGAATAATAAGCATTTACAGCAGTGCTTGGCGGTATGTAATAGTCACCCTGGGTGGAAGACGGCGACATTCATACTTCGGTCTGAGACAGCTGCCCGTCGTTCACCCGTAGCATTGTTACTCTCACCTGAAGCCAGTGATGCAGCAGCTTCCGTGAGCGCGGCACGATACGAACCGGTCAACTGCCCAAATATAGAGTGGAAAGTCAAGGTTTTGCGGTGATACGACGGACTGTCTGGGTTTTCAGACCCGTCGACGTGGGAATTGTTGGATATTTGAAGTCCTGGCATGGACCGTCACTGCTTTTGGTGGTGTAACACATACAAAGCGATTCCTTCTTGTACTTGTACTAGTGCAGAAATCCAGCCACCGACGTTGGACGGGAGCCAATAGGTTCAGCACGACCTCTCGGTCACACAAATGCTAGGGCACGTGAATATGTAGCTTTTCTCGGTGAGCAGGTTGGGGTTGGCCCTCCCTGTCGGCATATCTGACCCCGAAAGGCAGTTGAAAACTCCTGGCCTGGGTCAACTGGTTACATGCCATATGACGCATACGTGTGATTTCAAGATCTTCCTCAGACGAATTAGATCCGACTTCATGCATGATCCTACTCCTGACTGCTAGCACGGGAAAGAATCCGTTACTTATTGATATATGATCATCCACGAAAGACTACTGTCAATCTACCTCAAGATTCCAGGCCATGAGATTCGTATCTAACCTGCTCAACATGGCTGTCTTTAACGTACCCCAAATAGATAAGGTTGTCATGGTATTCTCGTACACGATATGTCCGAACAGTGACGACACGTTACGCTACCTAATACTCGTCACACTGGACCCATTGCGAATACCGCGGCCAGAAATTTGAAGACCAGCAGCAATGACTTGGATTCTGAGAGCTGCGGCCGTATCGTTTATGCCGAGTGTTCGACATAGTCGGCGACAAGAAGAGCTCGTTCCTGTCATTGCCACTGAATGGTGAGTAAACTGCCCGAATAACTGTTGTGAGCTGTAACCGCGTTAAAGATAGCAGTTGACTGACGTACACTCTGAACAGGATTAATACGTAAACTACAATAGCTCATGGTAAGCATTGATTTTGAACAAAATATTGATGAATTTCGTTTGCACATCTTCGTCTGCACCATTCAAGAAGGACAGGTTCAAACCGTCTTCTACGCAAGGGGTGGTCGATATATCCGCTAGACTCCCAGGCGGTATCCATATCAACTTTAGCTTACACAGCGTGCTAGATAGTTTATTATGGATGTACAAGTGTGGATGAACTAGTAGATGGTAGTTCATCCACGAGGTCCACCTATTGTCCTAGCATTTTGATCAGAACGTCTCCCTTACCAGCGTTATGACATTACCCGGAACTATGTTTCAACTTTTCCGTTGACCCAACCTGCATCGACGCACAATGTGGTCCGGGCCCGCAAACAAGACGATTCTGCTTCTGGAAAACATTCTGTAAGCTACAAGAAACCGACTATTACGGTGATTAAATCATACGGACTGCCAACGAGGAGACTACCCTAAGGTGGTATCGCAGACTGAGTCATGTGAGACTTGCAATATAAACTCCACCCGGGATCGCTTTTCAACAATCCTAGGTCTGGTGGTCTAGTGGTATGATTCGCGCTTAGGGTGTACTCTGAGTTCATTGCGCGAGGTCCGTGAGTAGCATCCTATGTTCAAATACAATTCCGAGCAACAATATCTAACAATATAACAGCGGGTTCAATCCCCGGCCAGACCCACAACAACTTCTTTTTTTGTCTTTTTGCATTTTGGTTCACTTTTAACCTACATGTATTCAGTGTGCCTGGTCACGAAGGCAGCGCTGGATTCCAGCATGATGAACCTGTCTTCTTTTGGTTTGCTAATTATATATACACATGTGTATAAGCTGGCATATGGTGGAGGTGTTGGTATGTATACAAATCAGGCAGTTCTGAGTTTGCTGGGTCTTTCTGTCTTTCTTGCTTTTAGTTTGTTCTCATACTTACTCACAAGTATTTGGCCATTTCACCTCTCTGTGTACTTGGTCTGTTACTCAGACTGTCTTTGAGGAACGGTTGTCTTTAGCATGGTCTTTTCAGGCAGGCTGTGTTGACTGCCGCTTACCCACATGTTGAACTTTGAAGACGCAAGAGAAAAAGACGTGATGTCTTCAGTGGTAGTAGCAACGCAATTGTCGCCAAGCGCCTCCTGCTTCTTTTTGAGCCTCAGGAGGACGTGGTTAAGACCTGCCTTCGGGTCATCGGTGAGGCCGGCCATGATCGTAGCAAGGAATAACTCGAGGCTTGAAGATGCACTCAGTATTCGTCAATGTTCTTTCTACTGCTATGCGAACACACAATCTAAGACTTATCCTGAATTCAAGATTCGTGAAGTGTTTGTACGAAATCTGAATTCATACACAGGGATAGGGCACCTGAGGCCACTTGCAGTTGGGAAAACAGTCACGGAGTTTTCTTATAGATAAGATGAATGTCTGCACAATGTCATTGAGTGGTAACATCACATGCTGCTTCCCAACAGCGCGAATCTTGCCCTCTCGTGACCTATGGCGTCAAATTACCGATTGAGGGCTTAATTTTATTGTCACAACATTAGTTGGACGGCCGCCTAACCTCGTCATTAAAGTCCCTCTTCTCCGTACCTTGAAATGAAGGGCTACGCCGTATATGCCAACTATTCTGACAGAAATTAAGATATACGTGTTCATCCGGGGTTCAATGATGAAACAGAGACTTTATAAAACTGTAATTCGCGGTTGTATATGTGACATGTGTTAAACTATACTGGCAGGCCTAGAGATACTGGTAACATTACATATCGATCATCCCTCTTGGGAGGACTTCCTGGATTCCATAATATACATGTATGTATCAATCAAGATCCCTCGATTTACACTTCAACTTTGTGGTGCAACGCCAATACTGATCACAGCTGAAGTCTTTATGCTCCCGAACACCAGGGCAACCTCAGCTCGACAAGAAAAAACAGCTAAGCCTACATTCAACCAGAAGTCGGCATGATCTGATGCATCGTCAAATTTGATTTGGCGTCTATAAAGCCACCAAGATCTAAACCAGAAGTGCAATGCCCCAACAACATGCAAATATCCACTCCATTGGACGAACGACCAAGAGCAGGTGTGACACAGCCACTATGTATAGGACCAGATTATTGCTAGATCAAATACGGACGGTCACCCTTCTAGTTGGCTAGTTCTAGTGGTCATTAGTCTTCCAACAATAAGCGCCACTGGCCATTATTTGGACAAGAAACATTTCCCGGTCTAAGAAAAATATTTTCTACTTTCAAATTTACTGTCACAACGACCCCTTATTTATTTCACATTGCCGACCAGTCAACTGGTTACCCTAGGGTACCTAGACGATGGAAGTGTCGTCCCCAGCCAGACGTATCTGCGGAAGGTGTGTAGTACAACATCACGTGTGACGTTTCAAGGAAGCACTACCGATCATTGGATCTTCAACTGCGCTGACGATGATCATTGCGGAGTTGTCAGGTGGTTGTTGTGCTAACTGATGAAACTGTATGGCCGTAACCCCTCCGCTGTGCACCATATGACGTCCAGGCGAACATCATGCCCAGAAGTAGCTGCAGAATGACGATTGGAAGTGATCGTGGTGCCCTAGATGGTGTTCAGAGCTTGTCTATATAAACCTAGCAAAGACGACCCCAGGTCCAGATTTAGGACACTAGGTATTCTTCCTCCAGCTCGCAAGCAATGCAACAAGTCAAAGACACATTCCACATCTCTGCAGCCCCAGAAGGAATCTATCATATCACAGTCATATCTCACCATGAGCGGCATCACAGATAACGCGGCCGCTCAGGCCCATGACATTGTGGAGCAGGCCGAGACCGAGGAGCAGAGGGTAAGCTGCCCGTGTTGCTCAATGTTGACTGATTGGCGCACGTCTTTCTTCACATCCAGGATGTTCAGCCACTGATGTGCCATTTCCAGATCCGAGGGAATGGCGCCAATACCGGCGAGCGGGTGCAAACCGCCGCTCTCGAGGCTAACAACACAAGTGGCAGCACTAGCGACCAACATGCCCATGACCAGAACGCGTCCAAGTTGGGAAAAGTCAAGGAGGCATTGCATCTGAGCAAGTGATTGAGGCATTATTTTTGCGTTCGAGAACCCGATTGAGTTCGGGTAGGGCGCATATTTGATTTAATCATTCTTGTTTGCCTTGGATTGAAAAAAAAAAAAATAATTGAAAAACAAAAATCGAGACGGCGATAAAGTTCACACAATTCAAAATTGTTTTTACCTACTGTGGGTACTTGAATGAATCCGCTGGGGCAATCGATCGTACTCGTGTGCAATATGATTTCATGTTCTTCGTAATATATGTCCCGATTCCGTCACAAGAATATTACGCGCCTACTAACAATCATAGCGATAAAATATACTGTTGCCTGATAGTTGCTTCGGTAATTGCAGGCATCCATGTACGCACACTCAGCCAAAATAGAATCATTATGGTCACTAGACCACTTGCTTCGCCATCGTTCCTCTGATGTCAGCTCGGTGGACTCAGGATTCAGCCCTAAGCCGCCAAGTCAGATACCCTTCTTTTCCATCCTCCGCCTGAGTCAATATTCGGGCCGTGAGACGGTACTTAGGTACATAGCAACATACGTACAAACTACACATGCACAGCTCTCGATTATCTTTGCTGCATCGAATCGCAGCTGAAGCCCACCCTCCTCCAGCTTGTGAGCCGCCCGTCCTACATCCGAGGAAAAGGAGAACCGATAATCCAAGACTAGATATTGCGTCGGTTACGACCGAAGACACGCGCCCGCCCTGTAAGCAGGGACCGCCTGGAGAGCTGAGCCGGAACGGGAATATCCATATTGGGACCCTCTTTTCCCAACTTTCCGGTTCTTCATGAGCTACTTTGGTCCCTTATGCCTGGGATTTTCTTACTCCACCAAGCCATCGGATCGTTGATGTTTACGCTTTGGGTTAACCGGGACGTCACTGTCACCTTGCATGATCTATAATCGACCCTGGTGCCACACCAGAGACCAGCCGAGGCCGTCTCCTTTCGCGCGAGAGCAATCCGTACCAACCATCTGGGCCGCTTCATTGACAAATCTTGCCGATGTAACCCTGCCATGTGCCAGAAAGGAGCCCTATGGTGGCTGTTTGGGGGCGGCTGAAACGAATAGGTACTAGGGAGGATGAGGACCCATGCTTATATACACGCCACTCAACACCAAGAACTCGATATGTTGGCTGCAAGTTCGGCCTTCGTGATGGTTCCGGATATGGAGACTTCGCCATCGACCATTCAACCTCATTGACGCCGCTGCATATCAATATCACTCTCGGATGGTGCACCAGATGGGAGCGGCCGACCTAACCGAGGAGGGATGCGTCCTTCCAAGGCGATGACTGGTACCGGTGGCACTGCTCAGGCACACCATTTTCCCGGTGCCCTGCCGTACCCTGAGCAGGTACACAGTCAGGAATGAGGCGATGCAAGGAAGGCTCCTCCGAGGTGACTCCTGAGGTGAGCCTCGTGATCTCGCTAGGATGGGCGCCTCCAAGTTCGGTGGGTGTGGACCTTCCGAGGTCATTCCATAAATACGGGAGGAATCGTTGGTGTTTTGGAAATGCTTCAAGTGAAGACGTTACCCTATATCATTTCTTGTTGTCATCAGTTTTATCAGTATTACTTGTCGTTTACTCGGGAAGACAGTCACTACTGAGTAACCAGTACTCTATTTCTCTACTACCTACCCTACCCTATAACAAGTGTCTGTGGCCATAATGACTCTGGACCTCTTCGTCTCAACCATCGTGGCGAAAGCCCGGCAGATGGAATGGGATCCGAAGCATGCTACTTTGTTTGTCTCTTCACTGCTCATTGTACTCCTATATCTGGCCGTCACCAGATTCAGGACATGGCGTCGTCTCTCGGCATTTCCCGGTCCACTGTTCGCCTCCATTTCCTACCTCCCCATGTTCCGGTTTCGTCGTTCGGGACGGGCTCACCTCGAATACTTCAACATCTCTAAGAAGTACGGTCCTCTCGTGAGGATTGGTCCTAATGACCTACTCGCCTCCAACCCAGACCACCTCCGCCGGATGTCAGCAGCACGATCCACTTACGAGCGTAGTAGTTGGTACAAAGCTACGAGACTTGACCCCTATCACGACATGATGGGCAGTGTTATGGAAAAGTCTGCCCACATGTCCATCCGCTCTAAGCTCGCCGCAGGATATACCGGCAAGGACAACCCCGGCCTCGAGGCCAACATCGAGTCCCAAGTCGAATCATTGGTCGAATTGATCAGGCGTGAATACCTGTCTGGTGAAGATGTCAAGCCGGTCGACTTTGGAAGACTGGCGGACTTCTACGCCCACGATTCCAAATCCGTGCTTGCATTCGGAAAACCTCTGGGTCTGCTGAAGAAGAATGACGACGTGCGTGGGATCATTGCCATTGTGAAGGTGGCGTTGGAGTGGATCCAGGTCTTCACGGATATTCCGCCGCTCCATAAGATCTTCCTATCCGATACGATCCTGAAACTATTCGGTCCCAAGCCTACTGATAGCTGGGGAGTTGGCTATCTCATGGGAATGGCTCGAGAGCTTGTGGCATCCCGGTTCCAACCAGATGCCAAAGATCACCAAGATTTACTCGTAAGTTCCCGTCTCACTTCCATACAGTCAACTGATACTAACCTTCCCAAAGGGCTCGTTCCTTCGTCATGGCCTGGATAGACGCTCTGCAGAGTCAGAAGTTATGTTCCCGATCATCGCAGGTTCAGATACCACAGCCAACGCTATCAACATGACCGTGTCGTATGCTGCAGCGAACCCAGAGATTTCTACCAAGATTAGGAACGAAATCGAATCAGCCATTATGGATGACAAAATCTCATCACCGGTCACTAACGAAGAAGCTCTTAAGCTCCCCTATCTCCAGGCCGTCATCTGGGAAGGACTGAGGGTCCACCCGCCTTTCGGTGGTCTCATAATGAAGGAGGTCGGTGCGGAGGGCGACATGTATGACGGAAAATTCCTCCCTGCCGGCACAAGAATTGGGCACAGCACCTGGGCAGTGACGCATGAGACATCCGTATTTGGTGCGGATGCTGATGTGTTCCGACCTGAGCGGTGGCTGGAGGCAGATCAAAAGTCAAGGGCGATGATGCGCAAGCAGACGGAGCTGGTCTTTGGTTCTGGTCGTTGGGGCTGCCCTGGAAAAACGGTTGCTCTCATCGAGCTCAACAAGGTCATGGTCGAGGTAAGTCACTACGGCTCCACCCAAGTATCAGAGTGCAAGAGCGAAATTTGCTGACCATTTCTACAGCTGTTTAGGAATTTCAACTTCCACCTCATCCAGAAGCAGGCATCAAACATAAAGGGGAATCCCTTCCTGAGTGGTTCTCTGTCGATGATTGTGACGAACCGCACAGCATGATTACCGCTCAGGGGAAATTCGAGACAAGTTTCCAGGTGCATATAACTATTTCACTAATGTATAACGCCTTTCTTTGGCTATATGAATAGGCCAAGATATGCAAGAGAAGTCTAATGCGATACTTAAATGGCGGTGGTGTTGGGAGTTGGGCTGCTTTTCCGATACCAAAGTCCGGGATTGGCTTTTATTCTTGTAAATAAATTCATATATAGTTCAGTCTTATCAACGCATGCAAATGCGTGTCATATTACTATCAAACAGAGAGTTTCCAGAACATGAAAGCGGCAAGCAATTATAACCTTTATATACGCTGGGCACAATTACAGTTTGAGATGAAGATGAAGAAAACTAATCGAGTAAATTCCCAACATTGAAGTTTTCAAAACACATACCTATCGAGCATGCAACAAATGTACATCCTACTCCTTCTACTCTGCACAATCCACCGACTCTTGCGGAGCCCAACCTGGCAGTCAGGATCAACCGGACTTGCAACACTTTTCTATCAGCATCTGGGGCTTGGATAAATAGATACAATCTCTCTCCCTCTGTCCCCTTCCCCTCGAATACCTCTTTCCACTCGCCTTCTTCAAAGCACGCCCTCCACTCTTTAAAAAGCTGAGGCTTGAAGACAATAGTCGACCCGCTCTTTCCATCGTGGACTAGCTTGTGAAGCATTTCATGCCACCAGCTGGTCTGCTCCTTGTAACACTCCAGCATCAGATACGTAACAACCCCTGGCACCAGTCCAACATTGAAGCATCCTTATGGTGCGCGACAGTGCAATACACAAAATCCTTACACATTGGTTAAAAGCGCACGCAAAGGCAGGTTCACCTGACCCCGACATCTCATTTACCCCGCGTGTCACGGTACGAGACATACAAGAGGCTAAGGCTCTCAAATCAGGTATATTACGAATGTCAATCGAATCATCGCTAAAGGGAAAAGAAGAGGAACAGAAAGGGAAACGGAAGGGCCCTTGGAAGAAAATCTAAGGTGCAGGTAGGGCTGTCAGCCAGGTGTCACCAGTTGACTCAGGGTTAGGGTCAGATGGCACTTACAGCCGTGCTCGCGTCGCTCTCAACAACAACATTATTCGTTACTAACTCAAGCACAACCTGCAGTCACAATCAAAGAGATGCCTGTCAAATGTCCTAATCTAGGCACGCGGCTTGAAACACTCAGATCGCACTCGGACCCTTTTGTACCGCTCGTCACTGTGTACTCACCCATACGGCAACTAATGCCTGACCCCGACGATTGTGACAGCAACGCCATACCAACAGAGCCGCGCCCCCGACCCTCTCTGCAAGTCTACTACACCGCCTCTCTTACCACTCCCTACGAGCTGGAGACAGTTGCGCTCACGCTTGAAAAAGACGTGCTTAAAGACAGATTTCAAACTTCTGGCGCTGATTACGAGCGCTTAGACGTCTACTCTCTGCCGCCTGTGACAACAACAAACTCGGAGGAGGAGGCTGCCAAGTACGGGCTTTTCGCTACCCCGTTTTTGGCTACTACTCGTAGGACCAAGACGGTCGTAGCCACTGAGGCCGAAGAAGATGCCGCCGTACAGCGCTGCGTCGCGCATCAGCGGGTAGCCACTGAGGCCGAAGAAGATGCCGCCGTACAGCGCTGCGTCGCGCATCAGCGGGCCGAGATCGCCGCACGTGAAAACAACGGCAAGGACTGGTATATTCAGCGTTACGACGTGCCTCGGGGCGAGTGGCGACGAGCCATTATTGTAGTACGCACACCTGTGGCCGAGTGGGAGTGGGGTAAGAGGGACAAGACGGGACGCGGAATGGTGCTGTCAACGGTTATGTTTGACCACACCGAATACGGGCCCAATCAGGTGTATGTCATGTCAGGCTCTACTGAGGGAGAGATCCGGATGCTCATCCATGAGCTGAGGCACGAGTTAAATTGGCAGCATGGCTTTGTGCAGTTCTTAGATTAGATGTAGACAGGCATCTGTGATGAGAACACTGAAGCCAACGACGATAATATCTTGATGTCGATAGATCCTTAACCCGATAGCGCTCATCAAGGCCTGAGTTGCTCAACTGGCCATTGACTCTCGCAAATATCTATGTATATCTATACCATTGGTCACAACAGCCTGTTCTGGTCTTAAAGTGTGACTCTTACCCTTTTACCTTCGCCAATGAATAATAGAGTAGAATCCAAATCACAGGGTGAAGCCTGGCTGGCTTTATCGACAATGATAGTGACATTATTAGGTATAAGCCTCTGCAAATTATAAAAGCCCTTAAAACTCCAAGGTTTCCAGTACCTCCAAGGTATCAAACCCAACACAAGAATATCGACCTTTACAAGGGTGGACACAGAATTTATCTCCTTAATAATTCCAAGAAAAGACACTTGACGCAAGCAAAGTCTACACTATGCGGTTTGCATATTATTTGCCAAGTATCTTCGCAGTCGCATGTGTTGCCACTTCCACGACTCGGACAAGAAGGGGACAGACAACCAACACCACATCCATCCCCGCCTTTACCATGACCCCATTGCCAGACCCATCAAAACGATCAGATGTTATGCCTCCGGCCAACGGTACTTACGAATTTATTGGGCTGCCAATAGCAGATTACGGGTGCAGCAACCCTTCTAGCCCGAACATCAGCAGAAATGATATCGAAAACATCCTCGAGGGCGAATTCCTCCAACACACGATCGATCCTGGCAGGGCGTTCAACCGAACTGGTTATATTTGGAGAGAGTGGACCAAATCGCAGACCACTCAGCTATATGTCTGTAACTACAACCCTTCCTACGAACTACCTCTCAGTGTTGGGTATTACAAGCTTGTCAACCAGCTCCTAGATGAGAAGTGTGGGGACCTGGGCGGCTGGGCCTACTTCGTCAGCTGGAATCTCCAAATTGGGAGAGGTCTGACTGATTCGTTCGGTGGCCTTACGGGTGAATGCGGATGGGCGCTTTGACTTTTTACAATGGCTTGGGAGTCGCATGAGATGTAGTCTGACCCCGGAAGGTCCATTGTTTGATGTTGGAACCAGGCGATAAGTTCTTGGTGGTTTCTATCTACAAACTCGATAATAATAACAATAATTGAGATAAGAGAGAATAACCATATAAAAAGTCTTGCATTCAGGAAATGCTCCAGTTCCTGGTTACTCCAAGATTCATGTGAAAGTGCTCTCGATATTCCTGTCTACTGCTCCCATTGCGCGTCCAAGGAACGAGAAGTGTCACCACAAGTACATAAAGTAAAACCCCGTATCTAAACTTCTTCGAACAACCATTGAGCTTCACCAAGGACTTCATTCCGCACTGGATCGTTTGCCTCTTCGGAAAATCTGTACCTCCCATGTGCTTTTGCGACTAGTTGCCCCGTTCCCTCGTTGACCACCATCTGGCGAAGCCCTTCTTTGAGGTACCTCACAAGGATAACATAGCCCCCTTCTGGATGGCGCCGGATGCAAAAACACTGTTCAGCCCCATATTGTTGCGTATTTGCCGTAAATCTTCCCGTGGTGGCGGTATAATCCACCGATGTGATAACGCTATATCCTATGTATGTTCCTGAGATAGAGTTTCGAAAGCCCCACCAGCCGTTGTTTTCAGCGCAGAACCAGTAAGTTCCACCAGTCGCTTTCGTAGCCTCCGGAAGCTGCAATCGGAGTGTTCCTTCAGCTAACGTGATCAGTCGACGAGATTCGCGATGCCGGATCTTGTACGTCTTCCCAGGCCATGGCACATCATCGGAAAGCAGACCGATGCCTACCGTCGAAGCTGTCTCAGACAGGCCGTCAGCCGTGGTCGAGGTTGGTGTGTAGGCGCGGCCTGTCGCCAGGGAGGTCACGGTAGGGCTCGACTGACCGTCGTTGGAAGCAGTTGCCAGCCTAGCGTTCAGTTCCATCTTTTCGAGTCCAAGGACCTGGATTAGATTGGTGTTAGTCACAAGTGACGTATCAGAAAGGTTATCTCTGTTCCATTATTGAGCATTATGAACATTGTATGGCATCTTTGAACACACCCAAGCATTGAATTTCGCAATGTATGATTCCGCGCGCTCCTTGTCCTCGAATTTGACCTCCAAAGTCGTCATCAATGAGTTCGCGTCGAAGTATACATCCCAACCTCTAGCACCGGTGCCTTTGACGGCGTTCTGAAGATCGGAGATGGCTATATCAGGGCTGAAATCCTCGACGACGACTACGGCGAGCTGGTCGGCAACGCCATATGAACATTTCGCGAGCTTTCGCAGGCTATGGTCCTCCATGATCAGTTGAGGGTTCAGGTCTTCGGTTGTTGATATGATGTGGGAGTTAGACTGGAAGCCAAGTGATGAGGGAGAACGACAGAAGGATGGGAATTATCATTTCAGAACAGGCGTCGCGCATTTATTGTACCCCTCATCTGGGCGCCTGCATACTTACTTATGTTGGCAGGCTGGAACCAACGTTGGGCCGTGGTGCATTGATAATGATCCTCGAGTCGGTATCGGTCAAAAGGAGGGATAGCTTCATGCACCTGTGTCCTGCCAACAAATCAGAAGACAACCCCAGCCGCTCAGACGACTAACGTGCATTGCGCTCGGCTAGCTCGACCCAGGGAAATCTTGCAATTTCAATGTTGCTTTCTCCAAGGTATCTGTGCGTATCAATCCAGAATGGGACAGGGTGAAAACAAGGATGAAAGTCTCACCAGAGTATGCCCGACAAGCAATCAAGTCCGCAGGTCTCGAAGAGAACGTTGAGCGTTATCCGGTCAGTTTCATATGTAACCGAACAAGATCACACCAATTTTCGACCATACAACTGAGGATGTCTCCCCTATCTTGCCGCTATGCCATCCCGTTGGCTGTCGGATCGCCAGCAAGTAGCTCAGTAATATTACCTAACATGGTATTTTACTTGTCAGCTCATCTGGGCAGTCATTCAGTCTACCCTAGGGTACTCAAGTTGATCGCCAGCAAGTGGCTCGTCTGCGGACTCAATCACGATTGTTATCCATCCGCCCCAGTATTTACATCGTCAGCTCATCTAGGCAGTCATTCAAATCGATCGCTAGCAAGTAGCTCGTCCGTAGC
This sequence comes from Cytospora piceicola, assembly GCA_023375675.1. Lineage (NCBI taxonomy): Eukaryota > Fungi > Ascomycota > Sordariomycetes > Diaporthales > Cytosporaceae > Cytospora > Cytospora piceicola. The sequence continues at coordinate 847,845 of JALQBC010000013.1, read as the reverse complement.
AGCTCACATGCATCTACAGACTCAATCACGGTTACTATCTATCCGCCCCCCCCCCCCCCAACCCATGTATATTAAGCCGCCGAAGATCTGCGAATGTTTTCTCGGACACTCCTTTTTATTTTTACCAAGCATACACTTAGAGTAAGAAACATGACCTATGCGAAGGAAGCCTGAGGAACCAAAACACACAACAGACCATACACACCACATTGCACACAGCATAAAATAAAGCAAATTTGGAGCACAGAACAAAACAACAGAACACTCGTCCCAAGGTTCCGAACTTTGCGAAATCAATCAATCATGATGTAGTGGTGCAGCTGGGGTCGTTGCAACTCCGACTATGAGGAGGATTGCGAATGCGAAGTAAAGAAGCCGAAGTGACATAGGGGGTATGGCAGAGGGCATTGGACGGATCTACCTGTGATAATTATTACCTAAAGAAATATCCAAAACCTTTGGAATGCATACATCCCTATGCAGCTCAACGTGGTGTGATATATAAAGGGTATAACGGGGCCCGCGTTTTACTAGTCGAGTATTCGGACGCCCGGTGTAATTAGGGGGTAGGGTTCCTGGATTATTTGGAAAGATGAGATATGCGGCACAAACGGGCACTCTATTCCCGGGTGGCCGTTCTTGGATTAATTTCAGGAAGTCTGGAGGTAACAGTGGGCAAGTAATTATAGAGTTCGCAAATCTTCTACCCAGTGTCGAGGCCCTCTCTGAAGTGGTCTAGGTGTAACGTAATGTCAAGGCTTACACAATTCCTGAACATTCGGAGTTGCACTTGTTTCTTAAAATCATGGCATTCTGTCTGTATTGTCATTCTATTACACCCATACGCCCGCTGTTGCGGCATTCAGCCCGACGTTGACCACACTGGGCAGTTGGGCTCGATATCTGCTCCTGAGAGGCTGAGGCTGTGTGCCGATGCCTAGAGAGCCCTTGCATGAAGCTCCATCTGCCCCGTCATCTCCCCTACATCTACATCTTACAAACTCTTCAATACTCATGCAAACCTCTGTATCCTGTATCACGTAGCCTATGACCACGTGTCTTATGAAAATCGTCTCGTTCGTAGCTTCAAGACTGAAGTACATGTATGAGCCTTCCGCTCGCACAGTAGCATTGTCTCGTTCTCGATTCTTGGATCCCACATGCAGTCACCTTATTTGTTACCCGCATCGATTGTCGTGATCTCGTAGGACGTTGAACATTGTTTACATCCTGTCAATTTCGTCTGATCGTTGGTGTTCCCTTCTTCTTCCAGTCAGCTGAAGTTGGAGCATTTCTACCTGGCTGATAGATGGAGAGTAACTTACCACCTTCAAGGACCATCTAAAATGTTCTCCTGGCATGCCTGCCTAGTTTGGCACGTCGTTGCGCCATCCGTTCTGGCCAGGCCGAGGAAGATGACTGGTTACTTTCGTTCCACTCAAATCCAAGCCAGCGGGCCACGCTCGGTGCATTGTGAACTGTCGGGTCTCCAAGTCGATCGTCTTGTCGTTGATAATCTTTTCGAGCCAGGAGGCGTCACTGCACAGCTTCTTGAACCAATATCCTCGAAAAATGGGGCACGAGAGCTTGCAAACGCATGTACGGAGACGGCTGATGCCATCGCCAAGCAGTATGCTCTCATTGGTGATGTCGGTAAGACCGGCGATGGGGATAGTCTTGATCGCACTTGGCTCAGAAGCGCGAAATATGTTGATGGGCTGCTTCTCGGGGAAGAAAATGTAAATGGACTTGATGCTGGGGTAGTCCTTCAGGAACCGTGCGATCAAACGAGTGAAGTCCTTGTCTCCATCGTACGGCTGAGCTCCAGGTGCTGTTGCTCGTCGAGGTGTCAGAGTGGTGAGACAAATTCGCCAGTCGATGGCAATACGCTGGATGGACAAGTTGAATCCCTTGTTGATCAAGTTGTATCTTGCCAGGCTCCAACTGGTGCGTACGTCGCTGTCGAAGTAGAGGATATCGACCTCAGGGTTCCACCACGTCCCATTCCCCTCCTTATCGTTGAAGATGAGGGACAGTCGCTTCTTTGCAAGAGCTCGGGAAGCTTGACAGGCATGAAGAACTGCGGGGGGCTTGGGGCAGTTCCAGAAGGAAATATTGTATTGACGCTGCACTGGGCCAAGCTTGGCGTGGAAAATCCTCTGGTCCACATTCGTGACTGTATAGTCCCAGATCTCGTCTTGAAGCTCAGGAGGGAGGGAACTGAAGTATGGGAAGTCTGTAGGCTTCTTGGCCTCTTTGGCTGTCGGACTCACTAGGGTTGCTGGCTTTTGGGACGGATGATGCCCTGGCGGCAACTGTTGAACCCGAACCACCGTGACATACTCATCGAAATCCTCCTCCATCTTTGTGATTGACTTGGATGGTTTGCCTATGGTGTACTGAAAGCAATCTGTTGATTAAAGAGATGATCCAGTTGTGCGTGTTGATGGACGATGCGTCAACAGTAAGGACGTGTTGTAAAGTAGGTAGAAAAGTAGAAGCACCTAGGTGAAAGGCTTCCACTTCAGACTTAACAACTATTTAACGTGTCGACCCACTTTCTTCTCAGCTTTGATACATGTACTTAGGTACTCAAGTAGGTACTGCACTTGACCAATGGCCGAGCCAGAAAGTCAAGGCTGATATAGAGCTGTCCAGAAGCCGGCAGGCTATTCTATGTACCTTGTACGGCGTGAGCCCCAGAGCGAGCCTGTAGTCTTCAAGCTGGCTTCACAAAGGTCTGCAATTCTTCCAACCAAGACAACAAGACGCAGAGAATTGTCAGTACACTCCTCGCTCTCTTTCCTCCCACAGTCACACATAACTGTAGGTTTGCATCAATACAGGGATTGATATTAAAATGCTGATAGCTTACCTTCACAGTTCGCCAAAATGTCTACCGTCGACCTGAAGGACGCCCAGAAGTGCGCCCAGAAGCGCCCCCAGAAGTGCGCCCAGAAGTGCGCCCAGAAGCACACCCAGAAGCGCGTGAAACATACTCGGAGCACGGGTATGTTTTGGCTTCCTCGTGAGCTCCGCGACAACTCCTCGCTCTCTGTCCTCCCACAGTCACGCATAAGTGTAAGTCTGTCTCAATACAGGGATTGATTTCAAAATGCTGACAGCTTCCCTTCACAGTTCGCCAGAATGTCTACCGTCGACCTCAGGGACGCCCAGAAATGCTTGAATGGTACTCAGACCACGGGCATCTTTGTTCTTCCTTTTGAGATCCGCGACACAATTTGGAAGCTGTCAATGCCCGACGACAACGAGATGATCGTCCAGGCCAAGTCTGATCATTGCCCCAAGCACAAGTACGAACTCGAGAAACACGACTGCATCATCTCGTTCTCGATCGTCAAGCAACGAACCACAGTCCCAGCTGTCCTCCAGCTCTGTGCCGAGTCACGCGCGAGTATCCCCCTCCTCAATGGCGGCGAACAGAGAGGAAGTAAAATCTGGTGGAACGCAGCTTGCGACAAGATTCTTTTCGACTTCGACTTCGACCCCCGCTGCCTCGAGGGCCGTCCTGTCCTTTGTGATCGCTTCGCCCACCTTGTCGTTGGCATCTCGTATGGAATTTTCTTTTCCCTCAAGCTGAGCCTACAGCCAGACATGCATACCGTGCGTGTAGAGTCGCAAGCCCGCGGCCAGCTTTTGAAGTTGGTTGAGAAACTCCCACAGCTGAAGACCTTCTCAATCGCCTACCCTGACATGGGTGAAAACATGCAACCGACTCCAATGCAGGACAGAGTGCGAGCTCACCTCAACAACATCAGAACGCTTGTCTCATCCGGCCCCGTGGCAGACTTCAAGGCTATCACTCAGATGTGGTCCTGGTCTTCTTCGATCAACTCCTACGGGGTCACCCGTCCAGACGGAGTGCAGATCCTGGGACCTCCCCTCGATGCCATCACCTTTGGTCCGGGGGCAGGCAGGGTCTACACCAGGCCTTTCGAGTTCGTCACCAGGCCTGCTCATCATCTGGCACAAGCTACAACATCCCACATGTGGCACTTACAAGAACCCTCCACAGAGTTTAATCAGTGGTTTGGATTCCTGATATTGGACTGCTATGCTAGCCTTAGTCATGAATTTGACCATGACTGCCCCTTCTCCAGGGTCTGCTCGTTATGCAGGCGTCCGCAAGCTGATCGCCATAATCATTTCATCTATCCTCGTCTACAGCGCCAGTGGGGGCATTAAATCGCAATTGGGCTTTCGTCAGAGACGACGGTATCCATGATCAAGATCCCATCGGCACACTGGAAAGCATGGTGGGCGGTCCCAGCGTTGACGATCGATACAATATTGTGCGGCACCTCTGGGCCTGTAGAAGAATCTTTCTCCCAGGCAGCTGGTATCTTGGTGCATGCCAATGTGGACAACCGGGCGATGAATGTCCAGCAGACCAGCAACCACGGTGCTTCCTAGAGCTGGGGGGATATCAGGTACCAGGCTGTGGCCCAAGAAGAGAGCTGCTGCCATGAACGAGCTACGGATGTGGCATACTTACGAGTACAGAGGCTCTGTCGAGCTATCGCATTGGAGACAGTAATACACTGGGAACTGGGGAATGCGATCGTTCCATAAGCGTGGGCAAAGATTCGGGGAGTGTAGGATGAAGAGTACGACCAACATGTTGACAAAAAGGGAGGAAGCATGATCATTGCAGAACTTGGGATCCATGAGCATGGTTTATCAAGAAACAGAAAATCAATACCTCTACACACACGAGCTTGAGCACCTGCTTTGTGCTCTTTGTTCTGAACATGGCGAAGGTGAATGTGAAGGTCAATGTGAAGGTGACGAGGTGAAGTTGAAGACATGATGTCGGAACTCGGGTCAATTTCGGCAAGCTGAGGACTTCCCCACCACTGTTCGTTTCTACTCCGGCAAGCCACCTTCAAGTCCCGACCTCCCTCGTCCCCCTTGAGTTTTGAACCCTCTTCTTTTGCAGTCCAGACAATCGACTTTGACGTTGACCGCGAGAGGCCCATTCTCAAAGATTCTTATACCGATCAATCTAAAACAACGTAGACATTCTTTGCCCTCTGTATCGTATCGGCCACCAGACATCGGGCAAGACGCCACACTCCAAAGCTCCGGCACAACCCCTAAACTCCCCGGACCACGGGCTTCCAGAGTAGCCACGCCTCCGCGGGGAGCTCTACAAATCAAAACCTGGATGGCGTGCCGAGGTTAGAGGGAGCTGTGGAACACCGACACACACAGAGAGAGGAAAAGAAACAAAGAAACGTCCACGCAATGCGTGCCTCGGTATCCCGCCCTGTAGGCGGAGGTTGACACCGTGAAGCGCGGGATGGTGACAGTGCGGGGAAAGCTTCGTTGGTCTCCCTTTGGGAACATGTAGGTTTTATAGTATTTGCTTCCCTAGACGAAATGCGTATGCTAGCTGCAGTTGTTATGCGATGATTGTTGACCTTCTCGCTGCTGAGCTGTCCATCTAATATCCATCCTTCCACCGAATCCAACACCCATCCATTACTTCACCGCCCACTATCAACAACCAGCAGCCAGGAGCTGGATGATGTATGCTGTATGCTAAAGACACAATAACCGGATCTGGTGTTTCCGTTTGGGCGAAGGCCCAATCTGAACTTCTTCTGGCTTGGACAGCATTCGACCTCGACATGTCCAAAGCTCGCACTTCTGAAGCTTACATTAGCCCCTTATTAAAATACGTTGCTATAAGTCTGGCTGTCTTCATCTATGCGGTGCTCTTGATACCGCTGATTGCGATCTAGCCTGCATCTTAGTGAGTAACCGAGGTAGCCCAAGGGAACTGGATATCATCATGGCGAGCGTCGTTCACCGCGGGCCGGATGGCGGTGTCGTATACAAGGCAGGAGACCAGATGGACATACCCAACCTGGACTTGCTCACAATACTATTCGGTAAGTCGTGGTCTCCCTCTCGCCCGTCACGCTCTGCATCACAAACTCACATGATCCTTTTCCCCCCACCCCAGACTCGAAATGGTGTGACGCCCCGGAAGACACCCTCCTACACGTCGACGCCGCAGACCCCCAGAACAAGTACCTCACCAAGGCCGGCATCCGGGACCTCACCAAGCAGCTCGCGCACGCGCTGCGGCACCGGCACGGCATCGGGCGGCACGGCCCCAACAGGGACGTCGTCCTCGTCATGACCATGGGCCACTACATGCTGCCCGTGCTGTACTTCGGCACCGTCGCCGCGGGGGGCATCTACAGCGCGGCCAGCCCCTCGTCCACGGCGGCCGACCTGGCATACCTGGTGGGGCTGGTCGAGCCCAAGGTGATCGTGTGCGACGGGTACACAAAGGCGGTGGTGGAGGAGACGGTGAGGAAGGCCGGGTTCCCGCCGGCGCGGTTCCTGATGCTGGGGGACGACCCGGGGCTGGACCTGAGGGAGGCGGGGGGCAGCGGGGGGAAGCTGGACCTGTCGCCGTCGCGGGCGCTGGCGTGGGCGCGGAGCACGGACCCGGGGGAGCTGGAGGGCTGGGTCGTGTGCGTGCTGTTCTCGAGCGGCACGACGGGCCTGCCCAAGGGCGTCCGGCTGAGCCAGCGCAACGTCGTGGCCGCGGCGTTTGTGAACATGGAGCCGGGCCGGGCGTGGGCGGCCCGCGAGCGGCCGGGCCAGGGGTTCCGCACGCTGGCGCACCTCCCCGCCGCGCACATCGCCGGCGCCCAGGGCTACGTCGTGAACCCCACGTACCACGGCGGGACGGTGTACTGGATGCCGCGGTTCGACCTCGCGCGGTTCATCGGCTACTGCAGGGCGTTCCGGGTCACGACCTTCTTCACCGTCCCGCCGGTGCTCCTGGCCATCGCCAAGCACGGCGGGATCACGGACCACTTCGACACCGTCGACCACGTCACGGGCGGCGCGGCGCCGCTGAGCGCGCAGATCCAGGCCGACGCGGAGAAGAAGATGGGCAGGGGGCAGGCGAGGCTGACGCAGGTCTGGGGCCTGACCGAGACGACGGGGGCCATCACGCAGATGCCGCCCGGGCTGGCGGAGCACACGGGCAGCGTCAGCATGCTGGTTGCGAACCACGAGGCGCGGATTGTAGATGACGACGGGAGGGACGTGGAGCCGGGCGCGGCGGGTGAGCTGTGGGTCAGGGGGCCGGTGGTCACGAAGGGGTACTGGAGGAACGAAAAGGCGGACGCGGATAGCTTTGTGGACGGCTGGTTTTGCACGGGCGACATTGGGCTGTTCAGGGACGGCAAGTTTTACGTTGTGGACCGGAAGAAGGCAAGGCTGTCCCTAGATCTCCGTCGGCAGGCGGTGGAAACCATGACGCTGAACAGTCAGTGCTAACGAACTGCTGGTAGGAACTGATCAAGTACAAGGGGTTGCAGGTTGCCCCAGCGGAACTTGAAGCAACGCTGGTGTCGCACCCGATGATCACAGACGCAGCCGTGATCGGGGTCGAAAAGGATGACACCGAAGTACCAAGGTGAGCGAGCAAAGCTGTCGCTCCCAACTGTTGCCCGGCGATGCGAGTCGCCCGGTGTATTGAGAGGAGGACAGCTGCATATCCTTTTCTTTTTTGCGCTACACCGTAGTATTTGAGGCTGGCTAACACACGTGGCTTTTCACTTGCGCAGAGCATACGTCGTACCCGGCACCAAGGATCTCACAAGTGAGCAGATCATCCAGTGGGTGGATGGCAAGGTGGCCAACCACAAGAGGTTGCGGGGTGGTGTAGTGTTGGTGGACGCGGTTCCAAAGAGCCCTGCCGGCAAGATCTTGCGGAAAGTGCTGCGGGACCAGGTGAAGAAGGCGAAGGAGGCGGACGAGAAGGTTCCCGCGAAGCTGTGAGGCGGTCAGGGGATTGTTTAGTTGCCGTATCGCATACTAGGTTTTGCCACCCCGCCACACGCGAGGTCTGACTTTCTTCCTTCCACTACTAACTTAACCTTTTAACTAACTATATAAACGGCCTATATTCCTACTATTTATAGCCTGTCTTTACCTAATTAAACTATAGATTTAATTAAACTAATATTAAAAAGTCTGTTTTTATTATTTCTATATATAAAAATAACCGACGTAACCTTTTAAAGCCTTTTAACAGATAACGCCGTTAAACCTATAGCCGATATACCTTCTTTAAACGTACTTACCGCTTTTACTACGACTTTTATACCTTTTATAAAGCTTATAACGCCTTTTTAGCTTATATAAGCCGTTTATACGCTTAAAACTACGCCGACTTTATAACTTATATAAGCTATTAATATACTTAAAACTATATTAACTTTATAGCTTATATAAGCTATTAATACGTTTAAAACTATAAATCTTTTTAAGCCTTTAATTTTTATTTAATTTATAATAGCTATATAATCTTAGTAGCTTACTTAAATTTTAAATACTATAGGCTATACTACTATTATAAAGCTTATTATAAAGCTTATTATTAAAAACTATAATTTTAATAAAACTTTAAGTAAAGTTATATTAAAGGCTATAGATTAGCTTATAAGTAACGTTATATTTATTAATATAAAGTTTATTATATTATACTTACTATAAAAGTTTATAAAAGCTATATAAGTATTAATATTAATAAATATAAATACTTTCTACTACTAAACTATAAACTATTAAAAATACTTATAATAGTATAAGTAAAGCGTGTCACAGGCTAAAGCCCACAGGGGCTTCGGCACATACGGGCCGAAGCCTACGCTATAACGCTATACCTGCGCTATAACGCTTAAAAGCAGTATAATCTCTGCTTTACGCACTATTATAGTAGCTACTTAGAATCTTCCCTTATAGAAGATTATAAATAGTAATAAGATCTTTTTTTATAACTACTTAAAGGCTAGCTTTTTATATATAATCTTCTATTTATTATAACAGGCGATAGCACTACTAAAGAGTAGTTATAGCTTAAAATAATATTAAATAAGTCTTTACCCGAAATAAAACGACCTGCTTTTATATTAAACCTTTTTTAACAGCTATAAAGGTAGTAATTCGAGGCTTATAAACGAAACCGTATTAATAAACGTAATAAACTTATATAAGTTATTTTAAAACTACGCGAAAATAGTAAAGTAAGCCGTTATAAACTATAAAAGTAGTTTATAAACGCCTTTTAAAAAGCCGAAACGAAATAGGCCGTTAATTAAATTTATACCTAGTCGTAAGCTAGTAATATATCGGTTATAAGAAAAGCGCCCTTCGATAGAAATCGAACGGAACCTACTCTTACGCTTAGAAAACTACTATTTTTAAGCTTATATAACGACCGAGGCTTAAAACGTAATAATATAAACCGAGACTTTTTAACTAACGAAAAGCGTAAGCCTTTCTTTTAGCTCGAGAAGTTTAATAATAATTAGATATATTACCTTTTATAAGAAATATAGATAAAATATAAACTCGATCGAGATATAGACTTTATCGGTAGTAACTATAATAAATACTATACGATTTATAATCGCTTAAAAAGAGTAACGAAAAAGCTTATTAGCTTTTACTATACTACCGGTAAGCTTAATTAAGACTATAACCTTATTATTTTTATAGTATACTTTTATAGTTATTATTATAACGAAAATATACTAGTATAAGTAGAATAAGAGTTATTTAAGACTATATAAGGCGAAAACTAAAAATTCTTTCTGTTTTATATAAACTAAAAATAAGTGCTTTCCGAATTAAAAGGGACCTTTTAGCCTAATAAGGCTAAGCTTATTATCTTTTTAAAAGCGATTAACGATAAGCTAAAGAAAAAACTTATACCTGTAAATATACCGATTTATTATATAGAATAAGTTAAGACCGTACTTAAGATTATAAGAAATATAAAACGTTTAAGCTCGAAAAAGAAGAGTAGTTACTCGGCTACTTTTTATATAAATACGTTTAAATAATTAAGATAATAAACGTTAATAACGATATATTACGTCGTTACCGATAAAAACGACGACGTTATAATAACCGACGTAAACGTTATAAAAGCCGGATAAAGTAAAAAGTAGCGAATATACTAAGTAAATAATAAAGAGATTTAATAACGTAAAAACGAAAACCTTTATTTACGTTACGCTCGGTCCGATTATTATACGAACTACTATTATTTACTATTAACTACGCCTTTTCTACGAAATAGCGTTTAAATTATTACTACCCGGAGGGAAGGAAAGAAAAACGAGAATTTAATCGGCCTTTAAACAGAAAATAAATAGTTTTTATACCTAATCGTATATAAAAGCTAAAAAGTATTAAGTTCGAGCTAAAAGCTATAAAGCTGCTTATAAACGGTTTTCTTTTTATAGTTAACCTATTATATAATTAAATTAAATTTATTAACGTATTAATAGATACCGGCTATAAAAACTACTTTATAGTTAGTAACTAGCTTATTTATAACCTTTACTTTATATACTTTCTTATCTCCCTTTATACTTTAAAATAAGCAGCAGGCTTTAAAACTACTACTTTTCCGGAAGTTATTTTAAAAATAACCTTTTTAAACGTTAACCTTAACAGATATAAATATTACGTTTAAGCCTATATTATCTTATATTTATACTATAGTATTATTTTAAAAAAGCTATAAGCCGAAACAGAATATATTACCTATACGGCTTATAAGTATCGTATTATAATCGGACGAGCAGGTAACTTTAAGGTATAAGAATAAAAGTTTACTCTTATCTCGAAGTATATTATTATAAGCGTTAGTACGTTTATCCTTAAAGCTAAAGTACGGTAAAGTAAGCGTTTATAAATAATAACTATATAACTTTTTACTATAATACTTATAGATATTAATAAAATATTCGCTTTAAAAACCGAAGTATAGGTTACCGACCGCTTTTTATAAAGATTCGCTTACTTTATTAAACTTTTCGATAAAAATAAAGAGGATAAGCTTTTACCGTATTACTTAAAAGCTAACTATAAGATTTACTTTACTTTTAATATAAATAGTAAGCTAGTTAAGGCTTTATAAAGCCTTTTATACAGAATATTACGAAATAAGCTTTTAGTTTTTTATAAGATATTTACTAAGCTACTCGATAAAAGCTATATATAAGTAAATAGCTTATTAGTAAACGCGTCGGTTATTTTTATTAAAAAGCCCGGTAAAAACGTTTATTTTTATATAAACTATCGTGCTTTTAATACTATTACTCGAACGGATCGGTACTTTCTCCTTTTTATTAAGAAAACATTTATAAGTATCTTATAAGTAAAGTAGTTTATTAAGCTCGATATTCGAGTAGTTTTTTATAAGCTTTATATTAAAGAAGAGGATAAGTAGAAAATAGCCTTCCGGACTTAATTCGGCTTTTTCGAATAATTAATAATACCTTTTAGCTTATCCGGAGTATTTATTACTTTTTAACGATATATTAACTTAGTATTATATAAATACTTTAATATTACTTACTTAATATACTTCGAGAACGTACTTATTTATTTTAATAAAATATATTAAAACTATAATATTAAAGTTAAGTAGATCTTAAACGTTTTATAAGCTATAAGTTTTAACTTAAATATCTTTAAATATAAGTTCGGCGTATAAAAAACGAAATATCTTAAGTTTATTATTAAAGCCGGGGTCGGATATTAGATAAACCTAAAGAAACTACTTATTATTAAAAACTAAAAAGCTTCGACTACGTTTAAAAGCGTACGTAGCTTTTTCGGCTTTATTAACTTTTACTAATAGTTTATTAAAAATTACTTAAAAATCGCCGGCCTTTTTCTATTTTTTACGAAAAAAAAGACTTTTTTTTATTAAAAACTTAAGTAAAAAGCTTTTTTCGAGTAGCTTAAGTATTACTTTATTACCGAACCGGTTTTAGCCTAATACAATTTAAACCTTTATATATTTCTTAAAGTAAATAGCTTTAAGTATTCTTTAAAAGGCTGCTTATCTTAGTAAAGTTATAATAAACTACTTTGCCCGGTAGTATATTACTTATAACGACTTACGTTTACAGAAAGTAATTATAAAATTTATAATAAAGAACTTTTTACTATTATAAGCTGCTTAAGTATATAAGACGTCGAGCTCTATAGTACGGCTTTCTTGTTTATTATTTATTCGGACTATAAGAATTTAAAGTACTTTATAACGACTTAACGTTTTTTAAAGTATTAGGTTTATTAGTTAAAAGAACTCTTACGTTTCCGCTTTTAACTCGAATACTGTAAGAAAGCTATTATAACGTGACTAAATATACTATTTAAAAGGGAATAAAATATATCGAAAAAGATAAATAATAAACGTTTTATAAGTCGGAATATCTAACTACTTTATAAGGAATAGTTATCTTTAGAATAACGTCGGAGCGGCTTTACTTAACTTACTACCTTTATCGTTAATAGTAAAACAGTTCTTTAAAGCGAAAAGCTGTTTACCTATAAAAACTTATAAAATATATAGAATACTGCTTTTAAATATAACGTAAACTATCTTTATTTTATTTAAGCTATTTATAAAAGGGCTAAAAGCTTCCTTTCTAATATAAAGATAATAGATAATACGCCTTTTAACGTTTCGATTATAAAGTATAAAATAGATAACAATTATATTCTCCGGTTTTAAAAGAATATATAGGTATTTAAGTAAAAGCTATTATATACTAGCCTTATTTAAAATACTTATAACTTTTATATCTTTAGCTATTTTAAGTAAAATATAACTATTTTACTATTTAGTTATAAGTACTTTTAGCCTAAGATATATCGTATAATACGTTATTTTATAAAAAACTATAACGTTTACAGAAAGAAAACTATTTAATAATACTAAAAGAAAGACTTTTTTAAGCCTTTTTTAGTTTTTAAGCAGATATAAAGCAAGTTATTTATCGACTTTATAACTTACTTACTTTAAGAATATCTAAAAAACTTTAAGTTTTTTATAGTTATTATAAATAAGCTAAATAAAGCTATTATATTTAAGGCTATAATTACGATAAAAGCTAAAGCCTATATTAAGCGGTTTTTAAACTATTACTAGCGATTCTATAGTTTCTTTAACGCCTTAATTAACGATTATAGTTTTAACTAAGTAAAGGGATTTTAAAAACGTTTCTATAATCTTATTAGTATTAAGTAGCGACTAAACACTATATATTACCTCGAAACCGACGGTATTACCGAATAGGCTAACTAAAAGGTTTTCGATTACTTATAAGCTTTTATTATATATACTTAGTTCGACTAAAGCTTACTCTTTTTAAAAACGTAGCTTATTATTAATAACCGGGATACTTTTATAATCGGTATTAGCCTATTTTTCTTTTAATATAGCTATTATACTAAGCTAATTTAATAAGTATAGCGTTTAGTTATACCGGCTTATAAGCCGTACGTTTAAGCTAAAGACTTTATATAATAGCTTAAGGATATAACGGAATTCGTTTAAACGGCTATAGCCGTTACTTAATAAAAAATAAAAGGAGTAGCTAACTAACGACGTAGCCTTATAAAGCGTTTTATTATCGGAGATTACGTTTAACTGTTTTTTAAGAACGTTTAAACTAACTAACCTTTTAAAAAACTTATTTAACTATATAAGAAGTATTATATATCTGTTATAATAAACTTTTATACTATAGAACTAAAGGTGTTATTAGGTATATATCTACGTTTTTATATAGATCTTTTATTAAAAGTAAGTAACGACCTGCTTTTATTTTAAGCTTTTTATAATTACTAGCTACTTTTAATCGTCCCGGAAAAGGGTAGAAATAAGGTAAAGCTTAAGTATTATATTAAAACTATTTTTAACGTATATAAGAAGCCGGTATAAAGCAGACTTAAAGTAGGTATAATATTAAAATATAAAGTTTACGTTAAATAAATTAGTTAGGTTTAGCTTTTTTAAGAACTATTAGAAAACTTCGAGAATATAGCTATACTCGACGAGTATAAAAGCTGCTATAGGTTAGCTTATAACTATAACGGTTCTTTTATATAAATAAAGAGAAAATCTATTATACTATAGTTATAGTAATTCGTTATAATAAGCTATTACGTTTTTATTATTAGTATAGTAGACGGTTAGTATTAAATAATACGAAAACCTATATTATTTCGTACCAATAGGTATTAACTTATTATATAAGCCGAAACGATAAAGTAGTATTAGTAAAATAGAATTTAGTTAGCTTAAAGAGAGCGAGCTACTTAATATTAGCTATATACCTGCTTAGACTATAAACCTTTTTTTTTTTTAATAGCGGTAGTAACTCTTTACGTTTTTATTCTTTCTTTTAGACTTATTAAACCGAATAAAAGAACAGTTTATAACGTACTTATATATATAACTATATTAACTAACTTTTACTTTCGCTCGAGTTACGGCTTATATATAAGATAATAAATTTCTTAATCTTAACTACTTTATTCTTTAGCTTATTAAGCTTAACTATTAAGCTATAAATAATAGTAATAAAACTTTAAGTAAGGTTATTCTTTTATTTTTAAAAAAGAGTTAACCGCTACTTAATAAATACAGTATTACTTACTACTTATACGATAAGCCCGGACTTTATTATCTAAGTTTATATTAGTAGTATATAAGCCGTTTATAGCTTAAATACTACTATTACTTAAACTGCTTATTTAAGTATCCTTTTTACTTTATAACTATTTATAGGCTTAAATTACTATAAAACTAACGACGTCTTATACCTTTATAGAATCTATAAAAATAAGTTAGCCGTTTAAAGCCTGCTTACGATAAAAAAAAGGAAGGCTTACTATAATTCTAAGAATTAAACTCTTTCGCTTTTTTAGCTAAGGTTTCGATAGCCTCGATTAGCTTTAAATACTTAAATAGCTACCGAGTAGGTTAGTACTATAACGTAAACGGCTTTTAAAAAAAGAAACTTACCGGAGTATATAAGTAACCGGTATTCTTTCTATTATTACTATACGTATAAAACGTATAGCAGGCTTTTTAACTTACCGGAGAGGTTAATAAAGTATAAGCCGTTTAAAATAAGCTTTTAACTAGCTTATTACTTACCGAGGTAGTTATAATAAAACGCGTTAAGATCTTTAGCTAAGCGGTAAATATACTCGATGTGACGGAACGGCGCGTGGGGCCAGGGGTCACCTAACCTGGCGCCTGCGCACAGACTAGGTAACCTACTAGGCCTCGCCGTACCTTAGTATTTAGACTTTTAGGAAGGGCCTTAGCTACGCTTAAGCCTTTCCCTTCCTTTTTAGCTAAAATGCTTATATTTATATTAGAATTGTAGCTTTACCTTTATTATTCTAGTGTATCGTGATATTATTTTAGCTTACTTTAATTAATTAATTATTTTAGCCTGAGAAGGCTTATAATACTAACAGAACTAACTCTAAACAAACGTCGTATGCACCGAAGTAACAACGCGATAACTGCTACGATAGCGCGAGACGATTAAGATAGACGGGCTAAGAAAGCTTAGAAGGAGGTTAGATTCGACCTCGATAAGTTTTTATCGACCTTGCTAAGGGAAGATAAAACCTTTAAAACCCCGTTACGACGACGTTTTAGTATTACTCCTTCTTATCGTATTATTAACCTCGATAAAAAGATTACTAGTACTATAACCTTTTAGTATAAGATAGAGGAGGGTATCTTTAAAGACTACGAAAGTATTTTAGAAACCGACCTTACGTTTACCGATTTCCTATATAACTTATCGGAAGAGAAGTTTTACGAATACAGGTATACGTTTTCTATTAGTAACTTTAAAGATAACTTTATCGAGAAGGTTTATTAATTAGCTGTTTTATATAAGACTTAGGAGGAAGGCTTTAAATACGTTTTTAAGCTTTTAACCGAAGTAGGTAAAGCGGCTTAGCTTTAGGTAAACGGCTCGATAAACTTAATTATCTTTAAAAACCGATTTATAGAGAATATCGATACTCTTTTCTAAGAATATAAACTTTAATCTTTAAATATAGCGGCTTTAATAACTTAAGTCGAAGACTTTTATTAGGTAGCCGTCGAGCTAAACTAGAACTTTAACGTGTTATACTAGTAAGCGACTAAGTTTAGAGTTAAGGCGGTTAACGTAATAAAAGGTTTATATAATATAACTAATATAAAGAAGCCTGTCTTAAATAATACGATACTCGACGAAATCGTTTTACGTAACGAACGTATTTATAAGCTTTAAGCTTAGCTTACCGATAGTAACTAACTAGTAGTCGACCTTACTTATTTAATATATAATAACCCTTTACCCGATATAAAGGAGAGATATCGTCGAAATAGTACTTTTAATTCGTTATATACTTAGTTTATAAAGGGTAAGACTAAGGTTCGCCGTACGGTAAAGGTTAATAATACGTCTAAATTTTATAACGACTTTAAGTAAGATAAGGTTTTTTATAAAGTTTAAAAGATAAAGGTTTAAAATCGTTTATACGATAACGTAAACTAGTTTCCTACCGAATCCTCGAAAATTAATTATATTATAGGCTGTATAGCCGGAATCTTTACTAAGAATATTATACCGTACCTTAATTACTAAAACTTTAAGCGACTTTTTACTGTTAAGTCTATATTCCGATACTTAGACTTATAGTATAGTAACTTTAACCGAAAGAGAAAAACGCAGAATAAGTAGGATACGTTAAATATAATATACTTCGAATCTTATAATAAGTCTGCTATTTCGTATTAAGCTTTCCAGAACGCTTTCGTTCGTTTTATAGCAGAGCTTTTTAAGCCTTAAGTAACCTAAAAGGACGAGTTTTAGCGTTGTTTAACGCCTATATTTTAAAACGCCTTAGCCGTCTAGTTTTTAGATAATTCTATAGAATATATAAAGCTTTCTTAACTTGCTTAATAAGTAGATTTTACTAATACTTAGACTACTATTACGGCTAAGGTTAAGAGAGAGAAAACGTATGCTTCCGCTTAATTAGAAAGTAACCGATTATCGATTAGTAATATAACTTAAACCGGTATATCCGCGCCGAAAGGACGTAAAGGGTTTAGACAGCCTTATTATAATATCGTTATCGTTAACCTGCTAAGTAAAAAGGAGTTTAAAAAACTAGTTAAAGAAGGAAAGTATTTTATATATAAGAAAGAAGGTTATCGATTATTTAAGTGTCCCGATGCTTTTAAGAATAACGATAGGAAGCCGGCCTAATAGAGTAACCGTATTAATTACTTATATAGTAAGCTTTTCCCTTAATAGCCTCTACTAACTATTACGTCGACTAACGATAAGCTAAACGTAAAGAGCGATAATAGTAACTCGGGAAATAAGTAACTTTAAAATAAATTAACTCTTTTTTAAGGAATGTGTCGATATAAAGCAGATAGTATACAGTACTAAAGGAAAAGTAGCCGGATAACTTACTATTCGACTTACTTTAAAAATATTTAAAAAGTAATACTTTTACCGTATTATATTCGATAGTTAATAATAGACTGTCTTTAATTATAAAAGCTTTAGTTAATATAGGAGCGGGCGGATATATATTTATAGGTTTAAAATTTATATAATAAGTAAAAAAATTACTTTAACCTTAATAGATTATAGGATTTAACCTACAGATAGTAAAGGGGTACGACGGTAAATCTATTTAACTGTTAAACGTAGCCTTAGTCGTTATATTACGAGTATACGGTAAGATAAAGTTAAGTCTCCCTTTTCTTATACTTAATATAAAATATAATATTATTTTCGGTAGGAAATAGTTCGAACACTACGATATTATAATCGACTATACCGGCCGATACCTTTATTACCCTAAAAAGTAAATACTAAGTTATAATTTTACAGATATACTAATAGATAATAATATATACTAAATACGTAACTTAAAATAAGATAAAGAAGTCTGTTAACGAAAACAGGCTATAAACCGCGACGATAAACGTTAATAAAGATAAAAGAAGGTAAAGGATAAAGACTTACGCTATTATACGGTATAATAATTAATTAAATAACGTATTAAAGAATTAGAATATATTATAACAGACAACAGTTAGCTTATACTAAAAGCGTTACCGGAAACAGTTTTTATTTAATTACCGACGTTTAAGATATAGTACTTATCCGTATTACGCCTACTAATACACGGTTTTATATAGTCCTGTTTATTATAAGATAAAGGCTTAAGGACTATAGACTATAAGCTATACGAGCCCGACCTGCCGGGTATATATAAGTTTAAACAGATCCCTTCGTTATTTCTACCTTTACGTTACTATAAAGACCTTTTAAAAACGTAATATAATACTTAAAAAGCTTATATTTTAAAGAGAGATAGAATTAGATAGTATAAATACCGGATCGACGTATATATAGTAAATACTTTATTATTTATTAAAACCGCTAGCTAATCGGAAGACTTAATTAGTTATATTAATCTGTATAAGATCGAGAAGTTAATTATAAATAAGCGAGAAGAGTAGTATAAAGAGATTTTACCGTATAATAAGGAAGAACTCCGATAAAAAGTATTATAAATAGTACCGCTCGAATATTACTATTTACTTAATAGCTAAAGTAAGTATAAGTCCGATATATTAGCTCTTTACCGGTATATCGACTACTATATTTATTTAAAGGAAGGAATTAAACCCGAGGATTTAAAGTATTCTTTATTATATAAGATATCGTTAAAAGAGCTCGAGGTATATCGGAAGTATATTACTAAGAGCTTTAAAAAAGGGTTTATCGAGAGTAGTATAACCCTATAGGCTTCCTTAGTACTCTTCTTTTATAAAGCCGATAGAGGACTGCGATTTTATATAGACTATCGGAAACTAAACGCTATTACTAAGCGAGATTAGTATTTACTTTCTTTAATCGAGGAAATACTGTCTCGAATCTTAAAGGTAAAGATTTTTACTAAAATTAATATTAGATAAGCCTTCTATAAAATCAGAATAGCCTAGCCGGAGGACGAGGAATTAATAACCTTCCGGGTACGTTATAACTTATATAAGTATAAGGTAATACTTTTTAGCTTAACTAATAGGTTAGCTATATTTTAAAGATTTATTAATAACTAACTTTAAAAATATCTTAATAAGTACGTTTATATATATATCGACGATATTCTAATTTACTTTAATTTATTAAAGGAATATCGTAAATATATTTAGTAGATATTCGAAAGGCTTTATATAGCCGGACTATATACTAACCTTAAGAAATACGAGTTCTATATAATAAAGACTAAGTACTTAGGCTTTATTATTAGTATTAATAGAGTAGTAGTAAATCCCGAGAAGATCTTAGTAGTCCGAAACTAAAAGGCCCCGATTACTATAAAAGAGGTATAGTCTTTTTTAAGGTTCTATAACTTCTACCGAAAATTTGTTTTTAAATATAGCCGACTAGTAAAGCTATTAATAGTACTAACGCGTAAGTATACAGCTTAGATTTAAAATAAAACTAAAAGGAACGCTTTTTAGTTTTTTAAGGATATATTAATTAATATACCTTTACTATAATATTATTATATAGACAGGGAAACTAAGGTCGAGACAGACGTATCTAATAGCGTACTGGCCGGCGTTTTGTTTTAGATTACTAACGACGGTACTTAGTACCTCGTTATATTCTACTCCGAGACTTTATACAGGCCTACTCTTAACTATCTAATCTACGATAAAGAGCTAATAGCTGTAGTTTAAGCTTTAAAGGTGTAGCGTGTTAAGCTAATTAGTTAATAAAGGCTTTAACTATTTACTATTATTACTAACTATAAAGCTTTCGAGTACTTTATAACTAAACGCCTGCTAAACTAACGTTAAGCGAACTAGGCCGAGACCTTTTTATAATACTACTATATTATAACTTACCGACTAAGACTAAATAATACGATCGCTAATTCTTTATTATATAAGGCTACGGAATTAAAAACTTTAAAAGCTAGGTAGAAGGCCGAGCGAGAGATAGTTATTTTCCGCTATATAGATAGTAACCCGACGGATATAGCCGTTTTTACTACTAAGCCGTTTATTTCCGACTCTTTTAAAGTATATAAGCTATACGTTTTAAAAGAAAATAATAAGGTACTACCTCTGTCGGGAGTACTATTAGCCGAGGTAACGTTAAAGGCGAATCGGTTAAATATAAACCTAAAGATATACCGCTAGAAAGCTTATAAAGGTACCTTTTATTAGTTATTCCTGTAGGACTATATACTCTATAAAGGGCGATTAGTCGTTTCGGCCGAGAATAATCTTTATATTAGAGTTATTAAAGAGGTATATAGCCGTATTATTACAGCTTACCTAAGCTATAATAAAACTCGCCGATTAGTTACTACTAAATATTAGTAGCTAGGAATAGCTAAAGACATCGATGTATATATCGGTAACTACTTATATCGTTCGGTAAAGGCGCCTTATAATAAAATCTTTAGTTTACTCCGCTTACTTCTTATACTATTACGGAAATAGTACTATATCGTTATAGATTTTAAGTATATACTAATAAGTAAGTCTAAATACGATAATATATTTAATATTATTAATAAGCTAATAAAAAAGATATAATCTATTATATACTACTGTATAACTACCGTTAAAGATATAGTATAAATATATTACTATAGTCTCTTCCGGGTATATAGTTTACCTTAAACTATTAGCTTCGACAGAAGTTTTTAGTTTATTACAGACTTTACGAATAAAATATCGAAAATCTTAGGATTTACTTAAAAGTTATTTATAGTTAAATACTTTTAATTCGCAGGATAAGTTAAAAATTACTACAAATAATTAAACTAGCGTTTACAGATATATACTAACTATTATTAATAAAACTAGCTTAAAGCCTTACCTACGATAGATATAGCTTAAGCTAGTACCCCTTATAATATATTAAAAGGTATAATACTATTTAAAGTTACTTATAGCTACTTAATACTATTATAGTTTAATTAAAAAGCTTATATATTAGATATAAAGGGCTTTATAGTTCGAGAAAGGTTAGCTTATACCGATACTTAGCAGATAGCAGATATTTTAAAAGGTTATATCGAGACAGCCTAAGCTATATTAAAACGTATATAAGACCGTATAGTAACGTAAGTAAATAAATACCGCTATAAGCTTAATTTCGGCGTCGAGGATAAAGTATTTATTATTAAAAAGCTATAATTTTCAGACCGTTTTAACGAAAAGCTCGATATACTACTTACCTGCTAAACGTATTATATCTATACTATAAAAGGTTACTCGTATAAGCTAAAGGTCTTAAGTTTATAACGGATATCGAATATATTTTATACTAACCGTTTTTGTTTTTACTTTAATAACCTGTTATTAAGCTAAGAATATAAGTAACCGCTAGCAGATAAAATAAACAGAGCTAATAAATAGGAAGTAGATAAAGTATTATCCTTACGAGTATAATATAATAAACTTTAATATTAAGTTTAATAGCGTAGCTAAGACCCTAACTTAAAGTACTATAACGCGGCTAACTTTAAGAATATACCTGTAAAGTTAAGGGAGTTTTATAATTAATACCTTAAATACGAAGGCCTTTCGAAACGCTTAGACGACTAGGAGTTAGCCTATAGGTTAGGTGTTGCCGATAGCGATTATACTAACGATAATAAACTATCGTAAGTACGGAAGGGTATACGTAAAGTAATAAGGAAAGCGACGAAAGCGACGTTGCTAATAGCGGCGATACGTAGAAGTATACGATTAGTAAAGTAAGTGATTATATAAGGCTACCTAGCGATTAGTTAGCACGACTATAGAGATACCCCGTCGTTAGGGATTATAGGCCCCTGGCGTAGTAGTTTATCCCGAAGGTACCTTACCTCTGCTTAGAAAACAGTCGTACTCTGAAGGCTAGCAGTTTAACTCGCTCGCCGCTTATTTTTTTTACGGGGGGGGTAATATAACGGAACGGCGCGTAGGGCTAAGGGTTACCTGACCTGGCGCCTACGCACAGACTAGGTGACCTACTAGGCCTTACCGTACTTTAGTATTTAGACCTTTAGGAAGGGCCTTAGCTACGCTTAAGCCTTTCCCTTCCTCTTTAGCTAAAATGCTCATATCTATATTGGAATTGCAGCTTTGCCTCTATCATTCTAGTACATCGTGACACTCGAAGTAAAAGACTTTATAAATATTATCGGGGTAAGTAATTAAAACGTCGCGAAAAAAGTTAGCTTTAGTTTTCTAAATACAATCTCGTTTCTTTTAGTTAGTAGTAGTAAACGCTTTACTTATAGACAACGTGTAGGTAAAGGACGACGACAGGCTATACCTTCGCTTTTTAGCTATAATAAATAAACGTTAAGGATTAAGCCGCTTATAAACGATATAGAAATAGCTATATAACGGCTTAAAACCTTTATCGTAATTAAAATAGAAGAAAAAGAGAAGGGGGCACTTATAGTAAGATTAATAGTTAAAAGAAAAGGAAAGAGAAAGAGTATATTCGAAGGGCTATAAAAGGTAACAGACTTAAGTAGGTAATACTAAAGGTCTTTATAAGCGTACTTTTACGTAATGTACAGCGTATAAACCTTTAAGGTTAAAGATACACTTAAAAAGGAGGGGGCTAATATTATAGGCTAAAGCCTATAAAGGCTTCGGTATATATAGGCCGAAGCCTACGTTATAACGTTATACTTATACTATAACACTTAAGAGTAGTATAATTTTTGCTTTATATACTATTATAGCAGTTACTTAAAATCTTCCCTTATAGAAGATTATAAACAGTAATAAGATCTCTTTCTGTAACCACTTAAGGGCTAGCCTTTTATAAAGCGTAAATATATTATATAAAATAAGTTAACTAATAAATAAGTTAAATAATAATAAGTAGTTAAGTTAAAAGTAAATAAGTAAATAAGTTAATAAATAATTTAATTAACTAATAAATAAATAAGTATTTTACTATTTAAAGCTATAAAGAATATAAGAAAATAACGTTTAAAATATATTATTATATTATATTTAATTATTAAATATTTTATTTTTTAAAAAAGCCTTTTTAGTAAATAAGCTTATTATTATTTTTTAATTTACTTTATTTACTTACTTATATATTTAATTACTTACTTACTTAATTACTTACTTATTAATTTACTTATTAACTTACTTACTTATAAAGTTATAAAATATATATAAATATAAAAATATAAATATAAAATATAAAAATATAAATATAAAAGGTTAGAAATAAATATAAATATAAATATAAAGGGTCAGAAATAAATATAAATATAAATATATATTTTATATTTTTATATTTATATTTTATATTTTTAATATAAAAATATAAAAATTTAAAGATATATACTTATATAAATATAAATATAAAATTAAATAAAATAGATATTAATATACTTTAAGAACTTTTATAGTAATAACTATAATACTTAATAATATAATAGTTATTTATACTTTTATATAGTTCTTTATAATTTTATATAATATATTTATATTTTTATATTAAAAATATAAAAATATAAAATATAAAGGTTTAAAAATAAATATAAATATAAATATAAAAGTTTAAAAATATAAATATAAAATATATATATTTTTATATTTTTAAAAATATAAATATAAAATATAAAAATACAGTTATAACTCTACTTACTTACTTATTTATTTATTTACTTATATACTTACTTACTTACTTACTTAATTACTTAGTTATTAACTTACTTAATAACTTACTTACTTACTTATTTATTTATTTATTTACTTATATACTTCTTTACTTACTTACTTACTTATTAACTTACTTATTAACTTACTTACTTACTTACTTACTTACTTACTTATTTATTTATTTACTTATTTACTTACTTATTTACTTACTTACTTACTTACTTATTTAGTTAGTTATTTAATTATTTAATTAGTTATTTAGTTAGTTATTTAATTATTTAATTAGTTATTTACTTATTTAATTAGTTAGTTAGTTAGTTAGTTAGTTAGTTAGTTAGTTAGTTAGTTAGTTAGTAAGTTAGTTAATTAATTAGTTAGTTAGTTAGTTAGTTAGTTAGTTAGCTAATTAGCTAGCTAGCTAGCCGCCCTCCCCTTTCTAAAAGATACCTTAACCTTAAAAAAAAAACCTTAACCTAATAGCTAATATATATTATCTGTTAGTATTAAGCCGTTTTATAAACGTAAATCGTTATCGGCTAATAGGCTGTTAGTGTACGAACGTTTTATAGGCGAAAAAGGCTAATATACTACCTGTAAAATGAGATAGAGCTTGCGTATATAAAGGAATGATTGAAGATATAGCTATATGACAGCGTCGCGAGGTACTCGTGTTCTTGGTGTTTAGCTCAGATACCGCCTGATCTATGGGTTGCTGTACGGATCACAGACGTAACATCCAGTTCCAAGTTAACAACAGCCTGCACCAAGGCGAGTCACCAGCAGCGGCTGCATCAAATGGTGTAGCAAGTGCCATCAGTGATCAAGCACCATCCGTGCAGCCGTGGGCCGGTACGCCAAGCTGCACATGCGCCTTTCGGAAACGGGGCAGTTGGCATCTGGAAATTGAACTGCTGAAGATCGTCATGCGACGTCGGGAATCGGTTCGAGAAGCCGGTCGGGAGTCGGTCGATGGCCGTCCCGGGTCCGCCCAGGTTTCCCATTCCCCGTCTCCAGACTCCAGACTCCAGACTGACCGACAGCCAGGACATTGTTCAAGGTCAGCCCTGGAGGTGGAGCCGGCAGCCATCCAATGCAGGGGTCACACTGGCCGAGACCGGGGAGTCCCCGGTGCCAGTAGTGCTGGGCTTCAGAGCAACACGTCGTCTCATCTTGTTTGGCGTGTTGTCGTCGTGGTTGTCGTCGTGGCTGTCGTCGTGGTCGTCGTCGTCAGCTGCTTAATAAGTGTACGCTACCACGCTACAGTAGGAGATGAGTTGAAGCCGACTCCAAACATGAGACTGTAGGTCTGCAACAGCATTGCGCATCATGAGGCAGTATCGTAGGCGACGAAAGCCTTTGGAAGATTACCCTAGGGTATGGCTCATTCCGTTCACGCAGATCTCTGCACATCAAGTAGAAGGTTGAAAATCAGGAGTCAGATTTACAGTACCAGTCTGCCAGTACACGAACATGACCAGCCAGACGGCGTGGACAGCGTGACAATGTGACAGCGTGATAGCGTGAGCAACAGATAAGCAATCAACCTTTTGTCTGTTTCATCCCTTTCCGAACCATTTCAAAGGGTGGCCGCTGAAACAACAACTTCTGGGCAGTCAGTTGTGAGCGATCTACATGTACCGTTAGGTACTGCCCGCACTTGGCTGCGTGGGTCTTATACTTAACCACTAAACTAAGTAACCGAGTACCGCTTCGGAGGCCAGGCGGCCTGGTGACGTGACGGCCATGTACATTGCACTACCACCTGGCATATACACAGACCATACGTACCTAGGTATCTACAACATACCTACCTACCTAGGTACTTAAGTAGGTAGGTTATTATGGTGGGATATGAAACTGAAAGTCTCTATTCATGTCTGATATTTAGGTACCTAGGTACCTACTAAGTAGGTGACGAATGTACTGTGGTACTATATTCCAAAGGTTCTTCGTGCCAAGGACCTAACGCCCTGCCGTAGCCCGTATCAGGTTAATGGCCGACTTCCACGACAGAATTTATCCATCAGCCCAATTGGATAAGCAAGCTAATAAGTAAAAATAACATCTGGAAACAAACCCTTCCTTCCTTCCCGTCAATATTCCAACGCCTTGCCTTCATCAGCACCGGCTTTTTGCCTGCCAATCTTGCGTGCGCCTAGGCGTTTCTACTTCTAACCCCAAGTTCTGATTGCATGTACTGTCACTGTGTGCTCTATATTAAGCCTGTGACGACACATACCCACCCTCCTGATGTGCCGCAATACAGAAAGGGTTACTGGGGAAGAGCCGATCATAACACTCACAATGTTCTATGTACAGTACTTGTGGACCGTGCAGGAACCCTGGAACCCACCAACCAACCCACTTTAGGGGAGGCTCAAGCCGGCCTGTGGTACAGCAGCAGAGCAGTACGTACATTACATACTTATACAGTACATGGGTGCCACAGTTAACAGCCTGGGGAATGGTCGGTAAGGGACAAGTGCCAAAAAAGGGGGGTGGATCAGTCCTGACGGTAAGTACCGGTACTGTGGGTGATACACGCGTCTCCATTCTGATTGACTGACTGACAGTCTGGAACTTTGGAAATCTCCAAACAAGTGTTTTTCCAACAACGGCCACCCGAATGGGCCAAGTTGTCATCCACTCGTCTCCTTCTCGTACACTGTTCAAGTCGAACAACTCAGAAGGCTGCCCAGTAAAAAATTAAAAATCATACAACGAATGGATCAATGACAAGGTATACCTACTGTCTGGCCCTCGAAATCATACTGTGCACTCCTGCCAGCTCTACATGTGCCTCGACAGTGTCACAAATCCTGGCCCCTTCCTTAGCTCCAGATATTTGCTTCCGGATCTGACTGATTTTCTTCCCGCTCTAACTTCCTTCATCCCCCATTTTTCCATTCCGTCCATTTGTGTTTGCTGTTTTTTTTTTTTTTTTATGTTTCCCAAATTCCAGCCTCAACGGTCCGCAAGACGTTAAGCTTCTCTTCAAGGTTGTCTCTCCTTGTCTCTCCTTGTCTCTCCTAGCCTCACACACACTCAAGCCTGTAGTTTCCAAGGTTGTTTATTATACGCACACACAATTGTCAGGGCCTCCCCTACACTACCGAGCTCACCTCCTGCGATCGGCATCTCCATCTTCGCCAGATCGATAACAGCAGGGAACTTTAGACCCTCTTCCAATTTCCATCGGCCTGGTGGAGACGACACCACGTTCGCGAGTCAACAAGGGCCCCAGACCCAAGACACTCGGAGCTGGACCCTGGTCAAGAGACCAAACGTACCAGCTTCCGCCTGTTGTTGATGACAGCTTTAAATACTAAAACAGCTTCCCATCTTGCGCGCGTCGCACGCCTGTCTTGACCCTTAGGCCATGCATGCCATGACAGGAGTTTGATTCTACACATCCTCTGCCCCATCCACGACAACTGGTCTTGGTCTACCGGCCCCGACTCCCCCTCCCGACTCAGATGAAGCCATCCTAATCTGGTGCCGCCAAGCCCGTTTCCCGCCAGACAAATGCATTCCTCTGCCCGCCTTCCCGCCGTCCTTCTCGGCTTCTTAGCCACCGGAGCTGGTCTCGTCGCCGCCGAGGAACGCCCAGAGGCGTATGTGACCGATTACCAGGCATACAACCTGGGCGATTATGGAGTACATCCTAACCAGTCGTATAAATCAACAGACACACTGGGCCTCCTGTTCCAAGTCAACCAATGGCACCCAGAAAAGTCCGGCTTGGGCAAATATCTATTCCTGTCCTCGGTAGCTGGAGACCAAGGAGCTACCCCCTTCATCGTCGATACCAAGGATCTCAGCATGGTCTATGGCGACCCAAAATGGGCCTCAGCGAACAACCCAAGGATACAAATGTACAATGGCCTGCCATATTTCACGTTCTGGGAAGGTCGGGACTATAGAGGGCATGGCTTGGGCGAATGCTTGCTGTACGACTCGTCCTACCAGCAAGTCTACAACATCTCGACCCAAAGGATCAACACCCTGGCTGATTCCCACGAGTGCCAACTGACCGAAGATGGGACCGCCCTGATCACGGCCTACGAGAGAATTCCCTATGATATGACCAATGCACCCGGCGGCGGTCCCGAGGACGGTCTGCTCCTGGACAGCATCTTCGAGGAGATCGACATTGCGACAGGCGAGCTCAAGTTCCTCTGGCGCGCCAGTCATCATTTCGACCTCAACGAGACCGAGGTCTACTGGGGCCCAAACGATTATGGCGCGCCCACCGAGGAGGTCGGCTGGGATTTCTTCCATATTAATAGCATGCAAAAGACGCATGAGGGCAACTTCTTGGTATCCGGGCGCCGCATCAAGTCACTGGTATACATCAGTGGCAAGGACGGCTCCATCATATGGCAGCTTGGTGGTAAGAACAACCAGTTCACGGATCTGAGTGGCGGCAATGCCACCAACTTTGGTTTCCAACACACGGCGCGATTCATAAACGACGACCTCACCGAGATCACCTTGTTCGACAATCACGATCTGGAGCCGGCCAACCCCTCTCCCGGTTGCACTGAGGGCTGCTCCAGAGGTCTTCACCTACGGATCGATACCGAAAATATGACCGCCGAGATAGTGCACGAGTACTACCACCCTATGAACATCGCGGCTTGGGCAATGGGTGGGTTCCAGAAGCTGGACAACGGCAACGTTCTCGTAAGCTGGGGAACCACACCGGTCATTACTGAATATACCGAGGACGGCGAAATCGTCTTGGACGTTATGGTGGGCCCGTGGTTCGACGGGCCATCAAACACGCAGCCGGTATACCGAGCATGGTCGATGGACTGGACCGCCTATCCGACATGGAAACCAAGCATCGCAGGCGATGAGAACTTTGCGTATGTGAGCTGGAATGGCGCGACCGAGGTGCACTCATGGGACATTGTAAGTTTGAATCCCAACTTCTACGCTTAGCGTTGTCCATATCGCGTGGGGCTAACTTCGTTTCGCCAACGTAGATGGAGGGGAACCGGAAAGAAAACATCACTTTCACGCAAAATGTGAAAAAGGAAGGATACGAGACGGTCGTTCCCCTCAAGACCGAGGCTATGTATCTTGTCGCAAATGCGCTGGCATCAGATGGCACAATTTTGGGCACCACAGACGTGTGGGATATGGAACTTGGCACAACTGTAAGCAACTGGACAGAGGTTCCCCTTTCCCCCCGCCAGCGTTTTCCCCTTCTTTCCCCGTGAAGCATGCGTCTGCAGCATTGCATCTCTCAATTTTTGGAACACTATTACTTATGCTCTTCTCTTCCTCTCCCCAGCACCTCGGTGGAGCTGCAGGTTATTGCACAATCGGCTGCGGTCGGCTCGATGGCTACGATTCTTCCATTCTGCTTCTCATGTCCTGTTCCGCGGTCATATTGCTCCTCATGATGTTCACCCGAAAGAGGACATGAACGCCTGCGTTTGATGATCAAGGCCAGTGATGTTTGATGCTTGTCGCACTGTTTCTTTCACTCGCATGGCGTGCCTGAATCGTTCATTTTCGGATTCCCACGTCGCGCAACTTGTCGACTTTCCATTGGTGTTTTAAGGATTTGGGCCAAGGCGCCAGGGGTGGAGGGATGGCATACCGGACAGACCACACAGAAGGAGCATTGCATACCCGTCACACTCGACGGGAGGGAGTTCAGGATTTTCTAGGCGTTTGAGAGGAAATGCATGATACGGCTCTTCAGGGTTTCCAATACCATTATTGATTACTACTACGAACTACCTCTCACCTCGCCTTCTGCCCTCATATCATATTGCCAAGCTACCCGTTTCGATACGATCTGGTGTCGGTCAGACACGGTAGCATCGGCCCTCACAAGGCAAGGCCTACCTACGAAGGTGTCCTGTCGTCTGACCTCTTCGTTGTCACTGACTGGTGTGGTGAGACCCTTGTGCTCAGTGCCCGGGCTGGCTAACCGCATTTTTCCTTCTGTTTGTCTCGGGTAACAGCCGAGTTCCACGGGCTCGTCCTCACTCGCGACCGTTGGTGGTGTCACGATGCCACGGGCCTGGTATGTCTCGGCTGCGGCGGGTGTCACGACATGTCTGTCTGTCTGTCTGTCTGTCTGATCGATGATGGTGCCGCAGCAGTGGAGCAGCACAGCGGTGATGAGACATGGTGTGACGGTGCACACGGCACGCCGGAAACCGATGGCTTTGAGACGACATGTGGATGGATACGTGATGTTGATATGGTGTCGGGCGCGCAGTCGACCACGATGTTCGGCCCTGCGGGGCCTCCCCCCCCCCCCCAGGACGTCCAGGCTCGTGAGCTCCGCCTATGACGGTCTCCACCACTGGGTGTCTAGACCTCAGCTTGGTCGCCTCATCCTCAAGACGGACCAGGGCTTTGGCTGGGACGTCTGGGGGTCCCCGCTGCAGCAGGTCTACCAGGGCGCCGCCGAGGTGTCCGGTTGCGCCAATTTTGTGGGATATCTTTTGTTAGGGGCCATTTTGGGTGATGAATGGAAGGAAGGAAGCGGCGGCGGCGGCGAATATGGTGGGGATGGGGGGGGGGGGGCAAAGGGGGTCGGATGCGACGTGAGATGAGATGTCTCTTACATGAAGATACTGGCGAGGATAAAGGGTCGAAAGCAAAGACACAGAAGCAGAATACTGTTTCCTCCCAATCAGTGCCTCATATGTTCGGTATCGATCAGTAAAATACCCCGCAACGATGAGCAATCACACTGTCTCCATCTGGTAACAGTTGAGGCATCACGGTGGAGGTCGTGAGGTTATGGCCAATGGCTCTTTGTACACCTCGACGGTCGAATTCGGACAGTGGGGTGACGTTTCAGTCAGCTCCAGTTGTTGTTTATGTTTGCGTCGGTGGCTCGAAGGTGAGCTGATGTAGGTTCAAACTTTTCTATAAAGCATCCCGCCACCACAAGGGTGCGTATGTACTGGATTATCCAATCTTCGGTCTGTGCAATCGTCACCTGGATGGTCACATGTGATCCGCACGATAATGATTCTTATAGCACTAACACCCTATTAATACTAACATAACAGGATTCTCATAACAAGCCAACAAAACTCAGGAGGAGAGCCCAAACACCTTCTTCAGCTGGTCCTGGAACGACATCACAGGCCCCGGCGATTTTGCATCGTCCACGGGCCCGACCATCCCGTCCCCACCGACATGCCTGTCGTGGCGGCTCGAGTACCTCTCCAGGTACTCGGAGGACCCCGACGGCCTCCCGGGCCGGCGGGCCGGCGCTGTGGAGGAGGAGGAGGAGGCCTGGGGCGGGCTGATGAAGCGCACGTGTCTGCTCGGGGGCACGCGGCCCGCCCCCAGCTTGGACGACGGGCGCTGGGCTGGCTCCTCGGCGATGAGGGTGAAGGGGCGGGACATGTGGAAGGGAGAGAACGCGGGATCCCGCCGGGCGGTGGTGTGGGGGACATTAGGGTCCGGTCTTGGGGATGGAACGGTCCGTGTTGATGTACCAGGACCCGCAGGTGGTGTCGGCGGAATCTCGCAGATCGATGGAACAGCTGGTCTCACGGGGATGGTATGCGGCGGGACTGGAGGGGGTGGTGGTGGTGGCGGCGGGGATGATGGTGGTATTGGGACCCCTGCCCCGGGCTCAGTGTCGGAGTCGGTGCTGCTCGTTTCTGTAGGCGAGAAGTAGTCGTCAAGATTGGATGCCGGACGGCTGGTGCAGTCATCTGCGGACTCTTTCTGGCTGGGAAGATGCCGCATCCACCTGGGTATCGGCTTCGTCTTGCTTGGTCTGAAGGAAGGTCCTCCGACAGGATCCCGCATGGAAACGTAGACAGGCGATGAGGCATGGCGTCTATCCGGCCCTGCTCTGTCGAGTGGTCGAGTATGCGTCGTACTGGTCTCGCCTCTCTGGTCTTGAGCAATTGGTTCTCCCTGGGACTGCCCACCTAGAACTCCCATACCATCTTCTGCAGACTTGTCCCCCGTTCGAACTCCTCGGGTGTGATCTGCCCTCAGTTCGGTCTGCCTCTGAGGGAGCCTGCCCATGCCCGCCTCCCACCTCCTCCTCGACAACCCCCCATCGAACCGATCAATCCTCCCAAGCGCCATAGGAACCAACTGCTCATCACCAGCCTGATCCCTCGTCATCTCGTCGGCACACTTCCCACATAAGGGGACCTCATCGACCTCCCTCCCCCTACTACCGCCCACGCTATCAATATCACCACTCTCCCCTCCATCCCCATCATCATCATAATCGTCATCATCCCCATCCTCAAACAGCTCCCCGACCGTGACCCCCTCCACGACCCTCCGGTCCCCGCACACCAGACACCCGTAACAGCCCCGGTGCCAGAAGCACCACCCCAGGCTCACGCACTCGTCCCCGCGGAACACGACCTCGCCGCACACCCAGCACACGGCCAGGCCGAGCAGCGCGCCGTAGCACGGCTCGCACGCCAGCCGGGCGCCGCGGCCGACGGCCCTGCTCGGGGTCGTCCGGGTCCGCCGCGGCCGCCAGCAGAAGGTGCAGAGGTACGAGGTCTCCGGGGGCGTTGTCGGGGCGGCGGGGGGCGGCTGCCGGGTGTGGCCTGCACCGCTGGCGATGGTGCGGCGGCGGGTTTGTGGTAGGTTGGACATCTTTGATTAGAGGGCGAGCTGGTCTGAGTGGGTGGTTCTGGGTGATATCAACGAGTGTGGAGTAGATGTATCGACTAATGACTGACAGGATCCGGAACAGTGAGTTTATGATACCGTTATGGATGACAAAAGGGGTGCCTTGGAATAGTAGCAAGACCAGAGAAACCAGTCGCCTTAAACCCAGTCTGCGAGTCTTGAAGGGCTCCTTCATCCTTCATCCATTGCCCTTTCCTACAGACGCAAAGGCGAGAGGAAGCAGCAACAGACATCCGCAGATCCGTCCGGGCCAAAACAGCAGTGCTTGAAACACTCTTCCCCAACTAGTAACAACACAGTTTTCACATTTCTAAAATTACCTCGGTAGCTCCCGCCTATTCGTAATGCTACATCTTCTCGGAGCAAAATTTGAGAAGCAAATATCAACGCCGCACCGAGGCTTCTTGCCTGAGGCTTCCTTTTCCCTTTCCAGACCAGCTCAATACTCCATCGGAGGGCAATCCACAGCTTCGGACGCCTCCCACAATGTACAATAAAATGCCCAATGGGGCGTTAAAATCATGCTGTAATGCAAGTGAAAGCAAAGGTAAACCATAGCCAGAAGATCCGCAATCCCCAGCAAGCAACCGGGTCTCTTCATACATCGACTCTGCTCCACGATTTCAGTGCTTGCATGTTCCAATAACTCCATTGGTTTCCAACAATTCGCAACCTCTTCTGAATCGGGGTACGTCCCGCTAACGAACAATATGCAACCGTCAGGCTGACCCAGAAGCCAATATGCAATCTTGGACAGCTTCCTGGGAAGCCCAGATTCTCCCTCATGTATCTCTCGTACACGCCTCATGTGGCACTCCCAATGTACCAAGCCATGGACAACAAGTCGTTTACCGAAGTCATCGTCGAGATTCGTAACAAAGTCGCCCGAGTCGTCGTGCTGGATACAAACTCCGTGCACGGCCACAGAACCCACACGCGCTCATCTACTTTCGCTGTTTCGGCATCGCCAGATAACTAAGCCGGCTCTTGCTGATGGTCGTAGGTTTGCGCTTAGGTGGCGTAGCAGTGGCCGTAGCGGCCTTTGACTTCGTTGTAGACCGGGCAGGTGTCTTGTTCAACGTCTTGCTGGCACTTCTCATACCCTTGTGCGCCGACGCGAGTCTGGGCGCCACCAAGGCCTCACCCTCAGGCACACTGGCAGCCTTCTTCTTCTTTGCCGCGCGCGCCGCAGCCTCCCTCTTCGCCTCCTCGTCGTCGTCCTCCACGCGCAGCCGCTTCTTGTTGCCCACACCGTGGGGGAAGCCCTTCACATCGAACGCCTGTGGATTATGGGGCGGCATGTTCTCCTTGCCCTTGGGCGCGGACGTTGCGGGCGCGTTGCTTGATGGAAAGGCGCCGGGGACAGGTGGTGGCAGAATGGACGGGCGGACCTGGCGTACGCTTGCTTGTCCGGACTGGGCGCCGAAGCCCTTAGGTGAGGCACTGTCAAATCGAATAGTATGGTCGCTGCGGAAGCTGAAAGTGCCCGGGGCTGCGACGGGAGGCTGGACAGAGGCCGGGGGCGACTCGTCGTCCGACTCTTCGACGGACTGGGCCTTGACAGGTAGCTCTGGTAAGGGTCGGAAGCCAGAAAGATCGGGGTATGACACATGATCGGCGGTAGCATTCTCCATGACCGAATCCAAGGATGGGAAGTTGACCAGGTTGTTGGTCGTCTTGGAACGAGGAATACCAGACTTGACAGGAGAGGGGGAATTCTGCGCCAAAGCTGCGTGCTTGGGCGCGGGCGTGAAGTCGATCCGATTCGAGTATGACTTTCCGGGAGTAGTCAAAGGGGCAGCAGGGATATCCCTCTGGGCCTGCGCAGGAGCAGGCGTCTTGGATACTCCGAAAGCAGGCCTTGGAATACCAGGTTTGGAAGCTGAAGCCGTGGCCTTGTGCTTAGCAAAGAATGATTTGACTCTATCAAACCGACTTGGGGTGCGCAAGTTGGCCGAGGGCTCTTCCTTGCCAGCATCCGTGCCATCCAAGGCGTTGACAGTGGCAGACTTCGTGAGACCGGTCAAGGTGACCTTCGAAGGAGACTTGAGCAAGGATTGAGTCGCCGACGGAGTCTTCGTGGAAGCAGACCGGGCGGTAGATGATTCAGTCGGTGATCTCAAATTTGTAAGAGTCGACTTGCCACTAGAAATGCCAGGGGCGCTCTTGCCGGGCGTCTTAGGTCGAGGAATATGGCTACCATCTTGGGAGGTGGGTCGATTCGTGGAAGCATCATCGTCAGCGCGCTGCTTGGTGCGCTTGAGGGGAGAGTTCGGCTCTTGGACAGGAGTCTTGACTTTCTTCGATGACTTTGATGACTGAACTTTGGCCGGAGTCTTCACCGGAGGAGTCTCTGCGTCGTCCAGATTGGCCTTGGACTGAGAGCGCTTGGTACCCTTCGAGGGGGCCGCAGCAGGTGTGAACCGACCTTGCGTGGCTCGGAAAGCAGAAGGATGGTTCTCGATAGAATCCATCTTCTTGAACTCAGACATGTGGACTGCGGAGTAGCGACCAGCCTTGCCCTTGGGCTGGGCAAACTTGCGCGCGCCGACCTGGTCCTCCTCGAGACGCTCGAGTTCACGCTGCGCTTCAAGCTCAGCCCTGATCCTGTCAGCATCATCGCGAATATCGTCCATCACTCGTTGGGCTTCGGGGCCAAGGGTAGACTCTAGTTTCGCGCGGGTGGACTGGTAAGTGAAAGTCGAGGAGGGCAGGTTCGATTTAGAGGGCGTAGACTGCTGTGGACCGACGCCAGGGCGCGTGGAGGTCGTCGGCTTGATATCGGTAAAGCCGAGTCGTAGAGCAGAGGACGGAGCAGCCATGGTTGGATGGGCCTTGCTTGGATGCATCTCGGACATTGGCGGCTTGACCAGGGACGCAGTCGAAGGGGTCTGGGGAGGTCGGGCTCGGCTTGGGGATGACATGGTGTCGCGTCTTTGAAATACCTCATTGGCTGGGCTCTCCTCGCGCTCGGTGACAGAGTTGAGGTTTGCAGGAGCAGCTGTCTTCGATTGTGGCTACAATACGTCTTGTGTGAGCAGCGACGAGTCTTTGGAAACGGATGTGCTGTTACGGGTTGATTTGTTTACTTACCGTGGAGACGCCGGCCAGTCGAGCAGATCGACGACGAGCCATGATGGTGGCGGATCGGACGATGCAGACCAAACAGGATGACGAAATTGATTGTCTCGGGGCCAGATTATGGCAGTGGGTACCTAGGTATTGTAGTAGTTGCACGTTTGTGTTGGGTTGTTGTGGAATGGATTGATTCCAAACAAACGCGTCTTGGATGGTTGTGGTTGCTAGGTGTGCGGGGCTGTTTACTTACTTACAGAAAGTAAACATGGTCCGAGCTCCCTGGGGTTGATTACTTTTACAGTGCAAGCCCAGTACACTACCCAGTACACGAAAATAGTGACAAAAGCACGTACGGAACCAGTCCTTCGGCACGAGCCGCATTCACTGTGGACCGGGCAAACGGGCGACCAAACAGCTACCACTTTTCCAGTACCTACATGTTTCCTCATAATCTACCTACCTAGGTAGGTATCTAGGCACACAAGTACTTCCAACGACATTCCCAGGCTTCCAAGTTGCCCATTGAGCCTTGCTATGCGTGGACCCTCTGTTCCACCTACCGAACCTAGGTACTGTAGGTATGCTCTCGACTACAGCCAGCGCCTGTCCTTCTTTGCAGTCCGCGTTATCCACACGTGATGCATCAACATTGAATGAACACAATTTCTATTAGCAGGAGGAAAGCATAACTATACCCAACTATACCCTGATTAGAAGCTTACATAAACATCCAGGTTCCAACACACTATGCTACCATAATTTGGGGCTTTCCAGGAAGTATCCTCCACAGGAAACCAACCAACGGATATGAACCAAGAAGTCAAGACTTCCCCCAGGTGCCCTTCGAGCGAGGGGTCTTGGCCGAGAAGGAGTCGAGTGCCGAGTTCAACCAAGGGCGTACAGATCCGTACGATGCGCATTGCTCTCCATCGCCCAGGACAATAGGACAATCGATTGAAGTGTCACCTGGGCCAGCTGGATAGAGGTGTCCACACATGTCACCTGGCGGGACTGCGTACGTTGCCCACTATTCACAACCTCAACCCGATTGCATCTCGTCTCGACTTGACATCCTTCAGTCCAGTCTTGGTGCTTGGTGGTATGTCTGTGGCTCTTGCAAAGATGTTGTCGCGGGACTGCATCGCTTTTACTCGTGCCTTCGGTTCTTGTTTTCAGTCCCCTACATCTTGCACCTGCAATAAGCCAGTCTAGTCCACCACGGGATGTGTTGATGGTAGCAACGCGATATAAGGGCCGTAGGCAATACACTTGAGCATCAAGGCGTTCAACCTGCACCAACTCAACAGCACTTAGAAGAGGCAAAGTGCCCCGATCAAGGTAGACAGTGTACTACCTACCTAGGTGCCTAAAGAAGGTATGTCCAGACAAACTGCAGGTCATGAATATATTGACTCGTACATATTGGGTGCAAGAGTGCCAGATAGGCCCCTCCCTTGGCCCATGTATCGGGGTACGCTAGAAGCTTTCTAGAAGGTGTCATATCTCAACCCCTGTCTCGCTGTAATCCACCACTAAACCCCGCTTTCATTGCTTCTGGTTGAGCATATATACACAGTAGTATACCATAGTACCATACATGTACATATATATGAAGAATTGACGTATTGAAAAGTGGCGATGAGATGGCGCATATATAACAACGACGGCCGCAGCATCTACAACAACCAAAACAATTCTTCTTCTGATAATCAATTTCACCGTCTGCGGAATAACGCCATCCTGATGGAGGGAACCCTCCCCCCCTCAGTTGCCCCGGAGTATCAGGAACAAAAGCCGCCAAGTAGTAGCCAGCACCCCTCGTGATACCCATCTTCGAACGCCAAGTATGTAGGCACCCGAGGCGACCCGGGGGAATGCAAAGCTACCTAAATATGCATCACGCATGCTGCAGCTACGAAGGCGACACCGGCAACTGCAGGTGTGAAGGGTAGCTGCATCGAAAGAAGCACGTGGGGATTCCGGTTTAGGAGGTCAAAGTCGGCCGGGCCTGGACTTCGAGACTGGTGAAGGAGCAGCACACATCTTCATTGTCGCCGATGTGTGCTTTTGAGGATAGACAGTCCGCAAACACCAGATTGAGTTTTACTCGACTTTCGAGGGGACGTTGAAGGAAACTCATAGGTGTCGAGGTCCCGAGGGCATGGACCACTTGAGACTGATTGGCTACGGAAGGACTTGCCTGGTTGAGGCATTCAGACGAAGAGACGATACAGTCCTAGCTTCGATCTTCCACCCCACCTACCCCAGCTCTTTCAGGGGGGGAGGGGCAAGGCTTGGGAGGGGGGGGGCTGGTCTCCGAGGAGATGCAAAAAAGAGCTGGATCGTTGGAGGTGGCATAACCGTCAGGCAGACTCAACACCATCAACCCAGTCACTGACCATTGTTTCACTGCACTGCGGTTGTTGCCGTGTTGGCGAGGCACTCACTGCCTTCTTTTCTAGCCCAGAATTGCCTTTCCCAGATGATCAACTTTCGTCGTCGTACACAACATCAACATCAACATCCGCAGCATCCGCAGCATCCTTCTTTTCACATCTCCGCGGCCCTTCTTTGCGGGTGCAGCCGATAGTGTCACTGGTCGCCAGCCACCAGTCAATCCAAATGATAAGATCCCGACATCAACAGGGCTGATGATGTTCTACATACTAGAGTCGTCATGCTGCCATGGGCAAGGGTGATGGCGAGAAAGGTTGTTGACGATGATAGGATGCTCTGCACGTTAAACGGCACATGAACGAGGCCTGTGAGGTTGCAGCATTTGGGGGGCGATCAACATCCACTAAGAGCTCAGAGTTTTACGTGACGCCATCCCGATTTCCTAAAGGAGGGATGATATAATGCTGCAACCAGGGGAGCTGGAGGCTGGCTAGCTGGCTAGCTGGTTGGAACTCGCAAAAAAGTGAGTGAGATCAGTTTTTCTGCCCCCTGGAACGAGGGGAACATCCGAGAAGAGAAATACTTTGCGCTGATGTATCCGTGTCTTCATGTCCTCAGACCCCGCCTGCCACCCTGCCTGCCTGCGCGGACCAGCACTGCAGCACTAGGATTTCCATGCCTGCCTGATGCTTGCCCAGCAATGGATGGAAGCGCCATGCCTTTGCGATTGCACCTTGGTCAGGTGGCTGGCAGCCTCGTTCTGCTGCTTGAAGGAGGCATCTGACCATCATGATGATAGGGATTGGTCTCCTGGCGCATGCAAGAGGGCCAAGAATGCTAAAGTGTGCTTTATTTACTGCTAGACAATTTCTGCCGTGCCTGCCCAGGCTGCCAGGCTGCCTGGCTGGCTGACTGGCTGACTGGCAGGCGGGGCTGACGGGTTCTCGTCGTCCCCCCGGCCTCGGCAGCCCTGAATTGCGGTATGTGGGGTGCCAAGTGCCCGATATCGCTTGTTCAGTCAGACCCGCCTCATGGTGTCAAGGCAAATTTTGATCGCATTTTGATCTCTCTCATCTGCGACTATTTGAGGTTTGGTTTTCGAAAAATCACCAACCTCAACATGTGATCGATGCACAATTCTTCCTCGATCTGAATTTCAAGGCAAGATTTTCTCCATGGAAAACTTGTGTTTTGGTGGTGGAATTCGAACTCCCACGTTATACCCTCGAGAAAGGCTTGTACATTTTGCAAGCTTTGTCGACGGCTTGGGATTTGGTTTTTTTCTTCTTCTCTCCTCTTTGAGAAAACGGCAGAGCGAAGACGGACCTAAGATCGCTCATCACCGGCGATCTCCGACTTAGACGACACCAACGTTGACTCGCATGTAACCTGCCATTTGCTCCTCTTTTCGGCTTCAGCATGAACCATAGATCAATTCATACATGAAAGGGCAGCACTCAAGCCTCCGATCAACACGACGAACCGGCAAATTGCGACAAAATTGCAAAACATGGGAGTACAAATACCGGGTGGACGGTCCCTCATCGTCCGACAAAGATGGTCCCCAGTATCAGGTTTGGTAGACCTCGCCCTAATGTCCCGCCGAAGTAGCCGAGGCGACGACTCGCGTAAACTACGATTCCCCCCAACGTCGAGAATCAGGAACGGGAACATGGATCGCGGCTTGATGAGATGGCGGCTCGTGGCCAACGCGTGGCCGGCTCGTGGCACTTTCCAGAGCTTCCAGGTTCCGTCAAACCGGTTCAGTACTCGATGATGAAGAACATTCTCGGCCGTGTTCCGGCACCTCTCCGGATTTGGTGACCAGACCTCGCTCGCCTCTTCATCATCCTAGAGGACGCTCCCGCGACCGTCGCGCCTGACCTCAAGCTATGGAAGCCGCGAGGTGACAACCGTCACGAAAATAATACCGCAGGAATCCACAGCCCCGTTCTCAGCTCATCAGCTCCGGAGGAGCACAGTCCCCAATGTCACCTCACTGCTACAGCTGCCTGGCTGACTGCCAACGAAACATTGTTCTGGCAGTCTGGGGAGACCGAAGCAAAGCTACAGTATGTACCTACAGTAGCTTCTCGTCCGCCGAGCAGCAACTGGAGTCGCGACTGGGTCCTCAGCTCCTCAGGGGTGCATGAAGGGTCTCGCCTTCCTGGCCTTGTTCCTGCTGCTTGACGCTAATGTACTGCAACCTGCAAACAAGGAGAGAGAGAAATGCCCAACGCCCAGAATGCAAAAGGTATCAGCTCGAAAAGCGGCCAACAGCCAAGAAGCAGTAGCGAGTGGGAGTAGTGAAGGCGGCTTGCCCAAATGCTCTCTCTTACTCTCCTCGTGGAAGGGGTCTGCACCTAAGAACGAGTTGTTATTTGACACCAACGCATGACCTGGCATCAAGCGAAGACTCCTTCACTCAATGGGGCTCCGTACTGCTGCCATACCGGTCCTCAACTTTGAGACGAGCAGGGAAGTGAGTTGTTTATCCAAATGAGGCTTGCAATGCCCCTCAACTGCCTCCGGCTCTCTCTCACTCATCGTCATCAAAAAGACCACGAAATGGTGCGGCATTAGGGTGGTGAGGAGTCTGCAGCAATACCAGGTGACATCCCAGGTGACATCCACTTCGAGTACCCCTTTTCCTCGTGACTAAAATACCCGCTCCCCAACTTTTTGCGACGGGCTCCGCTCGTCCTCTCCGTCTTGGAACTCGGAAGCCAGCTCTGCCTGGGACTCGCTTGGATGCTTTGTTTCGTTTCTTGACAAAAATTTTCGCTCGTGTCGTGTTGCCATCTGGACTTCTGTCATTTGCGGACAATCAAACATCCAAAGCCGACGAGATATCGAAAGAAAGCGTTGCGGCCATCCAGCGGGAAATCCAATCACAAATTATCCAGAGAGCGCTGCACTGCAACCCCTGGGTCTCTTCGCGATCAACTGCGAGATCCAATCCAAAGCCCAACTCATTCGTCCCTGCAGCTAGGTTCAAGTCAGCTGCTGCGGAGGCGGAACCGGTCAGACACCGCCGGCAACTGCTGCAAAATCACGACCGTCGAGCCTCCTTTTTTTTTTTTTCCTCACTGGGCTGCGTGGAGAGATCCGATTCGAGGGAAGACCCATTGTTGGAGGGGCGGTAGAGAGGTCATTCCTTTGGCGACCACGAGAGAGCCAGCAGATTTTCATCCGCGCCCATCGAGCATTGCGCCCCCTCCTGACTTTCTGGACTACCAAGAGAAGGTGCTCCGAGGTGACCTTTATACCTTGGCCATCCACCTCCCCTTTCTCGACTCAGGGCCAGTGGACCGTGACACCATCGGTTCGCGTTACCTAAAGGCCCACAGCGGACAAATCGACGAAAGGCAAACTCAACACGCGCTGTGATCACCAGTGGTGAGGGGACCCCCCAGCACGCTAGAGGTTGGTCTCCGGCCCAGGTCGCGCTCAAGCCACTGCGAGCTTGTTGGTCCTTCCAGGCGCTACGGTCCGAACGTCGTTTTATCCCCCACAGCGATTGTTGCGACGATCCATTTTAATTACGTATAAACCCTCGCCCTTCTGCCTTTTCTTTACACACACAAACTCTACGACCTGTCACCGTCATTTGTCTTATCTCCAGGTTGCCCAAAGTTGACCTCGACAATCTGTCAAACGCTGCCCCGGGACCACGCTTTGATCCCGCAGCCTGTCTGATATCCCTTGTCACCCCGTCTCCCCGGTAAGATCCAGCCTATCCTGCAGGACAATCAGGGACAAGTGCCACCAAAGGGTCCCAAACTGCCGGATCTGCAGCTGCCCTAAACGCAAGGCCTGCTGCCCTGATTGGCGCCACCCCAGATTGCCCTGAAACTTCCCCGGATTATATCGCTGATCGGGCATTTATACCCCAGCTCCGGACGATTACACGCAGCGACCCTATCTGCCACTGCCAGCCATACGTTATCTCCGTCTCGAGAGATAAGCTGCTTCTGTACCTGTTGACAGTCGCTGCCGGCTGCTGTCACTTTGTCACTTGACAGGCCCTGCCTATTCCCGTCGTCTCGGGCAGTTGCTAGACAGGCCCCCGAAGTACGGTTCAATCCGCTCCGGCAAAGTTTAGCAGTTGTAATTACAAACTGCTATCACCGCCTCACCGGTCATCTTTTCTGTCGGTGGACGCCGACTTCCTTCTGTAAAAAGAACCGAGGCGCTTGCCGCCCATCTGCGGCAATCCCCACACCAGCCAAGGTATGGCAACAGGCAAGTCCTCAGAGGAGCACAAAAGGGATCCTATCAAGCAGGATAGTGAGGAGTCCCCTTTGGGCTCGAGTCCCGATGGAGATCTAGGAGAGCAGGGCGATGACCAGGCGAACCCCACACCGGAGAGCCAGGCGCCCAAGCGGAAGGGAGGTCGTAAACCGGTATGTCACGGTCCCCTTTGTCATATTGTCTGCCGAATGGACTTCTGCGCCCCCACTTCCCCCGGCCCGGTCGAGGATACGATGCACAAGACCGGCCAAGGGATTCATAGTTTCGCGGTGACCGAAGACTAACGGGGTCTAGATCTATGCAACCACTGAGGAGAGGAAGCAAAGAAACCGCCAGGCTCAGGCTGCTTTCCGTGAGCGACGTACCGAGTACATCAAGCAGCTCGAGCAGACCATCAGTGTCCAGGAGCAGACACTGGCCAACCTGAATGCAGCCCATCGTACCGCGGCGGATGAGTGTCTCATGCTGAGATACAAGAACTCCCTCCTTGAGCGCATCCTCCTTGAGAAGGGGATCGATGTCCAAGCCGAGCTCCAAGCCAAGCATGGCAGTCCCAACTTCGGGCCGACTCACGCGCCCCAGAACCTGATCCAGCCGCCCCCGTTATCGAGGACACTGCTGAATAGGCACCATTCCCGGCGATCCAACTCCAACATCGCGCCGAAGCTCGAGCCTGGCTACAGCACTCTCCCCCCAATACACGCCGGCAACCCAGCAGCAGGGTCTCCCAAGTCGCGGCCAACACCGTCATCGCATGCGCCATCGCCCACCACCACCGAGGGCTTTGGCAACTCGCCCGCCTCTTCGGAGAATGTTGGCCCCGGGGGAATGAGGCCTGGGATGCCTCCCGGGCCAATGAAGCAGCAGTCAATGGGACAGATGCCTGGTCCTTCGAGGATGATGCCGCCAATGCAGGCAGGATTGGCCCAACAGCACCACCCAGGACAAGCGGCACATGCGGCCAGGATGGGAGGTCCGAGTGTTAGCAATGCACCCTTCTACCAGACGCCGGCGTACCAAAACCACATCGAGCAACTCGGTAAGTCAACCTGCTCTCAACCTTAGCTGTTCTTGGATGTGTACAAGGAGAGTGCTGACCCGTATACAGAACAAGAGTACGATGCTGCCGCCGACATGATGGACGAAGGTGGCGACGCTCCAGAAACACCTTCCGGCCCGGGTCCCTACCCCGGCTCCAATTACGCCGCTGCCGCGGCTGCCGCCCAGCAGCAGCACCAGGCTATGAGCCCGACGACCACAGGACCCATGGAAGGACACGCCGCGGCAGGACAGCAGCAACAGGGCCAGCATGGCCTCTCCATGACGCAACTGCTCGACCCTTCGATCGACTGGGACCCGTTTGGACTGAGCGCCAGCATGGCCTTCCCGTCCAGCTTCTCCTTCGACACGAGCAACATGAGATGAGCCGACGCAAGCGCTGCGGACGACGATGACCGCCTAGCTCGGCGTGTGGGAGACGATAATTCCTCTGACCCCGGATAAGGAACCCAT
Source organism: Cytospora piceicola (assembly GCA_023375675.1). Classification (NCBI taxonomy): domain Eukaryota; kingdom Fungi; phylum Ascomycota; class Sordariomycetes; order Diaporthales; family Cytosporaceae; genus Cytospora; species Cytospora piceicola. The sequence goes on along the minus strand of JALQBC010000013.1, from coordinate 804,326 downwards.
GGACGCCAAGCGTGAGCTGTCGATGCGGTTCCGTGTCGAGCGGGAAGAGGTGGGTCCGAGAGAACAGCCTCCCATGGAAGAACTGCCAACCGGCAAATCCCATACTGGAAGCTAGGTCTCCCTCGGACCACGGCGTATGATGAATATCACATACCTTTGTGTGTTGCGGCATTTACAAAAGGTTCATTTGGGCGGAATAAAAAGTTACTAATTCTTGTCGATAATACCCATACTCCCGGGAAGTCGCACTTGTATCAATATGGTGGGACGGGTGTCTTCCCTGGCGGTCAGGCTGTGGTTGGGAAAAGGGTCGACATTCCTTCGAAATTCCGGACTGGACGCCGGTTTGTCATCATGGCTCTACCGGAAAGTTCCTGGATAAGATGGTATGATCGATCTTCCACGGAAACGTCCTTGTCTTGGGACTCACTGTGGGCGAGGATGGTCATCTCTGGTGAGGAAGGAGAGGCAGTCCTTCCCTGGAATGGTATTCCTTGGGGATGCTGCCCCCCTCCTCCGAGAGGAAACAAATGACTTGAACCTTCGCTACCGGCACGACCTGATCGCGGGATGGCATGTTGTCTTCTGTACATTCTGTATATACCGGTACTGCATGGGAAGGCGGTGGAAATTGGGGAAAGAGGGAGGGAGGTGGTGAGAAAAACAAAATACATCCGGACAAGCCAAGGACGGCACTCTGGGGTTACGAAAATCATGGGCGGTAAGGGGGGGAAACGGGAAAGGGAGGACGGGTTTTTGAACAAAAAAGTTAATCGGGAGGGTCAAAAAAAAGTTTATTGCTTTGAGCATAACGTTCCAAAAGTTCATGTTGCAGAAATACGTTCGAAGAAGAGAGGGTGAGAGAGAGCTTAGGGACAACAGGGAACCGCGAGACGTCTCGTTGGGGAAAACACACCACTCACGTTTGGGGCTTGCAGGATGGAAGGGGGGGCATTGGGACGGAGGGACGGGTCGCATGGGAGAGGGAGTTGACGGTCCATGAATACAGGTGGACGGGACGGGACATGTTGCTTTTGTACCATCCATCCTCAATCGGGATTGGGTGTCATTTGCCCTTCTCGAGACAGAAGCCCAAGCAGGGCCTGGTATCATCATTGATGGCTTGCCATCTGGCCAGGACTCCCTTCATTGTCATCTACCTAGGGTCGAGTTAAATCTGAATATACCCTGGGCAGCGCTCTTCATCCAGTTCAACTGATTCCACCTTATTACTGATTCCCTCTTGTTACTGATTCCATCTTATTACTGATTCCATCTCATTACTGATTCCATCTCATTGTCCTCTCAATTTTTTATATCGTTAGGCCCTAGGCCCTTCATAAACTGTGCCTGAGAGACATGGGTCGAGAAGCAGAGGGAACTGAACCGCCTAAGACAAAAAGACAACTCCTCGGGGCAGAGACCAAGATCATCCCGTATAAATACTTCCAACAAGGCCACCCCGAAGTGGCAGCGGCTTAGGAGGTACGAAGGCTAGAGGACCAGGCGTCACGTACCCAGGCAGATCGACAGTCTCCCGTGTTGTGCCCCCGAATGATACATGTCCGCATGGGAAACTTGTCACAGTTTGGAACATGGAGAAAAGGGAGTCAGTCTTATGATCAGAATATGTTTGTGATTTAAATTATGCGCCAGAAGCGAACACGCGACATTTTCTCTCATATCGGAAGCAGCCTTTGATTCCCCGTCCAGGCGCTGTTCAAAAGCAATAACGCCGTCAGTCCCTTTTGCTGTTTGAATATATAACCGTGACCTCACTGGCCCATAACAAGAAAACAAAACACCTCGGTGAGAACAGGCAAAACAAGTAAACCGCAATAATAACAGGAGAGCCCGGGGGGGGGGGGAAGAGGAGAGACACAGATAATGATCTAGCTATCGACCTCCATGGGAAGAGCCGGGTACAGCGGCCTCTCGGAGGCCTGCTTCTCCGCGTCCGTCAGGGCCTTCAGCGTGGGGTCGATGTTGTCCTCCCCGTCCGAGTCGTACTGGCCGTGCTTGAGGCGGTCCTGGATGGCCTCGCGCAGGAACTCGATCACGCGGACGTTCTGCAGCCACGCCTCGTACGGCTCGGGGTCGGCACTCGAGTCGCTGTCATCTGATGTCGACGCGGGGGACATGGCCTCGGCCTTGGGCGTCGTGGCGCCCTCGGAGTCGTCTGAGGCCCGGCGGGCGCCACTGGCGCGCTGGAGCATACCGCCGGGCAGGCGGCGCTGGTCGTTGGCCCCGAACGTTGACCCGAGAGTGCTAATGGTGGAGGAACCGAAGGTGGTGGCGGGCAGGGATGGGTACGCGACGGAAGCCGATGAGCTGTGACGAGCACCGGGCGACATGGCAGATGAAGAGGACGGAGAGTGTGCCGAGTGGTAGGAAAGAGAGCTTGAGGGAGGGGTGTGAGCCGGGGTGCCGCCAGTAGTCGAAGAGACGGCGCTGAGAGGCGATGGTATTTGCGCAGCAGAGACGCCATAGTGGTCGTTGCCGGGGTTGGGCCTGGAGACTGGTGACTGGTGGCGCAAGTCAAAGGAGGATGGGTACTGAGTGCTGGGGGGTGAGCCGCTGTTCTCGTACACGGTGCTCTGCATCTGCTCCAGGATCTGGTCGATCTGCTCCAGGTCGCCCTTGGTGCGCAGGTTGGGCATAGGCGGCAAGTAGTAGTGCTGGTCAAGGGCGCTGGGTGCGGAAGAACCGCCTCCGATGGCCGGGAGGGCGGGTGCCGCAGTCATGTACTGGGTGCCAAGTCCTCCTGTGTGAACGGAGAGGGCGCCATGAAGCGGCATAAGAGATCTTCCGACGTGGGAATAGTTGCCTGGGTCAAGACTCCTACGCTTGGCATGTCCAAAGAAATCGTTGAGGTCGTCGTAGCCACCACCACGTCTGCGGTCGTAGGAGGCACTATAGCCCAGGGGCTCAGCACGGTGGTTGGGGATGGGCTGCTGGTAGTAACCGAGGTGACCATATGACTGAGGGGCGCCATGGCCATAGTAGCCATGCGGGGGAGGTTGACCATAGGCGGCGGGGTTGGCACGCATCTGATGGCCATTGTGATCATAGAAGCCTGATGGGCCTTGAAAAGAAATAATTTAGTCAGCCACACAATTCGTACTAACATATTCCAATAAATTCGAAGGGAGTCTTTTTCTTACCTCTGACGGGGCGACCGTAGGAAGCGCCCATGGCGCCATGCTGATCCTGTGGTGATCTCACCAAGACGCTGTCGTCTGCGTGTGTCTTGACGTGCTTCTTCAGGTCCTGGGGACGCTTGAAGGACTTTCCGCAGAAGTCGCACTTGTGAGGCTTCAGAGGAACATGCACGCGAATGTGAGAAGTAATGTGGTCGCGCTTCACCGTTGTGGTTCGGCACGAGTTCCACTGGCAAGTCAGGTTGAGGTTGTTGGTGCTCTTCCTGCCAACATGACGCTCACAGATGTGGTCCTGATTCTCATGTTAGATAATCACTCTCATTTCTCAAGTCTCGGAATAATAAATGACAAAACGACTTACGTAGAGCGTCTCAGCAGCATTGAAGCGCTGGTTGCACTGGTTCCAACGGCAAGTGAGGTTGTCATCCTGGGCGGCGTTGCTGGATGCATTGGTTGATGAAGAAACGGTGGCCGACAGTGCAGGCGTGTCGGAGCCGGAGCCGGAGTTGTTGTTCGGGCTCGGTGAGTGCTCACCGGCGGTGTTGTCTTGTTGGGTGGACGACATTCTGAATGACAGGGGGGGGGGGAGAGGCCAATGCAGGCCTGGGTCTATCTCTCTCTGTCTCTCGTGTGTCGCTCACAGTTGTTGCCGTATATCCGAATCCCGAATGGAGCTGGATGTAACAAGGCCGGTTTCTCTGGGCAAAGCACAGAAGACAATAATGAGGAGTGGGGAGAAGTGACCGTTCTCTTGGCGTCTGATAGGACAAGAGTCAAGACGCTAAGGCCGGTTATGGAAGATGCTCCAAGCGTTTGCAGATGTGGGTGGATGGATGGATCGTGTGGGTGATGATGGTGGTCTTTGCAAGGCTGGCTGCCACAGTTGACTTGGATCCTGAGATATTAATAAAGATGTTATGAGGTCTGAGGTTTGAGGTTCAAGGTTTGAGAGAATATAGAGAGACTTTGGTCGAGACTGGTTCAGAGAACAAGAAGGGCACGCCATCTTATTCCTTCTGGGGCCGCCTCAGAGCAACGACGTGACCTTTGCCAAGAAGTTCCGCCTTTCGAATCTCAGGTCGCGGAGGACCCATTCGCTCCTGCCGCCTCATTGGCCCTGCGCATTATCCTGTACGCGGAGGTCATGCTGGCCCGATAGTGCGGTACCTCGGTGACACGCGCGCCCGCCGGCCATTTGGTCGGTACCCCCTTGGCTGGTACGTGTAACGGCTTAGCGGATCGTTGGCTGATGCCAAGACGCGCCAAGAAGTGCCAAGAGCCCGCTAAGTTCTTGGCTCTGGCAAACGACAGAAACCACGACGCAGTTTCTTGCCTCTTTTTGCCGTTTTACCACCATCCATTCTACTACCTAAGTAGGTACTTGGGTACACTTTTACAGGAGAGTCATTCACTCACTCATCTAGTGCTTCTTGTTTCCAACGGTCTGGGTCAACCGTTTAAACAACCCTTTCCCCTTTTTCCTTTTTCTCCCCTTCTCTAACTACCTACCTACCTACTGTAGGTACCAGTATTGTGTACTCCATAATTTAAACTCTAAATAATATGGATCGGACCATGATCGTCCAGCAGTGTGTGAGAGGGGCAGAGTATACTACCTAGGTACGGAGTACTCTGTAATTATATGGCCCAGCGATTGCCCACCAGCGATACATATGCGCTCGTGTCACACCTCTTGGCAGATTCCGCCGCCTCTCCCCCTCCGCTTTGCCAAGCTACCTGCCGTTCCTAACATTAACAAACCTGCTCGAAATACAACCGAAGCTCTGCACTGCCTCGCTGTCCAATGCTACGAAGAGTAAGGGGTGCTGCTAATGAGTCTGCTGATGTTTGTAGTTGGCGAACGAAAAGGTTCAGCGAAATCCCACAAATGTGCTAGTTAGTGTTGGTCTGGTTGCGAGGGACGGTCCATCTAGTATGAACCTAGGTTTACTACTATGTAGGAACAGGACCTAGATATGGCGTGTATGTCCTCCCCGTCAGCCCACTTACCTACTAGCTGTCCTCCCCATCTTGGCTCTCGCCGGGTCTCTTGGCCCACCTGGGGCAGTCTCCGGGTGTATTCTGCCTCCTCGAACCGTTCTCGACCGTTGTCTTGGCCCTTTTTTGCCTTGTCCGCTAGCTCCAGTCCAGCGGAAAAGGCTTGGCCTCTGGTCTGCTTTTCCCCAAGTGTCGAGCGTGCACACCACCAGAAGAGCGGGAACATAAACGCAGAGGAACTTGGTCCCCGTCAGCCCGTCTAGGCCAGGTCCACCCGTCATCCATCCTTATACATACTACACACATGGTCTACTACTGCAGCCGCTGTAACAGTCACTTCTTCAACGAGTCACGTGTCGACATGGCTGGCGCTCGCTGCCCCCGGGGTTCTCTCATGGATCTTGGCGGTCCGTCTCCTCGGTATCCGTTCTCCCCTGACTATCTTAGTTTACATACATGGCAACTAAGGTTACGCGCTAGAAGAAAAGAGAGTTTGCATCGCCGCCCCCGTTGCGCAACGGCCTTATACATCCATACATGATGATGAACGGCTGGGATGTGGAACCTCTGGTCTGCACGATGTTCTGATGCTAAGTACAGATACTAGTTCCCCTCGCCGAGGAGGCGGTGTCTGAAGCACGTGCTCGGATCTGTTGCGTGGACTCCCTGACTCCCTCCCGCGTGTCCTGAGAGTCTACATCTGCGAGACCCGTCCCGTGTGGATGGCAGCCGGTCTCGTGACTGAACTCCCCTGGCCACGCACGGGCACTGTGTCTGGAGAAGCTGTATGTATGGTGAGTGAGGGTGAGTACTCTAGCATAGTAGTGCGCATATTTCGATCGCCGTGTTCGGTGCCACGGATCTTCCAAGAGTGCGTCGGGTAGATCATCTCCCTTGGCACTGTTTGAGGGGAAAAAAAGGGGGGGGGGGGCCAATACATGTGACATATGAAAATGGAAAGGAGGACGACAGCCTGAGGCCCACACAATGGTACCTAGCTAGCTACTACGGCATTCTGAGGCGAGTATCCCAGGCCCGGTGCTCCAGGTGAGGTCGTCGTCGTGGGCGCTGTCGAGACTCGACAGGTGACGGGTCAGGTACTGCTGCAGTACAGCGCCGAAAGCCGCCATAGTAAGATTCCAGTGGTGGGTGAGACGTGACAGGCGACCGGTCCATGTGTATCGGACGTGTCGAGATGTCCGGTTTTTCCATTGAGACAATGATCAGGGTCTTTCTATCACTGGCCTGCGTGGGAAGTGGGTGTTGGCGCAGACTCGTGGACAATGATATTGAGGAAAATTTATCTCCACAACATACCTTCTCACATCTTCTCCAGGTTACCAACATAGATAGATATATGCGTCGTTCGATTCTGCCCACATAGGTCTCGCACAAGCTGACTCCGACGATGTCGAGCGCCTGGCCCGTCGTTGTTTCTTGGCAGCCCGGCGGGGGAACTGCAACGCCAAAGGGTTAAGCTTCTCTGCCCACAATTTCCAAACCCCGCCCGCTGCAACGCCAAAACTCCATAAGTCTGTCGATATCGAGAAGAAAAAAAGTAAAGAAAAATTCCCAATGCTTGGCTCTTTCCCACCCCCCCTCCCCCTTCCTCCCCCCGAGCCCTGCGGGCGACGGACGGAGGAGCGGAAGGAAGACGGGGGGTTTGCCCAGAGTATCCGCCGTGCCCAGAGTCTTGACTTACACACAAAAAGTAGCTACCCCCCCCCCCCCGGCCCCAGTCTTGGAAAGGTCGCCAAGAGTGATACAAGATTCAAGCATCACATCTCACTGACGGTTTTGCTTGGCCCTGCACAGCATACATACATATACATAAATAAGTATATATGTATGTATGTATATATATGTCTGGGATACATATTGCTGGAAGGGTGCCTCAGCCCGGAGATACACCAGCTTCCCGCCGGGCTGGCCAGAGCCCTCCACGCTGCATTCTTCTGCGCGCAATGTAAATGAGTACGGATTCTACAAGTAGGGTCATAAGAGTTAGCCATTCGGTATATATGAAGTAAAACATGTCTGAAGCTATCAGTTCCCAGAGAATCCCCCCAGTCCCCACGTCCAAAGCAGTCGGGAGTCAGCTGTCCGCCTGCTCACTCGTTTGCGCATCGCCATACCGATGGAATCAAAACACGCATCCCTTTGGGGGGGGGGGGTGCAGTTCTCTCCGTCGGTGATGCACCAAGCCAAACGGCCATGCCTAAAGGTGTGTATAGAATCTCATGTCGCCGGCGCAACACACAAGTATTACGTCCGAGCCAGTGAAGCGTTCTTACGATCGAGGCTCACGACCGCGTCGCATCGGACCATAAGATGAACATGACACATAAGAATCCACAAACAAGATGCAAAAGGACGTCATGTGGCAGCGAACGATTGATGGTTCCATTTCAAGTCTAGTGAGAAACTCTAACGAGACTCTTATATGAAACGACCACTCCACCGGCACCCAAAAAAAAAATTGTTGTGTTTTACTGTTTTGTTTTGATTTCCTCCCCTCTTCGTCCTCCCCAATGCAGACATGTGCAATGGCATACGCGTAGTCAGACAGTCTGACGCTGTACTGATACTCTTCTCTCCCTTGCTCAAATTGTCATCTCTCACACTCCCTCGATTAGATCGGCCGCTCCTCCGAGTCGGCCATGCCACCCACTCTGTCCTCCCCTCTGATCGATATCCATGCGAGGCATCTGATTACGTGCCTTAGCACCGATCATGCCTCCAACAGGACTCATCACGTTCTGTAATGACAGACCAATCCGGACTGTAGTTGCGCGGGATGTGTTGAAAACCCCCCAGATAACAGCGGAAAAATAAGAAAGGATTCTCGAAAAGGTGAAAGGGTATTCGCCCTATGGGCCAAGTGCCAAGTGCCAAGTGAGGCTCAGTATCGGCGTCCGTCCTGGAGGACAGACCATTCATGCAGTATATCGGGTATCATCGCAGCCACCGTCATCCATGTCGGTAACAAACAGCAAGTTGTGCAGAGTCGAGTGTCAGGTGTACCCGGTGTAGTACGACCCGAAAGAGTCGACGGCGTCCCAGACGAATGCTGAGCTGTCCTGGTGACGACAAAACGTCATAGCGTGTCTGTTGGGTATAATGTCCCTCCGAAGGCATGAGAGCAGCCCACGAAAAGGTCATGAAAAAAAGGTGAGTTTGTTTGTCTGTACCCAGAAAAGGAAATGGGCTGGTCCGAAAAAAGTGGTGATCTGTATATGCCCCCGTGGGGACGAAGACGCCATAAGAGGTATTGATGATCCAGAGGTCGCCGCCTCGATCAACAAGTATGGTGGTGAGGAGGCCTGGGCCACTGTCAAACCGCACCAACAAAAACAAAAACAAAAACAAAGGACTACACAAAGCCAGGTCCACCCGTCGTCTTGCCGTATGAAAATGCCAAACCGAATAAAACGCCGCCGCAATGCAAAGAAGGATTTTATACAGAGCCGAGACGGAGCAGGGCCTCGATTGCCTCCCGCTCTTGGGCATCAGGGGCGGCGGCCAGTGCCGCGAAGTCGATGTTGTTCAGCCGAGGGGCGCGGGCCATGCCGGAAGACGTGGCGCAGAACCGGGACGAGGGGAAGGTCCCCGGCTGAGCCGACTTGGAGTAGGACTGAGCGCGCAGGCCAGCAGCGCCGATGGCAGCCCAGTCCTCGTCGTCAGTGACGTCCTCGGGGTCGTCACCCATCTCGACGTCCTCGTCCGGAGCCTCGGAGCAAGACGCAGACGCCGGGCCGTCCAGGCCATCCATCGACATGTTGTCTGCGTCGTCGTCATCGTCGTCGTCATCCATGTAGAATCCGTGATCGTCATGAGAGAAGGCGATCGACTCTTCCGGGCTCGATGCAGCCGCGCGCAGGCGCGTCCGCTCGTTGCTCCACGTCGCACCTCCTGCTATGGGGATACCCGACATGTACGGCGAGGACACGTCCTGCATGGTCTGCGGGCTCAGGTCGCGATGAGGGTGTCCCCTCCGCCGGGCGTCCCACCGTCCCCAGCCCACCTTCTCGAACTCCACGTCACCGTCCAATCCTCCGCCCTCACCGCCACTCCCTCGACCCTCCAGTGCCCCGACTACAACGCGACGCGCCTTGGCCGGCGGTATGCCGGCGAACCCGGGCACGGACGAGGTCAGATAGCCCATGATGTGTCGGATCGCGAGCGGGCCGTGGTTCAGCAGGATGTCCGGAAGGTGGTACTTGGCCAGCATCGCCGGGGTGATGACACCCGCCGGGCCGCCTGGGGGGGACCCGGGGCCGGCGTGGGCGGCATGCCCGGCGTGGGTGCCGTCGTCACGGTGGCCGTCGTGCAGGTTCAGGCCCGGGACGTCGTACTCGAGCTTCGCCTTGAGCAGCTGGGCCCGCAGCCCGTGAGGGGGCAGGCTGGGAGATATGGAGTTCGGAGGGGTCGGGAGGGGGAGAGGGTGAGGTCGTGTCACAGGGACGCTCTGGGCCGCTACAGCAGTGAAGTTGTCTCGGGCAGAGGTCGCTTGAATATCGCGAGCAGCAGATGCCATGGTTGCCATTTCGAAGGTTGTAATTGCTTCTTCTGTGTGGTAACGACGTGATGGTCAGTTTCAAGAATGCCAGACTGGAATGGTTGACGATGTCATACGCGTCCAGGTGCGAGATAGGAGAGGGGAGTTCCAAGGTTGTCGCAAGAGAGGAGGAAGAGGGTAACGTGTACGTAGATAGGGCGCGAGGGCCGTGTTGAGTCACTTACCTGGTTGGTGTCAGAGAGCAAAAGTACTTTGTATTGGCAGGCGATGTCTTTTGACCAGATCGAATCAAGAAGACGATGGATCAAAAGATGGGCTGTACACCTACTTTTGGTAGGCAAGCAAGCTGGCAGAGCTGACGCGATTATCTTACTGTGACAGGAGATGACTCTCTTGTTGCAAAAGTTGCTGTTGTTTATTTCGTGGTATCGTTGTCGATGGGGAGCAGGGGAAGGAGGGAGCGAGGGCGCAGATCGCGCGTGGCCATGGCTTATAATTTAATAGGTAATAATACCTGAGCCCTGCCTGCTGCATTACCTAGGTGCCTACTGCCTGCTGCATAGTGCCTACCACTGCCAACTTACCCTTACCCCCCGGTAGGCTGATAGGTGTGTGTGCTTGTGCTTGTGCTTGTGCTTGTGCTTGTTGCTTGTGTGTGGCTGTTGCCGAGAGCGTCAGCATTGTTGGAAGTGTGTGTGTGTGTGGTGTTCTCGGATAGCATGGCATGCATGTACCTGGGTACTCATGCATGTACCCTCGGTACCTAAGTATTTATGTACTGGTCTCGAGGGCTCCTTTTAGCGGTGCCCAATGACGGAAGTACCCCTCTTGTACCGTATACATGCGTCATGCGTTGAATCCTACCTGCTCGATAGTACAACACCACCCAGCCATGTTTGTAACCTATACGGATGACAGACAATCTGACAGCCCATATACAGAATCAATGCAACCCCCATATCAACACTGTATACACAGACTGTGCAGCTGCAGGATGTATGTAGTGATATTTTTGGTATGCACGCACAACACGCACTCACACAGACACACACGCACACACAGACAATGGCCCCAAGCAATCGGCCGCAAACGGTGAAACAATTTCAAGGTTGCCAATCCTCCCTCACCCAGACTACCCTCCAGGGGCTGTTTTAGAGGGCAGGCATCAGGAATAGGGTGTCTGTTTATCCCTTCTCTGCTTACTATGTATATACATCGAACCTTCTGGCATCTCACTCCGAATTGTTGTGTGCTCTTAGATGTGATATATTTCCCTGTGTCAGACAATTCGAGAAACTACCTAACCTAAATAATTAATTATTTATTTCCAAAACAACTGTGATTAGGGTTTGTGGGAATGGAGACGTGCGATAGGCAAGCCCCCGTCCACACAGTCCCGCCTCTTACACCGACTTCCAAGGTTGCTTGCTTGGATGTGCTTGCTTGACAATCAGGCAATTAACAGTACTGTGTACCTACACGTAGGTAGGTGACATGATGATGGGGACAGGAGCATGCAAAAGGACAGTACTGTGTAAAACCAAACCCACTTGCCCATTTTCCCCGGGTCGAGATGCTAGCCCCCGGTTTCGGTGGAGACGATGGGTTTCGGGGGGGGGACTATCAACGTTGACTGTTGAGCGATACATGGGTACTGTAATTCCAGGTGATACCACAAGTAAAAGAGATAGCAATAAAACGGCGTTACTGGTGTTCCAAGGTTGTTGGGTCCCCTGTCAAAGGAGAAAAAGGATGGTTTTCCACTGAGAGGGTGAGAGGGTCCAGCTGAACCCTCCCCTGGAATCCTCATTATTACAGGATCACGGCACAGGGCTGATATCGCTCGCAGGGTGGACGGACTTCTATTGATTCCGTATGTACAATCTACACAGTATGCAGAACACACACGCTGTCTCGACTTACATGCCGACCCGGAATAAGTACAACCAAACATGAGAAAGCAAGGACAGCGCTATCCTGACGGCAAGTCCGTTTCCCTTTGACGATCAGCCCGATCAACCCGATCCGAACCCGACCGACCGCCTTTCCATGGTTTCCCTGTCTTGGTTTTTTGTTTTTGTTTTTCCTCCTTTTTATTCCTTTTCCTTGACTCTCACGTGCTATCTTCCCGCCCGGTATTTCTTCTACTTTCTGGGTCCATTTAAACGACCTTGGAAGAAACGGGGGCCTTACTATGTACTTGTGTACTTGTGTACTTGTGGTCATTGACGTCGTTTCTTCAACAAAGGGGATCTTCCCTGTTCGCTCTGTGCAGACTGCTCCCGGAATACCAGAATGCCTTGGAATGTTGTATGTACTGTATGTAGGTAGCAAGTATCTACCTCAGTTGGTAAATACATACATACATACATACATACATACATACATACACCTTCCAAGGTTTCTCTAATGCAGGCATTCAGGCATTGTAACCCAACGACGACGAAAACCCCCCGGGACACCGCGGCTGGAGTGTCCTTATCATGAAGTTTAATTCTTGGATCGACAGCCGCAATAAGTCTTTGCCGAGACGCGGGCGATATTCGCAAGAGACCAACCGTCGTCGCCTATCAGCCAGTCAAATTATGCATGTGCTTGCACATTGTTAATAACGCACAAAACGTTGTTGCAAGTGTCCGTCGGGTATTCTCCTAGTACGAAGTCATCGAGAGTCAGTGTTGATGAGCTATGTCCTCTCTCTCTCTCTACTGAGAAGTGTCCGGTCGAATGCCAGCAAGTACTATGTATGTACCAATCATGTGATTGTATCAATGTACTCCGTACACCACCAACAACATGGAAGACATCACCAGATCTTCCTCGCACAGGCGGGATGTGGCACACAGGATCTACGCCTCCCCTCTCCGCCCCCCTCGAGGCGCACTTGACCACCATAACCCAAGTACCAAATCAGACAAGACAGCGAGCGATTAATTACCGACCCTGTTGAGCCACGAGTCCACAGCAAGGTGACATCCTGTCTGTGCCTTGTCGTCGATGACACTGGAGAGGCTAGCGGTGGTGCTAACCAGCACCGCCCATCCCTTTCCAGCACACCACCCTTATCACGTTGGGCCGGGCCTCGATCCTGATTGGCCTCACTTACACACACTCATCCACGCCGGCCTGTCGCACTAGAGCAAATGTACCCCGCCCGTTACTTGTTCGAGTCCTCCCAGAGCCCAAGGTTTATTCCCGTGACAGACGATGATGGAGTTCGACATGCCGCCAGTGACTTCTTTTCCCAAATCTTGGTCTTGTCGTATTTGTGTGCGGCGCGAGGCGACAAAAAAGTCACTCACTCACTCACTGGATGATCCCTACTACGTCTTGTTGGCAAGCGACGAGACTGCTTGGGCAGACTCCGACGGGCCTCCGACGGGACTTGAAGAGTGCACCACCACCATCATCATTACCATCAGTCATCATCCGTGCATGGTACGTAGATATTACACTGAAGCCAATGAATCCTTCCACGCCATGGCTTACCCCGCTTGGGCTGTGTATCAATTCCAATAGTTGATTGACCAATTCGTAAATCTCGTCCTCTTTGTCACGTACCGGGATAGGACAGACTACGACGTCGATGACTTGCAAGTACACACAACTGTTATGAGTGCTTCGGTTCGACTTATTCTTAAATACAAGGCAATAAAAGGGAATAAAAGGTGAGATGCACATCGAGGCAACAGCATCTATTACCTCCCCCCCCCCCTCTCTCCCCACGCCTACAAGGCAGCGTCAGCCAGATGCTGTCCAAGAGCACACCAACATCTCCTTCCAGGTTCCAACGCCCCCCCGACACGCGTCGCAACATGGTCGGCAAAGTCGTCCGAGATCCCCACTCACCAGCCCGACTCCCGTAGAAGCCATCATACATGTCACCGTCTTCCGAGCTGCTGCTTCCGGGCACATATAATAGATACGACCTGCTCTATACGTCCAAGTCCTTCCCCCCCCCCCCTCCCCTTTCCCCATCTCCCGGTGCAAATCACCCAGCAAATGTTCCGAGGAATCGACGCTTGTTCCCAAAGGCTCGGGTCAGGAGGGGAGGGGGGGTCAAGAAAGCTGGACGAACTTCCCCATAAGGCGGGGCGTAGACCTATCATCAAAACAATGCGTCCAGGGCATCATGAAAAGCATTTCCAATCGTCTTTGGCCCGTGAGATGAGGGGCCACGTATAGCGTCCAATGTATTCCATGTTGCCATTCGGCATTGGGTACCTAGCTTCACCTGCCATTGCCCCAGGCTAACGCTGCCGGCCTAGAAAATGTTCTCGTCTGCCCCGAGCCTCCCTGTGGGGGCGTCGTGGTGCCCATCGACATGTCCAACCGGTGTGGCCCCAACATGTCACATCCTCATCGCTTGTCCTCGGTGGCCCGGTAAGAGACAACCAAATGTCAGGTACGCTGTGTACCCTAGGGTAGCGCCATGCGCCGCTATGTCTGGGGTATCATCGCCGTAGAAAAAGTGTGTGTCCGTCGGTCATGATAGCTAAGGGGCCCTAGATTCTCGCCGACCCTTGATTCTCGCCATCAGGCTATCATGGCGGTCCGATATACGGCGTACTGCCTTCATCTGCACCTGAGAGCAAAGTCAGCCATCTTCAATATTCGTCACGATGATGGGCTCGAAATCTTTCCAGTCCATACCTGAGTTTCGAGGGCTTGCGACCAAGTCACGCCCTCAAGCCCCGCCTGGAATCATCTCGATCGTAGATAGTTAGTCCCAGTGGATGACGGCTTCCTCCATCAAGCCACGCCAGTTAGGCGTTCGAACAGCCGCACGTTCAGCCAGCCCCGTTCTGGAAGATATACCGCCTGCAAGCCTGTAGGGGAGAAATCGAGTCAGTACCAAGAGAAACACTACCCAGCCGCCGCCCCGTCAGTCCACTCACAGCCTTGAGCACATCCAGGCGCTCGCTCGATTGGTTGAACACCGCCCGGTACTGGTGCAGGTTCTCGCGCAGGAAATCCTCCTTGGTGATCCTGCCCTCGCAGATGGCCTTCATCTTGAGCTCCATCTCCTTGCGCAGGAACGGCTTGCCGAGGCTCGTCTCGAAGTTCATCTGGTCGAAGCCCTGGATGAGGGCCACGCCGAGCTGTGTCGGGATGAAGACCTTGACGGGCCCCCGGCCACCGCCCCCCCTCCCCGCTGCACCGCCCCGACCGCCCCTGCCGCCGCGGCCGCCGCGCCCTCCTCTCGCCGCCGGGGCTGCGGTGTTTTCCCCGTCGCCTCCGCCGTCTGCGGCCCCCTGTTGTGCGCGGTTGACGACTTGCACGTACTCCCGGACCTGGATCTTCTCGATGTGCTCTGCCATGGTGGCATCCGTCCCGATGCCATTGGCATCCATGAGGGCGATCAGGTCCGCCTCGGTAAGGTACCCCGGTGGCGTAGTCTTGCCATCGGTCATCATCGCCTCTGTAGGCTCGAAGCGCTCGCCAACAGTGAACTTCGGCAATTCCGCAGAGTTGTTCCAGTTCTCGTAAGGGTAGACGTCTAGATAGTTCCGCTCAAGGACAATTACTCCATGAGCATGAAACGACTCGTCTCCGTATAGTATGTCCACGTCAGTGGCAGTGCCCTTCGCATCTTCGGAGCAGCAGGCCAGGAACCGACGGGCAACAAACTCGTAGAGCCGGCCCTCATCCGCGCTCAGAGCACCAGGAGCTGCGTACGTGACAGGGTGGATCGGGGGATGGGCCTTGTCGTCGTGACGGCCCTCTCTTGGCTGTTGAAAGGCACCGTCGGCGAGATTCTGGGCGAACTGGCCCCACCGGTTGTCTTGGGTCTGCTTCTGGACCAGTGCCCGAAGGTTCATGCCTTTGTCAAATCGATCTGTTTCTGTCCTCGGGTAGCTTATGAAACCCTTGTTGTATAAACTTTCGGCCACAGTCATCGCTTGCTGACCAGTCATCCTCAGGAAGCGAGTTGCCATTTTCTGGAGCTCGACCGTAGTCAGCGGTAAAGGCTTCCATTTCTTGGTGGGTTTCTCCTGAACTTTGGTAACCCTGGCCTGCTTTGCGTTGAGACATCTTTCGAACAAGATCGTGACCACAGCCCTATCGAAGAGGCGATGGCGAGCCCAGTTGAAGGTCACGCTCAAACCGTCTTTCTTGTGTGTGACCTTGATGCTCCAGAAATCCTCGGGTACAAAGTTTTGCACCTTGAAATACCGATCCACGACAAAGCCAAGGGTAGGAAATTGGCAGGACCCTACGAGGGTTAGTCGTTGCATCTACAACTTAAGTAGTGACATACCATAGCTGATCATAGCTTCCGCCAAGGGGCCGTGCAGGGTGCGTAAGTTGGTGGTGAGGAACCGCGTGAAGGCATACCCAGTTCGCAGGTCTGATTCAATCCTGGCCTGGACTGCATTGACTAGCTTTTCGTCCAGATCCCTCACATGACGGGCGGCATTGAGGATGTGGCTTTGAGGTGTCAGTGGGCGGTTCAGCATGTGGAGTTCGTCAAATCCCGACTCACGCTCTTTCTATGTTGCTGAACTGGGCCCTTTTGACCTCAATACGAGGGTTGCCCTTCTTGGCAGCGTCCCGGATCTCGCCTCCGATATGTTCGCCTTCACGATCACAGTCGGTCCAGATGAAAAGGGCCTTGCAATATTTTGCTTGCTCCTCGATGTTTTTTGCGATGTCTGTCTTGTCCTGCACGATATTTTAGCTATCATCCTGACGGGGACCCGAGCTAGAGAAACTTGCACTCGAGACGAATGTGGTAATCGGAGCACCAAACAATGTATCGGGTGGTGGATAACTCCAGTTCTTGTAGCCCGGACCAAAATCTGTGCCTGTAAGATGTCCAGTGACAGCCGTCATGGTCACTTCACATCTTCCCCATGGTGGGCCAAAGTCGAAGTCGAAACAATAATTCTTGATATATTTGTTTCGAGTATTACGCTGATCAAAGAGAATGAGACCGTCAGCACGATGCATATAAGGACATGTTCAGCAACTTGCCGTCTGGAACTGGCCTCCTGATAGATGACCTGCTACGGCCTTGGAGATGGACGGTTTCTCCGCCACGCACAGTATCTTGGGCATCTTGGACTGAGCTGTAGCGAAAAGGCGGGAGTGAGGTGGCCCAAAGCTAGAGTTAGAGACGAGGCTGATGATGAATCTGAGCGGCCAGCTATTGTATGATCGCATGCTGCGACGAAGCCAGACTCGCAAAACGCGTCGGCAACTGGCCGTTCCTTCCTTTGGGACTACAAAAAGCTGTCAACATGACCGCTGTCACTTGAAACGCGTCAATATTCCGGTAAATATTGACAAGACACGTTCAGGTGCAAAGAGAAGTAATGCAGGACGAGACTTACTGAACTCGACACCACAGGCCTTGACCAATACAGCAGTATGTGCATAGCAACGATGCATATTCTACATATTGGAGTTTATGCACTCTAAATGCAATTATCGGGGCTTTTCCCCTGCCAAGCTACTGGTGGTCCGTGCAGCCACTATTCCCGAAGCCCATTCATTCATCGACCTAACCATGACGCGCACATTCCAGTGATGTCCGGACCAAATGTTGGGACATGACCTTGAGAAAAGAGATCAAAACTGAGAGGGAGATCTCGAACTTCGCTTCATAACAGCAGGGCCCTTCAATAGACCTTTCCACCTTTACTGATCATAATTTTCCAAACTCCTCACATCTAGATTGAACAGGATGGTGCTTCCAGTCCTGCAATCGTTCCCGGACTGCGTCGACTGGTCCAAGACAGTCGACCCATACCTCCCCCAGCTGTATGAGCTGCCGTCGAAGCTCCTGGGCGTCTTTCAGTCCCACCAAAGCCTCCTGGACTTATACCTCGAGACCAATCCGCTCATCTCCGGCTTTGCCCTCTCCATTTTCTTCGGGGCCATATTCTTGGTTGTCTCTGAGATCAACAGGAACTATTCCCAGGTCGACAGGTGCTGGAGCATTCTGCCCACGTTCTACATCGCCCATTTCGATCTTTGGGCTCGGCTGTCTGGTGTCCCTAGCCAGAGACTCGATCTCATCTTGCTCTTTAGCACGCTATGGACCGCCCGTCTGACCTTCAACTACTGGCGGAAAGGGGGTTACCAGGTCGGATCTGAGGATTATAGATGGTATGAACGCACATCCCTTTTGCTCCCGTATGTGCTCATACTAAACACTGTCACAGGGAGATCGTCCGACACAACGTGCCGGCTTGGGCATTCTTCATCTTGAACGTGACCTTCATTGCCTTCATACAGAGCGTCCTGCTCTTTTCTCTGGCGGCCCCCGTGTACCCTATTCTGCTGAGCACACAATTCCAACCCACGGTGGCCTGGTATGATGTTGCATTTGTGGCAGTCGAGCTCGGTCTCCTCACAACGGAGTATTTTGCCGATGAGCAGCAGTGGGGTGAGTTAATACTTCGTCCGATGAAACATTGATCGAGCAAAATCGTTGACGTGTAACAGAGTTCCAGAGTGCCAAGAAGGAGTACAAGGAGACTGCCAAGGTGCCACGAGGCTTTGCGGCGGAGGACCTCGACCGCGGGTTCAACACCACCGGTCTATGGGCTTGGAGCAGGCACCCAAACTTTGCTTGTGAACAGAGTATCTGGATGACGCTGGGCTACTGGGCTACCGTCACTTCGGAGTCACCCCTCTCATGGACCCTGATCCCCGGTGTCAGTCTCGTGGCCCTCTTCCAGGGATCAACTTGGCTTACGGAGAGGATCACCGCTGCGAAGTACCCCGAGTACGAGGAGTATCAGGACCAGGTCGGCATGTTTGCGCCTAATGTACTGAACTTCGGCCCTTACGAGCCCCCTGCTCCTAGGGCGACCAGGCCCGGGGTGAAGGAGGACAAGGCTGGGGTGATCGAGGACAGGGCGACAGAGTCCGACTCAATCGAGGCCAAGGGGACCGGGGCCAAGGTGAGCGGCCCCCATGATGCCGAATTAACCAAGAAGAAGAAAAAGAAGACGCCCAAAGCTTATTGAGTCGAATAAGCACTTAAGCTTCGGGGAAGGCCACCTGCCTAAAATAGACGATGATCTTTGTATATTAGTAGTTAGTAAAATGTTGTTGTAGTTTAGCCGCAACGCGAATCTTCGAGTTCCTTTTTCCATAATCGGTGGCGCTTGACAAGCTGACACCTGCATGGTGTCGAGCAGTTCAGATATTCGGTGACATACTCGATCTCCGGTCTCACCAAGCCATGCTGCAACGGGGGCCAAGCTGCCGCCCGTTCTCTTATAGCGATCATGTTGCTATTCTTCGGCTCCGAACCGCCGGGGGTGACCGACCCCCGGCACATTTCGACGCTGAAATGAACCCTGGGAAGAGCGGACTGCACATGCATGCAAACTCGAGCCGCAGTTCCAACCCTTTTGATGCCCGTGGGTTGGATGGATGTGTGCCATGTGACCGCAGTATTGCGTGAGCATTCTGCGCGTATTGAGCGCCTGCTAATATCTAATCACGAGACCGGACATTAACATTGGTATAGCAAACAAATTGCCTCCCTCGTGGCGTTCAGGTGCTTATCATTTCGACATAGCTTGAAACGCCTGGACTCTCTGATCGACCCAAGGCACAATACGGACGTCGGTGTCGAGGACTGGACCATATATTATTAGTATATGCGTATAGCGACTCAGCGGAAAACGCCGGTCTGTTTTTACTCTCGGTTGTGACACAGGCGAGATAATATTGGCTTCTGTCCCATTTCCTCAGCGTTCCTCGTTCCCCATCTCCAACCATGCCAGTCCCGGTCATCTCGCCTGGATTAAACTACTTTATCCTGGTAATCCCTATGTGAATAGAGTGCTCGCATGGCACCTGGGCGCTATCCACCGTGGCCCAGACCGCTGGCGCCACGATGGAAGGGCCCCGCTCTCGGGTAGACGTCGAAGCCTAGATGCCGCGTCTGCCCAGGTGCCAGGCGTGTGTGATTCCCATGTGGGCTTGGGGGCATTCAGAGCACTCGAGCACACACACCACCCTGGGCATTCCCTTCAACCCTCTATTGAGGTCATCATCAATTGTACGACGATGTTTGAGGACGCCTTCTCTAGTGCCAGTCGCACTGCCTCTGATCCCCCTATCGATAGGTCTTATACACCATCAGGTCTCGCACTTCTCAAGAAAACCCAGCACCAAGCCGTGTGGTGCTCCATACCTAGCTAGCCCGCCCCGTCACGGTTGGGCCCGTGGTGTCTGGTCCGTATTCGTTGGGACGCTGCGCTTCGGTTGTCGCATTTCCGTGGTTTCCCTCGTGGCACTCGGGGTTCGGAAATAACCAAGTTCAAAGTAGGCAGGGGGACCGGGAGAGGACCCTGAGAACCTTGGAAGGGTTTAGAATTTTTTTCTTAATATTTCCAATTTGAGATTATCGCCGAGATGCTGGGTATTATTAATGAGAACCTTTATTAACCGACTCCCCTTCCTCTCGAGTTTTCTTCACACATTTTTCTCCTTGCTATCACTTTCCGTAACTCAACTTCCAGGTCTATCTACATCCACTTATCAAAAGAGACCTCCCAAAGACTTACACACACACACACCCACACACACACACACACATACACAAATCAACTCACACTATAACAACCATGGGCAACAACGTCTCCGCGCCCCAGGTCGCTCCTCAGGCCACACAGGCGCCAATGCCTACCAACAACAAACCTGCCGCGGCCCCGGCCCCGGCCTTTACTCAGTCACGCCGCAGCTCCGTGGGCTCTATCGATAGCTCCAGCGGTGCGCCGAAGACCATGGACTCAACAGCGACATCCTCATCTGCATCCTCCATTTGCTCCCCGGGCGAGTCGGCCTACCCCGTTGACCCCCTCTCGCGGACATTCCCCAAACCCACCGAGGAGGTCAACCTGGCCGAGCTGCTCGAGAGGAAGCCGCTGAAATGGACCGTGGGCCACTACATCAAGACCCCGACCAGGGAGCAGTCGGACCCGTTCGAGGACAAGGAGAAGACCGCCCACGACATGGAGGCCAGGAAGAGGGAGCTTCTCGCGGCCAAGGAGGAGCTGCGGAGGCTGAGCGGGCAGTGAGCCGCGAGGGCTGCGTCGGAGCGGACATTATTAGACGGGACAACAAACCCGCAGGAACGACTCTTCGGGTGTAGGAAACCGCGCGGATGGATCCACATGCATGTCCGTCGGGGGCACCCAACCAAAGGCACGCCGCGGCATGAACTCTTCGGCGAGAGCCAATCAGACTGGGCTATGCCGATGTTGTCATGTGGCGGCCTCTGCGAGTCGGTAGTCCGAGTATCAGACATTGGGCGCATTTCTACGCCATGCGACATGGTGGCGCAAGAGCTAGCAGTGAGAGCCATGTGGGGGGGTGGGAGAGAATAATCCGCGCGGGCGCTGAGGCGTTCCCGAGGGTGGAGGTCGAGGTACAATAGCGACGGTCGAGGATCACTTTATGGGGAGCATTGGGCGTTTATTTTTCTGTGATATCCCGAGTTAAGCGAATGCAGCATTATTGATTGATACAAACCACATTTCCCCACCTGTAATCCGTACCGTTTCCTAGCTCAGGACACACCCATATGTCGAGATCCTATATACTAGAGACGCACGCTCTAGTGGATCCTCGCAGCCAGAGTGGCACCGTACACAACCGAAGCCACAAAGTTGACGACGTTCAACAAGGAAGAGATGCCATGCAGCAACCCGAACTTCTTGTTCAGTGCTGCCATTTCCTGTGAGTGGGGCTGCGGGTCCCAGGATCGCTTGCCGTCCTTCGCCTCTTGCTTTCTCCTCTCCACAATGCATGCCGTCGTCGCCGGCAGGAGGACGATCCAGTTGGCTAACCCAGAGGCAAAGACAGCGACCAGAGGAACCAAGGTTCCCCATCTGTTGGCTGGGTCAAAGAAACCTTGGATGCCACCGGCGGGGCCGAATGGTCTTCCGGGCAATGTCACCGCCAGGGCGACGGGCAATGCGGTCTGAAGGCCGAAGTACCAAGGAAACGTCTTCGTTTGGAGTTCTGAGAATTGCAGGGTTGGCAATGTCTTGAACTGGATAACAGTCCCTATGCAGGTCTGTCGCGGCATGTCAGAAGCAAGCAGCCGACTTGAGTATTGATCTCATTGCCTCACATTGACTGGCATTACAATCAGTAACTGACCAATCTAAAAGTGCAAGCGTGCAAAATCCAGGCTACTCACATAATGTCGTTCCAAAAAGGGAACCGTAACTAACACAAGAGAAAGTGAGTATTTCCTAGAGCTCTCGTGGGAAGCAGCACGTGGGAAGCAGCCAGAACTCACGCCATGATATGGTACGGTGCTCCTGTGAGCATGATGGATCTCTCAGACATCTTGGCGAGGGTATATATGAAACGATTTGATTTTCTTATATGTGCTGAGTCTGTATGGGCATCAAAGTTTACTATATTGCAGGTCGGAATGTGAAACCATAAGAAACTCGTCGAGAGTCGACCGGTTAATGAATGACGTTGAAGGAGGCTCAAAGCAGACAGGGGGTGGTCAGCTCATCGATAAGCGATAAGAGCTGGTGTCTGAAAGTCACATGCATGCGCGTTTGACAAGGGGGCACTTCTTGGTTTTGGAGAGCAACCACTCGCGACTTCTGCCTAGAAATCGACGTGACACGTGACAAACTTCCAAGGTTGTCTGGATACATAAAATACAAGCACTCTGCGTTCCACGGTTGGCTTGAACGGGCCCTTGGAAATGTCCCCCTTCTCACAGACTCTCCAATCGGCTTGACACCCTTCCCCTTCCCGTCACCATGGCTGACAAGCAGGCGTTTGTTTACATTGTTGACCTTGGTTCGTCCATGGCCAATTGCAATAGTGGCCGTTCCGAATCTGATTTGGACTGGAGCATGCCCTACGTCTGGGACAAAATCGCAAGCACCGCCCAAGCGTCGCGCAAGACGTGGTGCTTGGGTGTCATCGGGGTCCGGACGGATGAGACCAACAACAAGCATCACGATGAAAACGAGGTTGGGTACGACAACATCTCAGTACTCAAGCACCTCGGCCCCATAGACCTGCCGCAGATGAAAGAGCTGAAAGATACCCTCAAACCAAGCAACACTGCAACTGGCGATGCCATGTCTGCCATCATTGCTGCCGCAGAAATGATCAACGAGGTCACCAAAAAGAACAAGTACGATCGAAAGATTTACCTCATTACGGACGGTCAAGGACCAATTGATGGAGAAGATGTCGACGAGATTTCCATGCGGCTCAATGACCTCGATATCGAACTCGTTGTGCTAGGCGTGGATTTTGACGACGCCGATTTCGGCTTCAAGGAGGAAGATAAGCCCCGGCTCAAGGCGACAAACGAAGCTATTCTGAAGTCCTTGGTGGACAGGTGTAAGAGAGGAGACTTCGCCACCATGGCAGCGGCCCTGGGCGAACTTCAAACTCCAAGGGTCAAGCACGTAAATCTGGTCAAGAATTTCGACGGACCCCTGACGCTCGGAGACCCTGAGCAGTTCCCAAGTGCTATAAGTATCAACATTGAGCGCTGGCCCGCCACCAAGGTCAGCAGGCCTGCTGCCGCCACAACTGTCGTCGAAACGAAGAAGTCTGACGATCAAATGGAAGGACTCGAGTTCGGCTCGATAGAACAACACCGCACTTACAAGGTAAATGACCCAAGTGCGCCTGGCGGAAAGAAGGATGTGGAGTTTGAGGACCTTGCGAAAGGGTATGTGTATGGAAGCACGGCAGTGCCTATCGCCAACAGCGAGTGGGACATCACCAACCTTGAAACCAACAAGAGTTTCTCCATCTTGGGTTTCGTTCACATGGACAAGGTACGTCTAAATAATAACATGTCCACTGTTGTTTGATGTTGACAGTTTGTAGGTCCAGCCGTTCATCACACTAGGGGAGACTTCTGTTACGGTTGCAAAGCCATGGGACGAGGCATCAAAACTGGCCCTTTCTGCGCTCATCCATGCACTCTATGAAGCAGAGACCTACGCAATAGCGAGACTTGTTCCCAAGGCCAACAAGGGTCCAATTCTGCTACTAATGAGGCCAAGCATTGAACCCGATTTCGAATGCCTGTACGACGTGCCTCTGCCATTCGCGGAAGATATACGGCCATACCGGTTTCCTCCTTTGGACAAGGTCGTCACTGTCACAGGCAAGACGCTCACCAAACATCGCCTTCTTCCCGATGATAAGCTCAACCAAGCTATGAGTGATTATGTTGATGCCATGGACCTCTCAGAATTCGACCGTGACGAGGAAGGGTTTGTACTCAGCCATCCAATTTCTCTTAGTGGTTGTCACTGATCAAAATACATAGAAATCCACAAGAATACGCCGCGCTTGAAGACCTGTACTCCCCGTTAATACACCGCGTCAACCAGGCCGTGCGGGAACGTGCTGTAGATCCCAAGAAGAAGGTTGAGGACATTCTCAAGGCAACTCCCGAAATTCTGACGAAATACTCTGGACCTCCGGAGGAATTGGTCGTCAAAGCCAAACCACAGATCGAGGCTCTGAGTAAGATAGCCGAAGTCAAGCTAGGTATGTTCCGCAGATACCCTGGGGTTTATATGTATGCTTACTGACGTCTTCACAGTTCCCGAAAAGGCGAGCGGCAGGTTCCGCAGAGGACAGCCCGAAAAGCCGTCCTCTGGATTTGATGTCGATTCCGTGCTCAACAAGGGACTTGACCGCAAGAAGAACAAGATCTCCAAGGATAATTCCATCCCCGAGTTCAAGCAGGCTCTCCGCCATCGCCTGGGTGCGGCCAACAAGGACGAGGAACTCGAGAATGCGGTCAAGGACATGGCACAAATTGTACAGTCTCTAATCAAGGAGAGCATGGGGGACAAGGACTATGCCCGAGCTCAAGAGAACATCGGAGTGATGAGGGAGCAGTGCATCGAGTTTGAGATTTCTCAAGTCTATAACGACTTCCTGAGGGACCTCAAGAAGCAAATATCCTCCGGTGCGCTGGGAGGTGACCGCAGGGAGATGTGGTCGAAGTATATCATGTGGCCTGCTCAAGGGCGCCTTGGGTTGATCACCAAGAGGCAGTCTGAAAGTTCGGACGTGACGGAGGAAGAAGCACAACAGGTGAGGACTGGTTCCATGCTTTACGGAGTTCAAAAAACTAACGCTTTATTTTACAGTTCTGGGCGGGCAAGACTTAGGCCCCTGAGGAGTATGCGAGGTCGGATATGCTTCCAGCAGCGGCAAGATGATGTAAGGAGTTATGTTGGCCCACCAAGACCTTTGTCAGGGGAGGTGGGCATTTATTCATGGAGTTCTCAGGTACAGGAGTCGATCGAGCTTTGGGATTCTATTGAGCTTGATCAAAACCAAAAGTTTGTCCTCAAATCGAAGAAATGGTAAAATAATTTTTTTTAGAAAGATCCCACATTGCCTTACACATGGTCTGACATGATGTGACTGGGGAACGCACTTCTGCGGTATATTCCTCGCAAGCTACCTGAAAACCGAGAACTACAAGAGGGTACATACGGCTGATACAAAGCAAACAGGAAAGGCCTCTAAATAGCCAGAGATAGAACCGAGAAGTCCACGGGAAGCCCAAAGCGTAAATACCTACCTAGGTACTATGTAGGTGCTTGAGTATATATGAGAGGTGCCCAGAGAATGGCACTCGGTACCGTAGAATCAATTCCGTTGATACTACTCAAGGTTACACTGAAAGACCTTATTCCAGAGTGAGATATGAGAGGGCGATATCTTCCGAGACCCAGGACCTTTAGAGCTGCAGGAGTAGAGAATCCATACTTTTGTTTGTTACACATTGGCAGGTAATGAAAAAGAACATTGATGAGACACCACTGCTTTAAGAAGAAGGAGAATATACTTGGAAGGAGCCCTTTGCCCGGAGGTGTTCCTGCATCACTGCCTACCTACTGAGTAGGTACTTGGTACAGACATGCTCTCCTTATCCCAATACTTTTAAACTTTCCTACAGCAGACATTGCATGGTCACGGCGACACCTGGGCAGTACAAGGCACCCACAGTCCACATCCGGATAGTCTCGTACATCGCCATAGCAACTTCCAACGTTATTTGGTGGCCTGTTAATTAAGCACGCTTCCTCAATCGTGTGTTGTGCCTACAGACAACCCACCACAGCCACTGATTGTTTCCTACTCAATTCTAGCACGCCACCTCAAGCAAACACTGGAACTCAGCCCAGTCATCAAGATGGGTTCACATGCACTTGAGAACCTGCACAAGATGTTTGGTGACCAAAACATCTGGGAGAAGCCTTCCCCATCACCTGAGAAGTCACCCACACCTCCCCCTCAGCGTGTCACACGCCCTCGGAACAAAGAGAGCACTCACGAGCCCAAGCCCCGGATCAATCCCAATGTCATCAATGAGCCATACTCAAGCTCTGATGATGAGTTTGTGGTGAATACGAGGAACTGCACCAACAAGGTACTTCCCGAGATGCGAAGAGACAACAAGCGTGGAAACGGTGGCAAGAGCGTTAGATTTGCCAACAACGAATCTGCTACCCTATCAACTGCCGAGCTGGATGCTGCTGCCTTCCAGGATCTTGGTCTGAAGGAAGGCGACAAGGCTTCTGAGAACACGGCGTTTGTGCCCTGGAAGTTCCTCGTTCGCTACCCCGAGATGTATGTTGGAAAGGCCAACAACCCGTTGGTGAGGCCCTACTTTGAGGAGGATGCTCTGTTCCAGAACCACCATTGGGACTTCTTTTACCTCTTCGAGCCCGATGAGCGAGTGGAAAACCCCATCCTCTTCGTGCCCACCCGCCAACTGGATGCCCTGCTCCGCCGCATCAACAAGAGACACAAGACCCTCCTGACAATCCCCGGTGGAGGAAACGAAGTC
Source organism: Cytospora piceicola (assembly GCA_023375675.1). Classification (NCBI taxonomy): domain Eukaryota; kingdom Fungi; phylum Ascomycota; class Sordariomycetes; order Diaporthales; family Cytosporaceae; genus Cytospora; species Cytospora piceicola. The sequence goes on along the minus strand of JALQBC010000013.1, from coordinate 777,799 downwards.
AAGTTTCACAGACGTTTCGGCGGCCTGGGAACTCCCCGTCCTCGTTACCTTGGTCGTGCTAGCGACACCGCGTCGTACAAGAAGCTCCTGGCTGTCATGCCACTGCCCGAGCCCGAAGACGACCTCGCGAAGCTTACCCAACTCCAACGCGACGAGTTCGAGGAACTGGTCAAGAAGTGCAAGGAGAGCTGGCAGGGAGGCAGTGGAAAGGGCAAGAACAGGAAGAAGAAGAAGGCCGTTGAGCGACTTGAGAACCGAAAGGATTGGGGCCATCAGACGAAGCGTGTCCAACGCTACTTGGGACTGCGCGAGAAGACTTCTCCGACCGCGGAGAAGCTCACCGCGATTGATGTCAACGATGCCGTTCCTTTCGAGAACGAGGGCAATGTGGTCTTCATCTGTGTCGACGTGGAGACTTACGAGAAGAGCCCGGGACTTGTGACCGAGCTGGGCTTCGCCATCCTCGATAGTCAGAACTTGGTTGGAGTCCCGCCCGGTGAGGGGGGCCAGGACTGGTTCAAGCTCATCCAGGCCCGCCACCTTCGCATCAAGGAGTACTCATACATGAAGAACACCGAGTACGTGATGGGATGCCCGGATAGCTTCGTTTTCGGGTAAGTGCAGCAGTCCCACGTCTTGCTATCTCAGCCAGCTAATATCCAGCAGTCAATCGGAGTTTGTTTCCCTGGGCAAGGTCCTCAAAGTCACCGAGGAGATCATGTCCCCCAAGTTGCCCTCAGGAGAGCTGAGAAAGGTCATTTTGGTCGGCCACGACGTCAAGCAAGACATTGCGCTCCTGGAGTCCATCGATTTTGACGTGTACGAGATGAGAAACCTGCTCGAGGTGGTGGACAATCAGAAGCTCCACCAGCATCGACACCGATTCTACAATGGCCAGGGCCTCAGCGCCGTCTTGGCCGGCCTTGACATCTCGTATATGTACCTGCACAACGCAGGCAATGACGCGGTGTACACTCTGCAGTCGCTCATTCGGCTCGCTATCATCAAGCGTCAGGAAAGCCTGGCTCGAAGCCCCAAGGACAAGTCAGCGTTAGTTCCCACCTACGGTGTTGAATCTGATAACCCAAGCTATCTGACTGACCGACCAACCAATCATGTGCAGGTCCGCTGTTCGAGATATCGAGTCCCAACTCAATCCGGAGGCCGGTTGGAGCACGGGGGGGGAGGACACCGACGGTGGCGTCGCTGAGCTCAAGGACCCCAAGGCCTGGCAGAAACGTGAGTAGTCCCTGCCCTAGATATTGACAACTACCCATCTGCTGACAGCGTATCTTCAGAGTTGGAGCGCATACGGCTTGAGGACGCCGATGATGAGTGAGGACGGTGAAGCCCGCCCGCATACTGTATGGTCATCTGGAAGGGGCCCTGAGAGCGAGAAGGCATCGAGCATCGCTCGACTGGCCGTTATTTCGCTTTCTCGGAATCCATGGTACCAGGAAGCAGCGGAAACATGCACGGTTGTGCAACGAGAAGTGTAAAATTGACTTTGAGTAGAGAACATGCGATTCTTTCCACACCCAGATATGAAGGCACGAGATAGACTAGCACTTAGCTGAATCTTGACCACACTGGAGGACCCCCTTTCCTGTCCACCCCCCCCCCCCCCCTTCCCATAAAACCCATTCCGCGAACGCCATTGCTATGTATCGTAGTTGTTGGTACACCACCCAAAATATATAAGAGAGAGCCACAAATGTCTCGTTCCCTCAACTGCCTAGAGCACGCGCTCGTTCGTTATGACGTGGTCTTCTCCAGGAACTCCTTTGCCTCGTTTACTTTCGTCGCAAGGTACGGGCTGCCGCCTCTGTCGGGGTGGTTGAGCAACATGAGGTTGCGGTGGGCTTTCCGGACCTTGTCCCTGGTGATGGCGCCCTCCCTGCAGCAAGAACATCCAGTCAGCTTTCTGGATCGGCAGAGGTATGCCCCGGAGATGGGATGGTGAGGGTATGGGTTTATACTGACTTCAGTTGAAGGATCAGACTTGCTTCCTTCTTGCTCATGCGCTGCTCGAAACCGCCCTTGTAGAAGGCCTGGCCCATGGCGCCAACGCCACCGCGAGACCTCCGCCATGCGATCGTAGCTGCGCGGCCCTATGGTTACCCGTTTTGTTAGTATGTTGCAACGTGAATAGGTGAATACCTAAGTAGGGAAGAAGCCCATGATGTGAAGACTCATACCAGGAATGCTGCGGCAGCAATGCCGCCTCCCCATGCGAGTATCGAAGCCATGTCGTCTGATGTGGAGCGTGATTACTGGTAGTAAGACCGTTGGAAGTATCCTGAACTGCAAAGCACTTTTTTTTCCAGTGAGCCGACGATGACCTTTGCGTTGCTCTCGGCTTTGCTGGGGCGTTCGGTTTGGTTTTGCCGCGGCGGCAATCCGATGCGCGCGCCGAAATCAAAATCCAGGACGGACCCGCCTTCCCGCCTTATCAGCGAGGCATGAGTGCTTATCGGTTGACCCACCATCAAAATTTCGAGAAGTTGGGGGTCCAGTCTCTATCGAACTTGCAATCGGTTTCTTGAACCCAGTATCTATCACTCCCTGATTTTTATCACAACAAAAAGACTTAGCGACGGTTGTGCAGTCGCGGTAGTCATTCAATATGCGGTATGTCCTTTTAGCATATCATCTTTGTCTTAAGTCTTCCAGTCTTAGCATGTGAACTAATGTCCTCTTCGCAGTATCGAAACTTGTTATTTCTGCAGCCGGCCGGCGTACCCTTCAAAGGGTATCACCTTCGTCAGGAACGATGCCAAACTCTTCCGATTCTGTGTATGTCGACCCCTCCAATATCAAGGAACCCCCAAGCCAACTGCCAGGTGTCTGTCCCCAACAAACAAACAAACAAACAAGAAGGCTAACAGAGCGCAACACAGCGGTCAAAATGCCACAAGAACTTCAAGATGAAGCGTAACCCCCGCAAGCTCAAGTGGACCAAGGCCTTCCGCAAGGCGGCCGGCAAGGAGATGACGGTCGACTCGACCCTCGTCTTCGGGGCCCGGCGCAACGTGCCCGTCAAGTACGACCGCGACCTGGTGCAGAAGACGCTCAAGGCGATGGACCGCATCGGCGAGATCCGGCGGAGGCGCGAGCGCGTCTTCTACAAGCAGCGCATGGCGGGCCGCCGCGCGCAGCAGCTGCGCGAGGCGCGCAAGCTCGTCGCCGACCACGAGCACCTCCTGCCCAAGATGCGCGCCAGCGAGCGCAAGAGGCTCGAGGCCGAGGGCGTCGTCGTCGACGAGGCCGAGGTCCTCCAGTCCCGGAGGAAGGCGCCCGCCAAGGCCTTCGGCGGCGAGACGCGCAGGAAGAGGGTCACGGTCGACGGCGACGAGGAGGAGGTCGCCGAGGGCGCCGGCGGCCGCGTGGAGGACGAGGACGCCGAGGACTTTGACGACGAGGACGGCGACGAGGAGGACGACGACATGGATATGGACTAGTGGTGCCTCCCCGACCTCCCTGGGGGGAGGAGGGAGAGAGGAGAGAGGGGGGAGAGAAGGGAGAGACAGAGCGCAGGGGCATTGTTCTCAGCATGGCGGAGTTCTTGGCGTTCATGGAAAATCGAAGGAACACACATTGTTGGGCTTTTTATTTCGGAGGGGTGTTTCCCTAGAAATCCTGGGAGGATACACAAAAAGTGGCAGGACGAGATATTGTCAATACGACGCTCAGCATGTTTGCGGTCACACTACCGGCATAAATAAGTATGGAAGCAGTACGATTTCAGGGGTATCAATTATTAGAGGCCGCTTATCAACCCTACAAGCTGGCCGGGCTCTATCTCACTCCTCGACGCCTCCATGGGACTGACATGGCCCGATGGCAAAAGCATCACCACTTCGGCATCCCAATACTTGACAGCCACAGTTCCTCGAGGTAGCCATATATGTTGCCGAACTAGCAAAGACCTTCAAGTCGTCTTCGAAACCAAACAAACTGCTGATATCTCTCGGAGCACATAGGCAGCCGTCTGTAGCAGTTCTACTGTTCTTCTGATATTTGCTGCCCATAGTATCCTCCAAAACAACATGGCCCAAAGCAGTTGGACCCGGAGAACACGGCCAGACCAATTGGAAGGAGATTCAACGTAGAGAGGACAGACAGCCTCATTTCTCCATGTCCCTGTCGTGCTGGTGGTATGTCTTCGGCGGGGCGGCCAGGCTCGCGTCGATGTCCTGCTTGATCCTGTCCGCGATCCGCTGCTGTTCCGCCTTCTCCGCCTCGGGGTCATCGGCAGCGTTGTTGTTGTCGCCGCCGCCGCCGGTCCAGTTGCCGGCGCCCCCCCTGCCTATCAGGCCCGTCCTCGGCCTGCCGGCGCCCGTGGCGCTCACGGCCGCCGTCGTGTGGTCCGCGAGGTTCTGCCTGTCCTGGGCGTCCGCGACCGTGGGCGTGTCCGTCCAGTTGCCCGCCCCGCCGCGGCCGAGCCGTACGTACTGTGGCGCCGGCGCTTCTGCCGGCGCTTCTGCGGGTGGTGCTGGTGGTGGGGTGTTTGTCTTTTGGGCTTCGAGGTCCTGTATTGTTTTTGGGGATTGTTAGATGTCAGAGTGGCACGGAAGGAGGACAATGGAAGGGGGGGAGGGAGGGAGGTCGTTTGCGTGGTGGAGGAGGGATGTGACTGACGTTGGTGCGTTGCGCCTTCTCTGCTTCCTCTAGATCTTTCTGGCTGTAATAGTTTCCCGCCCCGCCGCGCCCTGTCCGCTGGAAGACGTCTGACATTCTGTTCTGTGTGTGCGATGATGCGTATGAGATCAAAGTGTTGATGGCCGGGGGATTCCGCGGGTTTGTTTGTAGTGAGGTCTTGATAAGGGAGATAGGTAGACGATACGGGGAATTTGCGTCTGGGTTGATATTTACTGTGTCGATCAGGAGAGCGATAACTGCCCAAACAATCTTCGACACAGCCAGCCTAGCGACCCCAAACTACCTGACTGACTGCCTGAGTAGGTCACCTGGGCTGGTAGGCAGACTGGCAGGTAATTACTCCTGTACACAGTACCAGGATTACAGCCAGGAGTACATGCCTCCCTACCTGAATTCCTCATGGGAGTTGATCAAATCTAGAAACATTGAAACCCCCAAAGACCCGCTACCCCCTGATGATCTACTGTGTACTAAGTACTACTGTGGTGTATCTATCTTCAGTACTCAGGTAGGTAAGCTGGTAAGTAGGCCAAGGGCTTGAGTTTGAGGACCCTGAGGCCACCCAAGTCAGACCAGGGCGCTCTCCTGCTCCCCCAAGTAGTAATACGATCCGTGGTGCAAATGAGGTGACTAATTCAGTAACGACGATCAGTCCTCAGGATAGGAGGGGCCAGTCAATGTTCCAAGGTTCTGTTGTTATCTGTTGTGTTTCAATGTTTCATTTTGGGCGTCGATGGGTTTCCCGACATCGGCTATCAATAGCCTCCCTCACACATGCCTGTCCCTCGCTATACTGTTTATTGTCATCTGCCCCTCATCAACACACAGGGGCGATGCCGAGAGGGGAGAAATGCCCGCCCGCTCTCTCATTGATAATCAGGAAACCAGGTCCAACATCCACGCGGCCGTGATGATGACGGGATTCGCAGCAATAGCCGTCTTTTTTTTCCCTAGCGGTACTCTTTTTCGCAGCCTTGAATTGCGGCTGAGCAACTCTTGGTGTCAGCCAGCAATCGATCAATATTCACGTCGAACGTGACTCCCGATTGCCAATTTGTGGAGCAACTGCACCGGCGATCAAAAGAGCACGGGAACATCGATCCAGGTGGCCCTCCCACGGGGGGTCTGCAGCAAGTACTGACAAGTACCTCTAGTGTGTGTCTCGACGTGTATGTACTTTTGCCGTCCCCATCAGAGCGAGCCGTGGAGACACTAGACAAACGCCCCAAACCGCCTGTTGGGTGGGTGCGTAGGTTTTACTGGGTAGGGTGTCAGGGTGTCAGGGTGTCAGGGTGTCAGGTTGTCCGGATGTGAAGGGCAGTTGTGTGTTGATCCTCACCCTGCTTTTCCCCCCTCTAGTTCCTGACCATTATCACATCGCTCTGCTGGAGAGTTGGGGTTTGGAACGCGAGGAGGCGAGCAGGCGAGGACCTGTCTTTGTAATCTAGTGTACGTACGGAGGGATACGGATGGGATGCTGTCAACATCCTTGGTTGTCCAGTGATCAATCTTGCTCAAGCCCGGCTCTCTCGGTATGCATACTTAACTCAGTCTGTCAGTACAGTAAGTACTGTGAGTTCAAGGCTTCAACGGCTAAGAGCGGGCACTTATTCCAGCCCCATGCCTGTTTTTCTTGTGCCGTCTTTGGTACCTGCTGATCAGTGGCTTACCAAAGCCCAAAAAGACCAAGAAAATGACTTGCAAACTCCCTACTCGGACAAACCTGCTGAGCCCCCTTCTCAGAGCAGAAAGACAAGAGTCCAAGACACTGACTAACTGGCCTGCATCTGCATCTGCATCTACCTAGGTACCTTGGTAGGTACATACATACCTACCTAGGGTGTCTACATACAACCAGACAACCAGACCACCATGCAAGTTTGTACTTCCGTATGTACTTGAGTATGTACCATACCGCGCCGCTGATTATTTTAAAAACGCCTAAGGCACGCTGCCTTAGCTAGAAACTGTGGCTGATTGAACTTGAAACGGAAAGACCGTTTTTAAACACGTAGGACCGTTTCTAGACTTGAATACATCTTAGGTCATTAAAATCATTTTAAGGTCTAAACTGTTTCTAGGTACCTCGATCAATTCGTACCCCGATCATTTCGTACTTCGATCGTTTCGTTACCTATATCGTTTTTAGGTACCGAGATCATTCTTAGAAACCTAGACGTAGTGATCTTGGCTAGGGATGAAGTTTCACCGTTCGAGAGTAACTTACTTAGTCTACCTGCGTAGCTACTTTAAGGTCTTAAAGGTCTTGAAGGTCTTGGAAGGTCTTAAAGGTCTTGAAGGTCTTAGAAGGTCTTGAAGGTCTTGAAGATCTCTTTGATAGTCTTGATGGTCTTGATAGTCTTGATAATCTTAAAGGGAAGGTCTTCGAGGTTGTTGCCTTGAAGGTTGTGGCCTTAAGACCTTAAAGGGAAGGCATCTGGTGGGAAGGCACCGTAGTAACCTTGGAACCTTAGAACCTTGGAAGGCACCTGGTACCTAGGTACTTAAGGATCTAGAAACCATTTTAGAGCGAAGGGACCATTTCAGAATAAAGTGACCATTTCAGAATGAAGGGACCATTTCAGAGCAAAGTAACCATTTCAGAATAGTGAATAATGCCTGACTGAACTTGAAGCCAAAACCGTTTTAGAGCAAGTAAACGGTACCTCTGAGCGTTTTCAAAATAACCGTCGCCGCGGTATGGTATGTACGAGAGGGATTCCCCGTACCTGCCGCACGTTGCGGGTCACCTGGGCATCGTTCTGTGACGACATCTGGCATCTGGGTTTCCTCTCCAGGCGGAGCCCACGGCCCAGCCCAGCCCCTGACAGCATTCCACCAGTCCACCTGGCGGCGAGCCATGTATCGTGGGTACTGTGGACTGTGGCATCTCTCGTGGGTTATACTGCACTGCGGCACTGTACTGTAAGCAGTAGCCCCGGGGCCGAGTTGCCAAGTTGCCACGATTCCACGGTTCCACGGTTCCATGAATGCCCCCTTCTCCAGCACAGTAGACAGTGGCTCCTCCTGCTGGGCGGGCCTTGGGGCTTCTCGAAAGGTCGCGAGAAGCAACGGCGACGACGTCATCCTGAGATTGCATTGGTGAATCTTGTCTGGATATTTACCATATCTACCTAGGTGGGTAAATATGCGATTGTACTGTGTTATGCGAATACAACAGCCACACCGCCCGAGTACGAGGAACAGTATACCTTAAGCGGGCTCGTAGGGCCTGTTTTCCTTCTCTTTCCTCCCCTAACGGTGGCATCTGTTGCCCCTGACAGCCAGACAAAGAACCGAAATGCTGGGTCTCGAATCGAGATTGCAAAGAGCGAGTCAGTATAATGCGATGCGGCCATGTTGGAAACATCCATTGCATGATATCGCCTACTGTGTATTATTGATAACTACTGACCTGAAACAAACACGAGCAAGCCTGTCTCTCAATAATTTGTCATGGCCAACACTTCTGGCCCGCGGGCAACACACTCACTACCAGACCACCATGAGTACTGAGTAGGTAGGTACTTAGGTAGGTAGCAGGTATACCTGGTCATCAGCACAGCGCTACTGGTCATGCTGCCCTCCTTTTCTACGACCACACCTAGCAGTGCCCGCTCGACTGCTTTCTCCAAAAAGAGACGGAAGCGTGGATGATCTCCTCGGTCGTGGAAACGATCCAGGTTGCGCCCATGGCCCGGTCCTTGAATGGGCAAGTCCAGACCTTTACTCTATCTGTACAGGCGCTGTTTTGTTTGTCCGATCGTGTGACAGACACAAGAGAGGGACCCTGATCTCTTGATCTCGTGACCTCGGGGATGAGATGAGATCAGCCGTCGAGTACGCCTGTACACACTCCAGTACCCCCGCGACCCCGTACGCGTATAACACACCACACACAGTAAATACTGGACTTGTGTGGCCTGCCGAGATCAAAACCCACCAAGCCTTTTGACACTTTCCAAGCGCTAGGGTCAAGCGGCCAGGTGTGCTTGCCATCACCTGCCATTGGCCCCTCGAGAAGATTGAGGCTGTACAGTTAGGCCTCCGAGCCAGCCAAGCCGCCAATCTCGATCAAGACGCAACACTTACTTTTGGATGTCGATTGGTGGAGCTCCGGCTGGGAAGCCCATCATGCTGGACGGGTCATGTGCGTTAGGAAAGGCAGCCTATTCAACAGAACCGGCTAGCTGTCATAAAGACAAACAAGTCAAATCTGTGAATGCGGTCTCATAAATAGCACTATCTACATATGTATATGTAAGAGGAGCCGCCCCGGGATACGACGTATTTGGGGCCAGTTTCAAACAAGCGGTCTCTTGTTTTGACACGGTGGACCGACCGACCGACCTGACAACAAAGCTGAGTGGCACAGATCACGATGCAATGCACACAGTATGTGATGCTGTCCTTCCGTCTCTTTACGTACTTGGTTTCGTAAATAAGGCTCTTTCGACCGTTGAGGCTTGTGGGACGATTAGCCCGAGTGGCTTCGGAACTCCATGACACTTGGTGCCGTGCCTCGCTACCTCATCTGCTCATGTACTACCTGACCTGGCTATGTAAGTAGGTACCTATCTAGGTAGTTATGTAGGTCGGTAGCCATTGGATATCGAGACGGGGGAGAGTACATCGACGCCTTCCCCAATCCTGTGTGCCTTTTTGTTCGCCGTCGACGCTGAGACGACAGTGTCTGTCTGGTCTACAAAGAAGTCGCCATGCCATCCATGCTGAGTTGTTCCTGTGCCAACTAATGACGAGCATGTTTCGTGTTGTCCACTGTAAATCATCCGCGCATGTAACTTGCGCATAACACCTCAGCATAACAGATGTCTTGCAGACTGATGTCCTCTGTCATTCTGATACCTACCTAGGTATATAATCTATAACCTATATGACTTATATGACCTATATGTATCGAGTATAGGGCCCAACCTCGAGCATCAGACCATGTGGAAGATGTTGGGGGGATACTCCGTAACTCTATTTCCGGCGAATAAAGCCTCTCCACTTGGCATACAGTACACTATGGAAGGTCGCCCGGTTCCTCCCCGGGGCCGTTTCTCATAAATAGAAGTCCGATTGGCATACTGTGGCAACAACAATAAGGTTGACAGCAACACACAGTAGCAGTACCAATTGGGTTCTCAGGAAGCGAGAGAAGATAGTGGAGAGCTCCTTCAGCCGTATGTGTCCCCTGGAAGCACGATTGTGTCTTGCCACAACCAACAACAAGGAAAAGTGAGCCCAACGGCATCGTCGCTTGGAGATCCCATCTCATTATCACTCACGAGCTTCATTTCTTGAGGATCGTTAGGCACCGCCCCCCCCCTGCCCCCCCTCCCCGCTTGCCCCTTCTGTCGATCCAGGTTCGGAAACCCCCCACCCACGATGCACACCGTCGGTCCCGTTACCACCTCCAAGACGTGTTATGTAGTGTACACACAGTACACAATCCTGGCGGGTGAGCTGGGGTGGAAACCCCTGCCCCTGTGGTTCTATTTTGGAGCCTTGGGGAAACCTGGCCAGAAGTGTCGTTTCGCACACAGTGCAGAAACAGGTTGTGATAAGCGGCAGGAGCTTTGAGCTGGTATTTTTTGTTGTACTCCTGGAAGGGCTAGGCGTTGTACTTTGGGTACTGTGTTGTGTGTCTCTCTCTGTCTCCCTCTGCATCAGGTTAGACACAGGAGAGAGGGGTGTACAAATACTGTGTAGTCGGACGGGCCAGCGTCTAGACGACCACGTAAGCAATGTAGCAATGTACTACTGAATGAGGTGGCAGTTGTGCCGCTTTCAGCAATACCAAGAGCCTAGTTGCGTACGATTGGACAGCGAAAGGACAAGTGTTGTTGTTGCTATAAGTACCTACCTACCCAGACACCTTGCTGGACATACGTACCTACCAGGTAGGTAGTTACCTATGTACTTAGATATGTACCTACGTAATCGTGTACTGAAAAAGAAAGTCGACGGCCTGTTGAAGATGGAAGGTTCGGAAAGTGGCAGCATCATCTGCAACAGTCTGTCGATACCTTCCATGCCCGGATAATTAACGTATATATTGTATGGGGTACAGGTATTTAATGGAAGTACCTGATATGCTAAGGACGGATTGCAAGGATGCCAGGATCCCAAAGGTTACCAGGTCGTGCTTGGATTGAATGAAGCAGGGTGGAGCACCGGATTGCGAGGGGTGCGGGACTGAGAAGCGAAGTTGTGACAAGTTGGGACAAGTTGGGAGACTTTTGGGGGGTAGGGGGAGTACGATAGCGTGAGTTGGGTACGCCCCCTTCCAACTTCCCTACTCCTCCTCCTCCCTCCTCCTCCTCCTCCTCCTATTACGGACACGCCCCACCTTGACTGACTGACATTCAGAGCAGGTGCGGTGCGTGACAGGCAACTGCCACACATTTGCCCAGCCAGGCCAGCTTGCGCCTATCTTCCCCAAATAATTCGTGCTCTCCTCTTCGTCCTATGTACTCCGTAATCTACCAATCCAATTATTTTTCTACTCATCTGAGGGATCGGCATCTTTTTTTCCCTTCCTCTCTTCTACACTCCTCCATAAACATACACTCTTTTCCCCTCCCATTATTGCCGTTGCTGTTGCTATCGCTGTCTTGCTTCAAGCCTTCCTAACCCCCTGCTCTGTCCACAGTCGTCACCAACCCAACTACAACGGATTACAAGCTACAGTCAAAGAGTCACCGACAACAAGGTACATTTCTCAGCTAGCAAGCATCAGTTCCAAGTCCGCCCACCACGCCGTTCTGCATAGGTACCGCTAGGATTCATAGGGCCCCAAAAAGTGCCAGGTTCTTGCTTCTGGCGGCTTCTACGGTTATCACAGAGTTGCCGCTGCCGGTGTACGGACTGTATACAAAGTAGCGCTTATTCACCTCCACGAGCCCCTCAACAGTCCTTCCAGCTTCCCGGAATCCTCCTCACCTTTGTCCTCACGAGCCGGTCTTAAAAGAATTGAGAGAGGAAACAGCGCGTCACCAACGAGCTCGCCGACTAGGAACTACCTCGGAAACTTTACTATCTACATCGTCATCTGGATACTTCAGCCACGACGTTCCGCCGCTGCACCCGATCGAGAAAGAACATAAAAATAAATCTCAAAAAAAGGGGGAGATAATCACCCAAACAAAAAACAACCCCATTCCAACTCTCGATTGACCTCCGACAATCAACCTACTCTTTCCAACGGTTTAACATACGCCGTCCTCAACACCAATCTACTTGCGCAGTCACAGTACCAGCATCGCGTCTAACACAGGTCACCTCGGTCTTGCTTTGCTATTTACTGCTTGGGCACTCCGGTTTCAGGGGTACGCTCCGTTTTGTGTTACTTTCTCGGCATTGAACTCTGCGCGACATCGGCAATGGCCTCCTCCAAGGTAGATCAACGTCAATTACAGATAATAATGCCTGCTAGCTCCAAGGCACCCTAGTCGACCAATGCTGATCTTCTGTTTTCACTCATCACAGGACATTCTACAAACGACGAGACCATTGACACACCGACCGTCCCTCCCCAACTCCCTTCCAGGAATGAACGCTGCTCGACAATCCCACTCCCGTACAAACTCCCACACGATTCTCCCAGGGCCCCTCAACGCCTCGCATCGCGTCGCACGCCGCAAGAGTGTCTCAAACAATAACGCAAACATAGTGGCGGCGGCGGCGGCAGCAGCGGCAGCAATGGGAGACATGAACGATAAGGTCCCGGCTTTGCCTATCAACATCAGCAGCCGGCGAATGTCCAAGTCCGGTGCTGGCGGCTTGCCCTCTCCACCAGCGAGCATGCCCGCTCACAAGTATTTGAACATGGAGGGGCAAGAACACCAAGATAGCGCCATCGACGACCAGGAAAACACGTCTCCCGAAGAGGGTGATTCCTTCCAAAAGGCACGAGGCCGAAGGGCCAGCGATGGCCAGTCCCACGCCAAGGAGGGCCGGAGATTCAACCGACCCGAGCTTCGCTGTGAACACTGCGGGAAGGGATACAAGCATAGCAGCTGCTTGACCAAGCATTTGTTTGTGCCCCTGTTTCCTCATCCCCCCACTCCTCCCGTGATCCTCCCCCTGAACGTGCATGGCGGGCCAACTCCCGGACCGATACCCTGCTGCTGAGCTGCGAAGGAGGAAAATGTTTGTTGACTTTGTTCTTTCCTCCAGGTGGGAACACACGCCGGAATGGTCTTACACTTCCAAGCTCCTCATTTCGAAGCACCAACAGGTTCAGCTCCTGGAAGCTGCCTCAGTCCTGGTTGCGATGAACACCCAACCGACCAGCCCTCCGGACTCCGCACGCGAATCATCGCCGTCTGTATTCGGTGGCTCTTCCGAGCAGATGGACGGCCGCAGCTCTGCGAACACGACGCCGCCTCCTCACCTGGAGGCGATGCACTCCGGAGAAAGCGAGAGGTACCATTTCTCCCCAACCTCGCCGTTCAATGGCGACATCATTCGAAGCGGGCTTGCGCGTTCGCTGCATCCCGCACCGTCGGAGAGCTCATATGCGACAAGCGTCCCCTACGGCTCAGCTTTCGGCTACCACCGGCAGTACCTGGAGCCCAGCCCTCCACCTGCTGGCTCGAGTATGTCCGGCGAGGCTGATCATCTGGTCAAGGGGGTGGCCATGTTGAGCTGCAGCTACAACAGCAACAGCGGCTCTCAGGCCAGCCAGCTACCACATGACATCCCCGACATCCCCCCGATTCCGGCGCACTTCCTAGGCCAGGCATCTCTTGGACAATCGCCGTTCCTCAGCAGCTTCCCCACCCAGGCGCCGGAGAGCTTCACCCGTGGCGACAGGCGACGAGGCAGTGAAGATGTGAGGATGGACATTTGCGACGACGACGATATGCGGTCTCGGGCCCGCAGCGACGAGTACGACGTCAATGACGGCTTCTTTGGGCGTATGGAGGAATGACCTTCAGCCAGGATGACCGGAATTTTCTGCGTTCGCTTGCGTTTTATGTGCCATGACCTGCTATTTCGAAATGACTGGGACGAAGTTTGGGGGGCGTTCTGGTTCTGGCGGGTATCGTCACTGTCGTTTTCCTTTATAACACCTATATATCCACATGTTGTGTCCCTGTCGCTCCGCCGCGGCGGCCCTTAGCACCGAAGAGTTGGGAGATCTGATCGGGCCATGACATGGTCGTGATGAGGCAGAACCCAACGAGGTTAAAGTGAGGGCCGGATTGTAAGGACGTCGAGCGAAGGTTATTACCTGTTAGTACCTATACAAATGGAAACTTCCATTGCGAAGCGAGATTGATTTCCTCGGGGTGTACAAGTGAACAATGAGGAGTGTGATCTGAGGTTGCTGGTCTCATATCGAGATGAAAAGGCAACAATAACGATGAGATAGTCGACCAACCTTGACCTACCGCCGAGCTGGTCTGCCTGTCTCACTGGCAAGCGTGGTGAGTGATGAAGAAGGGAAAGACGAGGGAATGGAGAGGAAAGAAATACAGGGTCTAGTCCTCTGCAGAAAATTTGGCCAGAAACTCTCCGTGATGGAACCCTTACGTTTTTAGTTTGCAGCTGTGGGTACTTCGTGAGTTTCGCAAGTCAGAATGTGCCTCCTCTCAACAAGCAGATCTTCCAAGGTTCCAAGATTGTCTGCAGCCACCGAACAACATGCCGGGAATTAGGAGAGAATAAAAGTTGAACCTTTGGGTGACTCGGTACGGGGTCTAATCTTTTGAGACTTATATGCAGTCTTAAGGGCAAATACTGATTATGTTTGGAAAGTCTGAATCCAGGGCGCAACCATAACATTGGAGAGGTTTGTGCTGTATGTAAGCCGGGCGGTGCCAGGTCGGCGCCAGGGTAGCGCAGTGGGTCCATTGTTCGTTCCCCCTCGCAACGCAAAAGCCCACCCGTCATTGCGCCAGCTTTGAGCCGCACGCAAAAGAAAGCTACGAGGAGCAGACTCTGGGGAAGCTCAACCTCATTTCCTCCCACCACATCCACTCACTGGCCGCAGAGTTTTCCCCTTCACAACACCAGTGTTGATACCACGTCATCCGACACCGCAAGCCTCTTATAAGCGGCAACTTGGATTGTAGTGTCCCAATTGTTCGGCAACAATAGTCGACCGCTGCTGCAACCGCCTGACTGGCCCGCGCTATCCATAACAAACAGCTGTTTACTTCGCAAACCACGGCGCAATGTCTCCAGCAAAACAAACCAACCTCGTCGAGACCGACGCCGGCGAGGGACCGAGCTCAACCGCGTACTCTGTTCCTGCCATTCCCGAGCCTCAGACGAGCGTTGCTGCAAACCAGCGCAAGTCTAAGCTACCTGCGGTGCTCCGGTTTCCTCTCGTTGCGATCCTGAGCTTCTCCATCTCGTCGCTCGGCTACTCCTTCATCAATGAGTTCACCAACGGCGAGCTGGCAACCATCATGCGCACCCTCGAGACGTCCGAGGAGGTGGGCATCATGGCTGCCTGGAGGCTGGCCGAGCTTGCGCTGGGCTGGTTCGCCAACTTCGACTCGATTGATCTGGCTGCGCTGAACCTGCTGTCGCATGGCCCCACTGTGAGTTTGGATCTTGGTCGCCCGACCGTTCAGCCGGTTCCTCTGGCGCGGTGATTACGTCTGAAGACTAACATTGTGGTAGTTCTACTTGATGGCTGCTTTCTACAACCTCAGCCCCAAGACAGCCATCGCCGGCCTGTCCGTCGATGTTATCGCCTGCTTCTTGCCCTTCCTCCTGCTGCGCCCCCTGTCAGGCGCGCACAAGGCATCGTCCTCCACCCCTAACCGCGAGATCATTGTCGACCGACAGATTGGGATCCTGTCGACCCTCCTCGCTGGCTTCATCTACAACGTGGTCCTCTTCCTCTCGTACAAGACCTACCTGCCCACCGCCCTGGTGCTGCACTTCGAGGGCATCCCCACCGTCGAGCCCGCGAACGTCGGCACGGCCATGTACATGTCCCCGCTCGCGACGGCCCTGGCCCTCGTCTCGGGACTCGCCGCCCGGAGCTTCATCTTCACGCCGGTGGCCGCGACGGGCCGCACGGAGCAGGACAAGCGGGCCGCGGCGTTCGACCCGGTCGAGGCCGGCCTGGGGGAGACGCTCTGGTGGAACGTCTGGGGCTACACCACGCAGACCAAGGTCGGCGTCCTGAGGACCGCGGTGGCCATGGCCGTCACCGGCGTCAACACGTGGCTCTCGTGCGCCATGACCATCAGCGGGGTCGAGGGCGCCGGCGCGGTGGCCTACGCGTCGGTCTGGGTGGTTGCCGCGTTCTTCACCGGCCTCGGGCTGGCGATCGTGGGAGAGGTTTGAGGGAGGTTGAGGGAGGCATGGGTGGTGCATTTGTTTCACAGGAGTGGTGGCGTTTCGGGGTGTGGAAGGGTTTAGGGCGGGGCTCTTGGGGGGAGTCTCTTCAGTCATGTAACAATAAATTGTCAGGCTTTGGCATGAAATAACATCCTGTAGCATAGCACGGGATTTATACAGAATTGAATAAATACAGAACGTTATCTAGTTGAAGTCTTGGTGATCTGCCTCGGAATGGTACCGACAGGATTGTACCGATGGGCAGCAGCAGGTTGCCGTGTTGACGTTGAAGCCCGCATGCCACCAGGATGTTGAAAAGCTTAACCTACCTAGGTAGTTCAGTATCAGATACAGCAGGCCATTTCCAGCTGGCTTACACAGTATATTCAGAGATGTCTTGGCTATCACCTCAGGGAAGAGCTTGATGTTCAACTCGACCAGAGCAACTCGGTCGGAGCTTAGACCTACTTACCTCTAATCACTGAGCTTGACAAGTGCATGTACCTGTTAAGTGCATAATTGGGGCTGCTTATGTAACCCCTGCTACCCCTGAACTACCCAGTAAACCTAGGCCTGCCTACACAGTAGGTACCTATTCACATGCTCCAGTTCTATGGCTCGCGACAGGCAGACGCGACTACTGATAGACAAGCTACAGCTCTAAACAACCACCCCAAGCGCAATGCGCCGTCAACTTTCAACGCTCATGGTCAACCCAAAACGATGCTAATACGAGTACAAACGGATGCGCGATCGTCCGATTGAATAAGAACAACAATTCAACACCAAGATGAGCACCGTAGACGCTGGCGGCGCAGACGTCGACGACGAGGAACGTTTCTCTCCCCGACCACAATCTCCCTCCATGCCAGAAGCCATCGAGTCGCTCGGCTCCATTAGCAATGGAAGACTCGATTCCTTCGATGGCCGCGCCGACCCCGATGCGCAAGCGACCGTCACCGACTTCCTGGAGTTTACGGAACACCTGCCTGCGGACATGATACGATCGCTCACGCTGATCGGCACACTCGACCGAAACTACGCCGACGCCTCCCACAAGCTCCACGAACTCACAAGGCAATGGGGCCAGCTGCCCACCCTGGCGCCGGAGGAGAGGCCAAGGCCCGTGCAGCTGAGGGCCGACATATCGGAGGAGCTCGGCAACGTCCTGACGTCGCGCGTCTACTCCCATGCCGAGGCTGTGCGCATGGCCGAGAACGTCAACCGGCATGTCAACAGGCTGAAGCTGATACACGCGAAGCTGCGGATGATGCTGGACAACTACCCTGCAGAGGACGAGCACAAGAGCCCCGTGGCTACGACCAGGTCGCCCCAACTCACCCGCGGAACGAAACGTCAGCCTGCCGGCGGCGATAAAGCCCGCCGACCCCGGGTCCCCCGGATTACCGTCCCGGGTGAGGTCTTGGCTCCGTACGATGTCGGTTACGATACAGTCAGTGCTGAGAGCGACAGCAGTGAGGAGGAGGAAGACGAAGAACTCGTCTCTGCTAGGCGAACACCAGCGGCGCGTGCCGGTAGTCCAAAGCCACGCGGCAGGAAGCCCACTGACAAGACACCCAAGACTCCGAAGCCCAAGATCCCCAAGACCTCCACACAACCGCCCGCTCCCGGTGTGGCGAGTACACCGGCGGGGATGCCCAGTGCTACAGAGCCGCTGAAGCCGCCGCCAGAAAATGCCGTGGCGGGCAGCGACGATGCCCCGTGGCTACGCCTTACGCAATGGGAACTTTCGAAACTAAGGAAGCGGATGAAGAAGAATGCTGCCTGGGTGCCGAGTGAGACAATGATCCACAAGGAGCTAAAGACACTTGGGCGTGGATATGAGGGGTGGGCATCGGCGAAGAAGAAGGCGGAGGAGGAGGGCCGGCCGTTCGAGTACTCCTCGCTCCCTCAGTCCGTTGTCGACGATGCGACAGGTTCCGAGCAACTCCCTATGGGGGCAGTAAGTTTGGACTCCGCAATTGCCGCCGAGGACGGGAAACTCTCCAATCGGGGTCACGAACTGAACAAAGCTAAGAAGATTAAGAAGGATCGCATGTCCGACATTGCGGCCAAGGAAGCCGAGGAGTCAGCCCGGCAGTTTGCCCTCGTGGCCAGGAACTTCCAAGTGTCATTCCAACAACCGCAGGCTTCTGAGCAACCGCCAACCAAGGCCCCCTCCAGGAGGCAGCAGAGGAAGCGCAAGAGGGACTCGGTCACAGAGGCCGACGGGGAGAAGCCGGACCCTGCAGTCCTGAAGCGCTCCAAGACCGAGACGCCGGTTCCAATACCGCAACCACAGCACATCAACATACCTCGATCTCAGCAGACGCCCGTTCCACCTCCGCAGTTGACACCTGGAGGCACACAGGTCCCGCAGTCTACGACGCCGGTTCCTATCCCGATGCCCCCCGGCCAAGAGCAGTCGATCATTACAGTGGGAACCAAATCTTCTGCTGCATCCCCTGCTCCCAGTGGTGGCGATGCGACTACGACAACCACTACAGTGCCAACCAAAGGGCCAGCAGATGATGCGCCACTTTCATCACCAAAGAAGTCTACAACGCCAATATTACCACCTGTCCGGGAGACGCGGTCTAGGGAGGCCAAGAATCTGGCAGCGAGGGAGAAGGCCGCGGCAATCGTCCCCGTCAAGGCTTCGGGTTCGCGTGCAGCCACGCCAGCAGCCACGGTGATCTCGGGCCAAGAGACAACATCCCGCAGGCCCTCATCCCGCGGACACCCACAAGCAGCGGAGCAGACGCATCCGCACCCGCACCACGGGCTGGCGGCAGACCGGCCGCGGCGGGCCAGCACGGCGCGCAACACGCCGGCCCCCGAGCAGATGTCGTCGTCGGCGAGGCAGCCCAGCAAGCGGACTAAGAGACCCGCGCCGGGCATCATCAGCCGGACGAACTCGGGGGGCAACAGCGCGATCACGAAGCGCAAGGCGGCGCCCAAGAAGTCGAAGCGGGCGGTGGCGGCGGCGGGCCGGAAGCTGAGGGAGGACGCGCGGGGCGGGGGCGGGGGCGGTCCCGGGGCCGGCCAGGGGGCCGCCGTGGCGGCGGCGGTGGATGGGGATGGGGGGGAGGTCGAGGTGGACGAGGACGGCAACGTGATCGACCCGAACGAGGAGAGGTACTGCTTTTGCAACCGCGTCAGCTTCGGCACGATGGTTCTCTGTGAGAACGAGAGCGTGAGTTTGGATTCCTTTGCATTTCCCCCTTCTTCTGGACTGCTTGCTAACATGTATTTTCCTCTCTTTCTCTAAACAGTGCCCTTACGAGTGGTTCCATCTCGAGTGCCTCGGCCTCAAGACGGAGAAGGCGCTTCCCAAGCTGTGGTACTGCCCCGAGTGCAAGAACGGGCGCGAGGGGGGAAGGAGAACGTCGAAGCGTTAGGACCGCGTCAAGCTTCCTCATGTCCACCTTGGCTCTCCGATCCCGTGATGACCTGGTGGGGGGGGGGGGGGCGGGGGGCCTTCCCATGTCTATTGATATGGGAACTTGCTGGTCTGGTGCGCGTTGTGTATGATAATGTTGTGTATGTGTAGTTAGATGGCACCAGTGGTTCCCCCCCCCCCCTCGTGATCGATAGTATCACCATCACGCTTTAATATTTTGGAGTTGACCCGGGACGGGTGTTGGCTGGACCTGTGGATGAAGCAGAGGATTGGGGACGCTTTCTACAGTTTTGCTAGAGGACTTCTTGGGGGCGATTTGTGGTCTTTGCGATGACTACAGTCAATAGCATCTCGAACGAAGAAGAAGATCGTCTATAAGTATTGAGAACATGCGATCTCGAATCGTACTATTTGAGAGTGTTAAATGTGGATGTCTACGGAGCAGTCATGACTTACTGTGTACTTTATTGCGGATCCGAGTCGTCGGATGGCGGCACTGGGCGCATCGGGCCGTGCCCTTGTTGGATATACTGTGTATGTCGTCAAGCTCAATGTTAAAGAAGGCGACGAGGTTGATCTCGAAATGACATGCATACATACATTCATACATACAACTATTTCACCCAGAAACCATCATTTGATACCTCTATATATATATATATATATATATACGCCCAACATGTCGAATTACAACCCCGCATACCCGACCAACGTGCCTGTGGACGCCGGCATCAAGGAGTTCATCACGACCTTCTACGGTGTCTCGGACACGCCGGGAAAGAACCTGGAGTGGGTTGATTTCTACCAGGACGATGCCACGCTCGTGATGGCGAAGACGGAGGCTACTGGGAAGACAGGTAAGGCCACACTGCTTTCCCTATATATATATATATATATATATATATATATATACATATATATATATATACACATACATCTCCCCGCAGTCTTCTTGCTGACCTCAACCACCCTCGGCAGACATCCTGAAGATCCGCGAGGGCATGTGGGACAAGGTCGCGGCCAGGAAGCACACCGTCGACAAGGTGTTCCCGGTGTCGTTCAGCGGGAAGGAGGGCGAGGTCGAGCTCATGATGTACGGGAACGTGGCGTACAGGTTCAAGGAGAGCGCGGGAGGTGCGGAGGACACGGTGGACTGGGCTGGGTATGCGAGGTTGGTGAGGGCGGGCAAGGAGTGGAAGTTTGCGTACTACAGGGTGTATCTCCAGCGGTAGGGATGTGGTTTCGTATTTAGGGATATAGCTCTGGCTCTATCCTGTTGATATGATGGGGACTTCATACATGATGGATAGATATATGGGTTGTGTTGCCTTTTACTCATCAACCTGCCAGCCAATACTCCTTGCTCATCCTGGGGTTTAACCCTGGCTTCAGCTTTGACTTGCTTTGCTGTGTGCATGATGACTATGGACCCATTGATATTCCGGTACACCCTCCGACTCGGTAAACAGTACGGGGTACCTTGGGGATGCAGATATGTACCACAGTAATGACGCTGGCGGTGTGTTCCTCGTGCTGCTATCACCAGCCTGCCGGATCCCTCCTCTTCCAAGGGGGTGGTGTGTGTGTGTTCCCACGCGCGTGACCGCCGCAGGCGCCGTTAGCGCAGGGTGTGATGGTGTGTGTGCACCACTGTACGTACATAGACTATCTATATCTCCAGGCACTTATCTAAAGCCCCCCAGGACATGCCTAGGTTGGATATGAGGTTCCGGGAAAAGGATCACCCTGCCACCAAGTTCGACCACGAAGTGTAAATACACAGTGTGGGCGTTTCCTCACCGATGAGGGTCGGTTGCCTTCTGGCATGATGGACAGACAGGCACACTGAGGCCTTGATTGTACCTATCTGAAGCGGAGTGAGCGGAGAGTGAGACTACCAGGTGAAGCAGGCAGGTACTTTATGTATATATGTACGTATGTGTGTTGGGTATATATACCTATATATACACTATCCAGGTGGGGGTTGGGTACCTACATAACTACAACCACCTAGGTAGATATCTACAAGGAGTAGATACACATGTACCTACCTACTTAAGTACCTACCATTCAGGTAGGCTAACTGGCCCTTTGTTGGTTGGAAAGATGGATGACTTGGCAACCTCGGTAGGCCGGGAGAAGGGGAGATGTTCCTTTAGGTCCATATCACGGGACTACTTAGGTATGTACACTCTGTGGATTAGATTGCAAGAATACCTAAGTAGATAGAGATATACCGACAGATAGATAAACAGATGAACAGATAGACAGTACAGAGTCTCAGCCTTGGGATCCTGCCTGTTTAGCCTGTCTGAGATGGATGATACTGCTGATGATAATGACGCTGCGGGCGCTTCCACGGGATCACGGATTCTTCAATAAGTCATGGCTGTCATGTTCCGGATCCCTGCGTCGAGTGACAAGCAACCCCTGACTGACACTGCACGCCCCGCCTCTCCGAACGCGGGTGTGACGCCGTGTCGCAGCTAATGAGGGATTGACCCCTCCTTTTTCCCACGCTCTGGCTGTTGCTGGCTGTTCTGGCAGTTCACGCAGTTCACGCAGTGCCCTGGCCGGGCTGGACACTCCGGGGGGTACGGAACTACCTGCATCATGTACCTGCTTCACCTATCTACACCACATCTATACCACGTGCCGCCTAGTGGGTAGATAAGGAGGTACTTGCGGTGCTGTAGTGTACTGGGTGCCCAGGTGTGTAGTAGCCACTGTAGGTACCTGGGTAGCTACCTAGGTATCTACATACCTGGCCTAGGTAGGTATCGACGTCGAGGATCCCTTCGAGTCACCTCTACCACAGTACGTACATTCAACCATTCACCTGAACTTCCAACCTACTCCTCCTCCTCATCTATTTGTACCTAACTCTGTCTGTTATTATTCTTCATATCCTACGAAACCGCCTTCTGTTTTTAATTCAAAGATACCTACCTGTCAGTCAGTCAGGAACATAACCAAAACATTCCTGACCATTTGCCTCTCTTCTGCATCATCTCTTGTCTTGTCTCTTGTTCACTCCTGTCTGCTTCTCCTTTACTCTACTCTACTTTAAACCTTCTTGACGCCGGCGACGATCATCACCATCACTACAACTGCGTAGTAGGCTGCCATCCCTTGCCTACTCCCCATTCCTACTCCTTATTCATTTACAATAATACAAACACGTCAGCTGGCTATACTTGCTGCTGACTTTCCACTCCTTTGTTTGGCATAATCTGCTACAAACCGGCCACCTGGGACTCAAAGTTCCGGCCATTGTCCTGCCGTCACTCACTCCTTGTCCCTGACGATCCCATACGCCCACACGCTCTGTCATCATTGTACCCCGTGGCCTCTATTCGACTACGGCACGTGCCATCTTTGTTGTTGCTGGTCCTGGTCACTAGAACTCCCCCCCTCCCCGCCCCACCTAGGCTGTGGTCGAGTTGCGAAGGCTCCTCGACCCGTGTCCAGAGCAGGAAACTGCTCTAGACTGTCGAAGTCATTCGGATGCCAGGTTCGTCTCGCCCTTGGTCCATCCACATACCAACTACACGTCGTCGTACTTCCTCCATTTTTACTTGATCCGTGGCACAAATGTCCAACCATCGTCCACCTGGCTAATACCATACTATGAAAGGCGCAAAGAAGGACAAGAAGAATGGAAAAGACGGCGGGGGAGTTGTCGCCGCGGTGACGAAGCATGCCGCGGGCAAGTTCACGTATGTTCTCTCTCCAGGCAGAGTTGCCATCCCCAGGGACTACTCCTCGCCGGCTTGCCATCTTCCATGCTAACAACGTGCTGTATACGATAGTCCCAATAAAGAGCCCGCTTCAGACTCATCCTCCCCCTCGGTCCAATCGCCGGACCTGAAGCCTGCCAGCATCCCTTCGAATGGTACTACGGCACCGTCACCCCTTCTCGATGCCGTCTCGGCAACTTCGTATGCGACAAACACTTCGCGGAGCACAAATGAATGGATGAAGGGGGTGCCGGGGCTGGGGAGCTCTCCTGGGAACTTGATAAACCTCATGGGGGAATCACCGCCGACCCAGCCGTCTTCCTACGAGGATAATAGAGCTATGCCGTATGGATGGCCCTCGCCCCGCCCGATTTATAATGGACAGCCGCCGTCCACTTCGCCTCCATTCCCATCGAGGAGGCCACTCAGCTATCAGATGGACCAGCACTATGCTCCGTCCGAGGCATATGCTCCTTCTGCGGCCTCGTTCAGGCGGAGCTCGATGCATTCCCAGACTGCATATGCCCGTGGTGTCAACAACCCGCCGCTCCCGCATCAACCTCAGGCCCATTTCTACGGAGCTCCCGAGATCGATATGGAATTTGGACAACAGGCCGGGATGAAGGCTGGCGAAAGGGGATATGCGTTCGCTTTCGACACCATACCAAGACACCTTGGCACCAACACCCGGGGCAAAGACACAGTCGTGTTGACGGGCTATGAGGGCGGTCTCGAGATCCACTCAGCCACGAGAAATGGCGTGGATGCCATTGCTAGCTTAACAGGGCTACGAGGAGGCGTTTTCTGCGCCAAAGTCCTGCCCTGGACTCTGAACGATCGCGCATCAGACCCGAGTCCTCTAGTGGCGGTTGTCGTTCACGGACCCGTACTGCCACATCAAGCTGCTGAAGCCAAGCCTGACGGCAACTACAGCAGTGGCCAAGAACGGTCCGGGGCTGCGTCGCCCGCAGGTACCGACCTGGGTCAGAAAGATGCGGCGGGGATGCGGACGCCGTCTGTGGAATTTTACCAAACCACTGTCGATGTCTACTCGTTGAAAGACAGCAGACATATCGCGGTTCTCCTCGAGGGGCCGAAGATACCCTTGAAGATGCCCATCACGAGTCCGATCTTTCAAGCACCGGCACCCACTGGGGCTTTCCGAATCCTCGCCGATCGTGGGACCATCGTTGTTGCTTCTGGCCAGACCGGTGAAAGCTGGATCTATCGTCAGGCGAGCATTCCCCACGAGCCCGGAGTCGCATATAAATGCCTGGGCAAATTATGGACCACGATACAGCAACCATTGGCAGACCCGTCGCAGGACAGCGAGAGAGCTAGACCCGTGCAACGCCAAGCTGCGAGGGCTCCTATCATCGCCTTGAACGGGAGATGGATCGCCTACTGTCCAGCCGCTCCGTCATCCCAAGTGTCACTCAGAGCAGCCGTGCCAGTTCTCGTGCAAGGGAAAGCGCCTGGCCTGGCGTCCCTTACGCCGCCTCAGCTACCAAGCGTGGTCTCGGATGTGGACCTGCCTGGTGGGGACAGCATTATGAACAAGTTTATGCGAGAGACTACGCAGGAGGTGATACAGGGTGCGAAATGGATTGGCGAGCGAGGCTTACAGGCTTTCAATAGCTACTGGAGCAACAGGGCGCCAACGGCGTCACAACAAGCTCGCTCACCACCTGGCGCGCAGCCGTGGAACCCGCCGTACTCGCGGGCAGAGCCACCTCAGTTCCCACCAACTCATGGCGCTGCAGCTCCAGCTGTCACGAAGGAACCTGGGCTCGTCTCGATCGTGGATGTCGAGACGTCGCTGAACTCGACCTCCATACATCCAGCCACCACTTTCGCGACATCCGGCTGTAGCTACCTCTCCTTCGCTCCAAACGGGCTCACTCTTTTCACGGCCAGTCCGAAGGGCGATGTTCAAACAGTCTGGGACCTGATGCGTATACAGCATACGAAGTCTTCTCCCTTGCAGACCGCGGGGCTACCCACTTCTTCGACCGGACCTAGGGTGCGGCAGATTGCCCAGTACTCTCGAATGACCGTGGCCCGCATTGTGGATGTCTCATGGATGAAACCTCGTGGCGAATGCATAGCGATGGTCACGGAGAGAGGTACCGTTCACCTGCTCGAACTACCGGAGAGCGCAATGGCATGGCCGCCTCCGCGTCGGAGGGTCCGACCGGAGGAGTCTACAGCCAACGTTTCTGAAGGTGGTACTTCCGCTGTGTCCATCGCCACCGGTGCTTTGAACTCGGCATGGGACGCTGCTCGCCCACTGATAGACCGGTCTCGGCGCAGCAGTGCAAATGCCCCCCAGACTACTGGCTCTAGGTTCGTCGAGCATGCGAACTATGGTGGCAAGATGATTGCTGCTGGTATCAGTCACTCACTGGGAAAGACGGGAAGCGCTATCAACCAGTTCCGGCACAGTGGTGACAACAGAATTTCATTACCCCCAAGCTCGAATGCTCCAGGACCTTCTTGCGTGATCCTTGTTGCGAACCGCAAGGACCACTCGCTGTTCGTTCTGGGAGATGGGCTTGTTCGAACATTCCCTCAGCGACCGCGCAAGGTGCGGAACCCCGATGGGAGACTAAGTGCAACCCGTTTCAGGCGATACAAGGACTTCAAGCTCCCAAGGCTTCCTAATGATCTTATCTCCCAGTGTGTCAAGCGCCTGATCGACCCTGACGAGTATCTGGATCTGATAGACAAGGATGATGGTATCAACAACACGATGGTGCTCAATGCCGGGCCGAAGTTCTCAGGTCGTATCGTCAGTGCAGAGTCATCGATTCCACAAGCGGAGATCGAGTCTTCGGCCCCCTATCAGCCTTTCCACACCGACAGGCGGGTTACTCTCTGCGAGTATGTTGCCGCGCAAGCAGCAGTGGCGGCACCGCCACCGCAGATGGCCACAGTCTCCACAGTTCTCGCTGATACCCACCTGGACGACAAGCCAGCTCGCCCGACGCCGCGACGCAAGCAGAAGCCCGTGGTGGCCAAGGAGCCAGTGAGCGACGCAGGAGGGGCATGGGCCTTTGGTCAGCCGATTGCTGTGGATAGACTCACCACCAACCACTGGCACATCAGCGAGGAAGAAGCTTTCGACATGTCGACCGACGATGTGCGCGCACTGCCACAGTCGGCTATGGAACGGTCTGTGCTGCACCAACATCGCGAGGACGAGGAGGACCAGATCGTGGTGACGACTAGGCGTCGCAGAGGCGGAGGGCGACACGGAGATCTGGACGACGATGACGGTTTCTTCGAGGACGACTGCGAGGTTCTAGACTTTGCTGACCAGAGGGTCTAAGAAGGGTCCCTGGTGGATGAAGATGACTGTGAGTGGCCGAGCTGAAACCGTGATGCCTACTGAGTAGTAGGGGGTGTGTGGTATCGTTCATTCATTGGAGGAGCCTCGAGTGATGGAGCACTGGCCCTCGGCTTTCTTGGGGGTTTTGAGCTTATTGCTAGTTTCTCCTGCTTCAACATGCGATGGTTTGGCTTCCGGCTTAGGCTAGGGCTCTTGGGACTAGAATAGACAGAGAGGTATCTCGCCCCTCAGCACATAACAACCGAAAGACAGTAAAAAAAAAGGCTCGTTGCGTGCGCGCTGATGATGCGCATAGCTCATTTCGAGGTTTAGCTCCCTGGTATTACAAGTACAGATTGTGTGATGGTATCAAAACAGCTTCCCCGTGTGACATGGCCAGAAAAGCCCGACTGAAGTCGCGGCGGTACTTTGGCTGCTGTTGTATCTTGCTCTTGGGGCTCGAGCTCCAGATATTGCTATTCATTTTTGATGTTGCCGTTCCGTTGACTTCTCAGTGCCCTCATCGTAGCTCTTTCTGAAGCAACTCCTTGCGCCCGAAATCTCTACATAGACCATGTACCTTTCAAAGGACCCCAAATCTCAGGATATGGGCTACTGCGCCCCTGACCGTACACGTTTGCCGGCTGCAACATCCTTAGGACTTCTTCTTGGCCGCGGCGGCTTTCGCCTTGGCGGCCTTCTTCCTGTTGCCGCGGATCATGACGACGCTGAGGAAGGACCCGACGACAGCGGAGCCGAGCAGGATCAGGATGACGGGGATGCGGACGGCCCAGACGCGAGGAGGGAAGACGTTCTGGAGCGGGTGGTCGGCGTCGACGAAGGGCTGGGAAATGGGGGGGGGGTGTTTAGCAGAGGGGGCCTTTGGATGGGGGAGAGAAGAGGCAGGGAGGGGAGAGGGGAGAGAGTTTACCATGAACAGGGTCCAGAACGTGTAGTAGAGGAAGACAACCGAGGCAGCCAAAAGCATGGCGATGCCTACGAGTTTGTCAAGCTGTTGAGGAGGAAGAGGAGAAGTGTTAGTCAAGCCATGGAGCTGCCTCCCGAGTTGCGGTTGTTGTGGTATTGGGTGAGGGAGACATACCATTGTTGTATGAAAGCCGTTATGAGTGAAAGTTGGGAAGTGAAGGAGTGTAAAGAAGAGGTAAGTAACGTAATGTCGAGGGTTTAAAGGACAAGCACCTAGGTAGATACTTAAGACACGCCTTCTCGAGTTTGGGAGATGTCGAGTCGCCAGAAGTCAAGTTCCCTAACTCGATGGATGCCACGATGCAAGTCGCGCCAGGGCGAGAGTTGGGCTCCCCCCCCCCCTGTCCGAACAGGCCCCCAGCTGCAATTTCAGGGGCAATTTATTGTCTGGGGTGCTGGGGGCCATCCCGTGCCTGCCTGCCTGCCGCCGCCTGCCAGTGGCTTGCGATGGTGGATGGCCCGAGCGCCAAGCCAACATGGACTCCAGAAATTTAGTTGCAAAGCTACCGTTACCTACCTACTTCAGTACCTACCTGACCTTACAATCTTTCCATCCACCACTTCAATTCACGTCGCATCTTCACGCGCCGTGAAGACCCGGCCACTCCCCAACGCCTGCATCGAAACGTCGACATTCAGGCCCCCGGGATATACTGTGCCCTCATCTCCGCGAATACTGGACGAAGCTGAACGCGAAGCGCGATACGTCAAGGCTGGGCCACCACCCACCACTCAACATGGCAACCGAGACCGCATCGGTGGTGAGCGACCACCATATGGACGGGCAATCTCCCGACCGCATGCCGCGATCGCCTCCAAGCAGGCGCCACCAAGATGACGAGAGTCCCAGGGAGAGGGGGGCCGACAGAGACGGAGACAGGGACAACAACCGAGGCCGCAACCGCGACGACCGGCCGCGGCGCAAGGGCGGCGACAGCTACCGACCGGGCGGGCGGCCACAGGAGAGGGAGCTCCCCCGGCGCGAGCGCACGCCCCCGCCGGTGCCGACCGAGGAGCAGAAGCAGGCGGCGGCCAAGGCCGAGTACGAGCGGCTGCTGACGGCGCGGTCCGGGGGCACGTACATCCCGCCGGCGCGGCTGCGGGCGCTGCAGGCGCAGATCACGGACAGGACGACCAAGGAGTGGCAGCGGATGGCGTGGGAGGCGCTCAAGAAGAGCATCAACGGGCTGATCAACAAGGCCAACAGCCCGAACCTGAAGCTGATCGTGCCGGAGCTCTTCGGGGAGAACCTGGTGCGGGGCCGGGGCCTGTTCTGCCAGAGCATCATGAAGGCGCAGGCCGCGTCGCTGCCCTTCACGCCCATCTACGCCGCCATGGTGGCCATCGTCAACACGAAGCTGCCCCAGGTCGGCGAGCTGCTGGTCCGGAGGCTCGTGCTGCGGTTCCGGAAGGCCTTCCGGCGGAACGACAAGGCCGTCTGCCTGTCCGCCACGACGTTCCTGGCCCACCTGGTGAACCACCAGGTCGTGTCCGAGAACCTGGTGGCGCAGATGCTGCTGCTCCTGCTGCACAAGCCGACCGACGATAGCGTGGAGATTGCCGTCAGCCTGACGAGGGAGGTCGGGCAGTTCCTGGAGGAGATGAGCGAGCCCATCGCCCGGGCCGTGTTTGACCAGTTCCGCAACATCCTGCACGACAGCGACATTGAGAAGCGGGTGCAGTACCAGATCGAGGTCTTGTTCCAGCAGAGGAAGGACAAGTTCAAGGACAACCCGTCCGTCAAGGAGGAGTTGGACCTGGTGGAGGAGGAGGACCAGATCACGCACAATGTGGAGCTGGATGGGGACATCGAAGGCCAGGACAGCCTCAACATCTTCAAGTACGATCCGGACTACGAGGCGCACGAGGAAGAGTACAAGCAGCTGAAGGCTGAGATTCTGGGCGAGGGAAGCGACGATGAGGACGACAGCGACGATGATGATGATGAGTCCGAGAGCGAGGACGAGGAACAGAAGGCTGTGGAGATCAAGGACCAGAGCAATGCTGACCTGGTCAACTTGCGGAGGACCATCTACTTGACCCTTATGTCCTCTGCGGATTACGAAGAATCCGTTCACAAGCTGCTTCGTGTCCAGATACCCGTGGGATACGAGAAAGAGCTGCCCGAGATGGTGGTTGAGTGCTGCAGTCAGGAGAAGACATACACCAAGTTCTATGGCGGCATTGCAGAGCGGCTGGCCAAGATCAACAGGATGTGGAACGAGCTCTTCGAGAGGGCCTTTATCGACTACTACGAGAAGATCCACCGTTACGACAGCAACAAGCTGCGGAACATTGCCAGGCTCTTCGGGCATGTGTTCGGCTCGGACGCCATCGGCTGGCACTGCTTGTCTGCCATCCACCTCAACGAAGATGAGACAACCTCGGCTTCCCGTATATTCATCAAGATCCTTTTCCAGGAGATTGTCGAGGAGATCGGCATGGCGAAGCTGCAGTCCCGTTGCAGGGACCCAATGCTCCAGCCCAGCCTCGAGGGCCTCTTCCCCCGTGGCGACAACCGCCGCAACATCCGCTTCTCCATCAACTACTTCACCTCGATCGGCATGGGTGCCCTTACCGAGGACATGCGGGAGTACCTCCAGAACTTGCCCCCACCGGCACTCCCCGCACCGGTCAGGGCGGACGAGTCTGACTCAGACTCGGCGTCCAGCTACTCATCCTACACCGGCTCCTCCTACTCATCCCGGTCCCGGTCGCGCACGCCCCCCCGACGGACCATCGACCGCCGCCGCTCATACTCCCGGAGCGTCACCCCGCCACGCCGCGGCGGCAGGGCCAGGTCCTACAGCCGCGACCGCAGCCCGACCCGGTCCATCTCGTCCAGCCGCTCGAGGTCGCCGCCCCCCCGCCGAGCCGGCCGGGATGCCGACCGCGGGCGCTCGTACAGCCGGTCCAGCCGGTCGTACTCCTCCGACAGGTCGCCATCCCTGTCGCGCTCGCCGCCGCCACCACCGAGGAGGGGCGCCGCCAGGCGGTCCCCGTCCGACTCCCGGTCGCCCCCGCCACGACGGGCCGCAGCGGCGAACCACCGGTCCCCCTCGAGGTCCCGGTCCCCAACGCCCCGGCGCGCGGCCGCCGCGCGCTCCGCCTCCAGGTCGCCGAGCCCGCCTCCCAGGCGCCGACCGGCGGCGAGGTCGGTGTCGTCTCGGTCCCGGTCCCGGTCCCGCTCACCGCCACCCGCGAGGCGCGGCGGGGACAGGGACAGGGACAGCTACCGCGGGCGGTCCTACAGCAGGAGCGCGTCTCCGGCCCCACGGCGGGGGGCTGCGGCGGCGGCGGCGGGTGCGAGACGGTCACGGTCGCCCTCGTACGACTCGAGGTCGCCGTCGCCGGCCGCGGCGCCGCAGGGGCAGGGGCAGGGCCCGCGCCGGCCTAGGAGGAACAGCTCGTCTGATGTTAGCGAGAGGGGGGCGGCTGCGGCGGCGGCGGCGCCTAGGGGGGAGAGGAGGAGGCGGAATAGCAGTTCTAGCGTGGAGAGTAGTGGCGGGCCGCGGAAGAGGTATCGGAGGGGCAGCTAGGTCTGGTGAGAGGCTGAGGGTGGGTGGGAAAGGAGGGACAGACGGGCAAGGGAGAATGTGTATCTGGTTTTTTTGGGGCCGGTTCAGGGGTATGAGTGGGGTGGTGAAAGATACCGCGCAGGGCTGGAGTGTAGAATGGGCAGGGATTGCGCCCGGATTCAAGGGGAAAGAAGAAATGAAAAGCATGCGGCCAGGTTGGAGCACTCGCATTTCGGTTGTGCCATCCTCTATTGCGGTCTCTGGTTCTGTCCTCCGTGTCCATGTCCGATGCCTTTCGAGCATCATCAGCAGCCGCGAAGTATGCTGCCACCATCTATAGGCCTGGGGCTGGAGGTTTCTTCTCGTAGACGCACATTCACCAAGCTGGACTGCAAAAAGAATCCAACGATCGCAGCTCATGCGTTGTCAACCAAGCCCCCAAATGCACACATATATGAACGTACATAAGCGGCGACGCAGAAGCCTGGCGAGAATGACTTTTCAGCCTCGGCCCCAACATTGCTTGGGAGCCGATTTGATGCGCTTCTCCTATCCTGTTTGACTACACAGACCGATGGATACTTAGAATGAAAATAAATGATAATGTTGGTAACAAGCAGGCCGCCCCTTCGAGGTCAGTTTGGTTTTGATTTCTACATACTGGTTGGTCTCTCTACATTCTATCGTAACCCGCCGGAGACACGGAGACGCTTTGCCGGCGAGCTCCCGCCGCATGCATCAACAGCAGGCGGTTGGTGTATATATACAAGAAGAGTTTTGAGAAGAGTTTCTCCAGCGACACCGCTTGGCCTTGGGATTCTCTGGCAGCACACACACACACACACACACACACAGGCACACGCACAGCTTGGCCCATGCGGGATACTTGCGTGTGGTGTTAGGTATGGTCTTCTTTGATTTCTCTTCTTTTTTTAACATTTCGATTTCTTCTGTTTGCTTTTTTTCGTGGTTTTTTTCCGTGCCAGGAGGAATCCAGACGGGGAAGAGTACCTCGTATGTGCCGACTCGTCGTCTCTTCTCAAGCGACCGCAAATCGCTTTGCCTCTCTCTCTCTCTCGAGTGGCACGCGGATCGAACTGCTCCTTAAACTCTTGTGGAATTCCATATCCACAATGTGTGTGTGTGTGTGTGTGTGTTTGTGTGTGCCGTCCAAACCTCATTTGTTGTTCACATGGGACTGGACCCATGTGAGCGAGCCTTGCCGCCGCCGCCTGTCTGTCCCATCTCGGCACATGCCGACAACTTGCGTCTTGGGGCATCCCGGTGCATTAGATATGACCCCCTCCCCTTCCGCTTTCCCACCCTGTATATCCCTTTTTTGTATTCCCTGTCATGGATGGTATCGTCCCCATTTGCTTCGTATATCTTCTCCGGGATCCGGCTGGTTGCGTTATTTTATGCTATGGTGGCTTCAAATCAAGTTGTAGACGGGGGGGGGGATTGCTGATGTTGTTCTAGTTGTGCTGCGGTGTCACATAAGAATTTTTTTTTTTCCTTTCTTTCAACCCGTCAGGGTCTCGCTCGACCCCCCTATGTTGGCGTCCTCGCTCTTCAGCTGGAATATCTCCTTGCTCGCCACGGTCTCGCCCCCCGCGCCCTCCCGGGCCGCCGCCTCCGCCTCCGCCCCCGCCGCCCCGTTCTCAGCAGCGGCCTCGTCCCTGCACCTCTTGCACATGCACCAGCCGCCCAGGGCGCCGCTGGCCCACTCCCTCCGCGCCTGCACCGGCAGGCCGATGTCGCAGTAGTGGTTGAGGACCTCCTGGCCGGCCCTCAGGCCCGGGGCCTCGCCGCCGCCGGCGCCGCCGGCGACCCGCTCCTCGCGGGCCCAGAGGCGCATGCGGCCGCCCCACTCCCAGGTGACGTTGGGGTCGCAGTCGTGGTTGGCGAGGCACCAGAAGGGGTGGACGGCGGCGACCTCGGGGCGGCCGTCGCGGGCGCCCTTGCGGGCCGAGGCGGTGCCGCGGAACTTGGCGTAGCACGTGTTGAGCACCCACAGGTCGTGGCTGGCCAGGGTGCGGTAGATGTCGACGTCCATGCGCTCGAGGACGTGCAGCGGGGCCTCGACGTTGAAGCGGAAGGAGAAGGGCAGGGTCCAGTCCGGGGGCGGGCCGGCGTTGGGCGAGAGGGGGATGGCGTTGGTCCGCGGCGAGAGGAAGTCGCCCCAGATGTACCGGATCTCCTTGAGCCGCAGCGGGTGGGCCCCCTGGTGCACCGACATGGCGAGGAGGCGGGCCAGGAGCAGGAGGTACAGCGCCTCGTCGGCCTCGGCGGCGTCGGGGTCCTTGGCGATGGCGTCGACGTCCATGTCGCAGACGGCCGGGTGGTACGACTCCTGGGCCCTGTCGTGGCAGAACTGGTCGCAGAAGACCGTGTCGCAGCACTCGCCGCAGCTGACGGGGCCGCAGCCGGCGGCGGCGCTGGCGCTCAGCGGGGGCAGGTCCGTCCCGCACGCGTCGCACACCTGGTCCTTGAGCCGGTTGTTGGCCGTCAGGAGCGAGTACTCGTTCAGCACCGTCTCGCCGGGCGCGATGTCCTCGGTGGCGAAGAGGCCGAGCTGCCTGCACGTGGGGATGATGGCGTAGCCGTCCGTGTCGCTGGCGGCGTCCAGCAGGACGGGCAGCTCCGAGGCCTGCACGGCGCACTTGGGCGCCATGGCGGCGAGCTCCCGGTTCAGGAAGGCGAGGGACTCGTCCGAGAAGCGGTCGGGCTCGTGGCTGTTCCACGGGTACACCTCGCGCCGCACGACGCCCCACTCGGGCAGGCGGCCGACGTCGACGTCGGCGTCGTCGGCGGCCTGGAGCCGGCGGCGGCCCATGGTCAGTATGTGGTCCCTGGTGTTGAGGAGCTCCTGGTTGCTCGGGGAGGCGGCGAGGCCCCGCTCGCAGAAGGTGTAGGCGCTCCTCAGGCAGCCGCAGAGCAGCAGGCTGAGGGAGATGACCTGGTAGCACCGCACGGAGGCGACGGCGGCGAGCTCCTGGTGGGGCTCCGGGCCCTGGGGGCCGTGGCCGTTGAGGATGTGGGCGGAGCCCTCGTGGCCGAGGGCGCCGTGGCGGAGGACCTCTGGCAGGGCTTCGGGGGAAGACGAGTAGGGCTCGAGGCTCTCGACGGCCTGGTCATGGTACTCGAAGCCCTCGTTGCGGACCTCGTCGGTCAGGAGGAGGGCGCGGTAGGCATCGCCAGCGGCGAGGTCGGGATAGCCAAGGTTGGAGTAGACGACAGCACGTTGCAGGTAGCGGATGAGGTCGTAGGGGGACTCAGCCAGCCATTCGGTCAACTGTTCACGACGCTCCAGGAGGAGCTGGTAGTCGGCATCCGTCTCCTCGGTCGTGTAGGAGTTTGTGTTCTCGTCCGAGTCCATGGTCAGTGGAGGTGAGGAGTGACACTTGTGGTTTTTTTGGTGGTTTTTTCTGGGGGAGACAAGAAAGATGGAACTGTTCTAGGCGAGAGTAGCGGCGAGGTCGATAGACATGGCCCTCTCTATCATCAACCCCCCGGACGTATTTTCTGGGAACCAGTGCTTGTAAGCGGTCTCAGCGTTGCTATGGTACGGGTGACGGGTGATATGAGTTGGTTTATTGGATATGCCTGCCAGTATCAGGATGGGATGAGATGCCACTATCTTGGCTGTTCCAGAGAGGGTGAATCAACGAGTGAAGGTTTTTTTTTTTTCTTCTCTCTTTTTGGTATGGTGTGTTTTTGTTTCTTTTAGGTTTGTCTTTCTCATTGAGAGTCGACAGGAATGAAGTGCTCCAGATGTCTGGGTCCAGGATGAGCGGGGATGGTGAAGGATGTGTGTGGGTGTGGGTGTGGGTGTGCGTGAAGGACAAAGCGCAGTAAATAAGTAGGCCGTACTGTGTGTATGCAGCAACAAAGTACTTACTTAAGTAAGTAAGTATGTATGTGTGTAAGTATGTATGTATGTATGTATGTAAGGAAGTAAGTAAGTAAAACCTCTTTGGGTTCCGGCAAGTATCGTGTGTTGTAATAATAATCCGTATCAGACAGACAGACAGAAGACAGACAGAAGAGAGACAGACACACCAGAGATTTAAAGATCAAAGAGACCTTACGTAACCCCCGTCAAAGGACACCAATGTATTTTGTTGAGTACCTACTTATTACTACTTAAGTAAGTAGCCGGCAGAAGGTTCATTATTATCATTAATCTGGAGGTAAGGACCAATGACATGAAAATAAAAAGATTTGCACATGGCAAAGACTAAAAATGCCATGTTTCTTGGGGTTCCTGATCTCCTGGTCACAATAGGGCACATGGCATTTTTTTATTCTTACCCCATCTGATTGCATCTTGGTATATAGATGAAAAAGGGAACCCCCTGTTAATTAATGGTAAAGTAGAGTATAGCCCTGGCCCCGCCCTTCTTTTTTCTTTCTTTCTTTTTTTCTTCTTTTTCTTCTTTTTTTTCTTCCCTTGTTTCTTTGGTTATTATTCTATCTTTCCAATGAGTGTATTTGTACCCAATCTGAGTAATTCAGTCAATAACTGTCGTGTATGTACCTAGGTATGTATGTTCAGTGTGACGGCCCGCTCTCTTAGAGGGCTCCAACGGCCAAAACGGTGGTGCGTTCCTCCCGGCCAGCCGGCCAGCCCGGCATCATACCTACT
This sequence comes from Cytospora piceicola, assembly GCA_023375675.1. NCBI lineage: Eukaryota > Fungi > Ascomycota > Sordariomycetes > Diaporthales > Cytosporaceae > Cytospora > Cytospora piceicola. Next base: position 742,197 of record JALQBC010000013.1, on the reverse strand, counting down.
GAAAGCCCAGATAGGTACTTAAGTACTTAATCAAGTAGAGTAGTCTCCGTACACAGATAGATACGTATGTACTTTGAGTAATCTGAGGCTGCGATACGACTCAGTGTCTCGTCTGACGGGCTGGACTTTTATTTTATTTTTATCTTTATTTTTCTGGGGGGGTGAAGGGGGGTGTGTTGTTTTGGCTTTGATATTGGGCCGAACACATAGATGCCTTAGCTTCCCCCGTCACTCGAGCGTCACGGTGCATGGTCTATTAAACCGAGCGTGTCTCCTTGGGGGTTTAGAAGGAGGAAAAGGTCTCGACTGTGGTTATGTAGTATGTAGTATGTAGCACTTGAGTGTGTAGTATGTAATTAAGGAATAGCGTGCTGTGTGGCAGCCTCATATTTTCTTCTACATGTACTTGTTTCTTCTTTTTGCCTCTATACATTCCTTCTTCTGTTGTTTCTCTTACCTTCTCTCTGTCTCTCTCTCTCTCACACACACACACACACACACACTTACTCACTCTCCCTCATATCCAGACTCGGTCCTTCCCCGGTTCACGCATGTCGCGAACGAGACGAACCCTCTGGTGATGTACCTGACTACATTCTGGCAACCCGCTAGTCCCTAGGCTAGAACAGTCTGGCCTTCGATCTGTGCACCTATTCCCGACTTTTTGGCAGACATGTCCAAGGTTTGGACGACAGACTGGACAGGCTAGCAGGCTAGCAAGGGCCCGGCCGCGCATGTTACCTTTGGGGCCTGCGTGGCTATCACTGGATCTGGGACCTGCCTCGATCCAGAAAGATCGAAAACACCATCGCGTTCGGCATGATACCACACCCCGACCTTGCCATCTTACTATGAAGATCGCCAAACAGGGGAGGTCAAACCGAGCAGGACGAGCGCAGTTGACTCCTCCCGTCTGCCCGTCTTCTGTATCCTCGGGAGTTGAGTGGGTTGCCGTTAGTCTTAGGGTGTCTTTGGCCCCATGCCACCGGAGGAAGTCCACCGGCACACCGGCCCATGACATGGAACTTTTCCAAATCCCATTTTGCAACGTCTTAAAGGTGGGATGCTAAAGTGACGATCACTGCCAGGTTACGTGGACCTTGGGCTTTTAGGGGGGAGAGGGGTTGTATACTATGTACATACAGGCCTGACACGACAGGGACCCTTGAACATGCCGAGGAGAAAGGGGAAAAGAAGTGAGAAGAAAAGAGGGAGGAGAGAGAGAGAGGGAGAGAAGGAGAGCAAAGCAGAACTCCCATGGTCCCCGCGTCTCCGTCCCGGTCCCGTCTGATGGCCATTAATGATCCCGGCTGCCCGGGTCTCAATGTTGCGCCACAGGGAAAAAAAGGACAGGGAAAATCACGCCACACTCTGACACACTGCCACATATCGCCACGCTATTGACTAATCAGAATCCATCTGTAGGCTTTTTGTTTGGATATGTCTCCCCCCGGCGACACCCCCTAATCCAAGACAGGTCACATCGCAGCACAAGACATGGCCTTTATGCATCAAAAGTGGCATGATAGTAGATATCTCCCGAGACCCAAAACGGTGAAAGACTCGGGTTATCAATTTCAAAGTCCTACGGTGGCGTTGCTGCGGATCGCATCGTAGTCAAAAGTAAAGTACCACGGGTTCCTATCGCTGGGAATAGCATCTCCTCGGGGTTTGCTCGTCGACGATCAGCTTGTCCCTTACTTTACACGTGTAGTCTCACAACTGGGAGGAAATCGGCATCATGTGATGTGTGATTGCTTCTCTTGCTGACAACCTTCAAGAGGCACCCGCACCCGACCGCTCGCCCGTGGCATTCGCCTCCTCTGTGCCACTGATCTCCCCAGAGGTATCCCACTTCCGGCCTGGGCCTGTCCAAAGGACGGCTGGGACGTTTCCGTGCAGCCATCCGTTGCTCCATTGTACTGCAGGGACAGTACTGTGATACACACACACACCCACCACCCCCCAGAGGTCACGCATGCCTCTACTGAGCCGGCCCGCGCAGGTCGCTCAGCCTGTCCACGTAGTACGCCGGCACGGCCACGGCGCCCTCGGCCTCCCAGTCGGCCTTCTTGTTGACGCCCGTCAGCACGGCCAGCGTGCCGCCGAGCCGGCCCTCGACGCCGAACTTGATGTCCGTGTCCAGCCTGTCCCCGACCATGCACGTCCGGCCCCGGTCGAGGTGGAACTTGCCCTCGACGGCGTCCATCATGGCCTGGCTCGGCTTGCCCAGGGCCAGGGGCTGCTGCCCGGTCATGTTGGACAGGGGGATCAGGCACGAGCCCGCGCCGGGGAAGAAGGTGTGGTTCATGGGCAGCGTGCTGTCCGTGTTGGTGGCGAGGAAGGTGGCGCCCCGCGCGAGGTAGTGGTACGCCGTCGCGAGCTTGAGGTAGTTGACGTGGAAGTCCAGCCCGGCCAGGACCACGCCCACGCCCGGGTCCAGCGCCGAGCCGTCGGCGAGCCCGTCAAAGTCGGCCTGCGTCACGTCCCGCCGGAACGCCGGGTCCGTGCCCCCCACGAAGGGGACGCCCTCCGACTCGAGCTCCGTCTCGATGCCCGCCTCGCCGAGCACGAAGACCTTGTTCTTGGGCGCGGGGAGCGCGAGGATCCGGTTGATGTAGATGGCGGCCGAGTAGGACGAGCCGAAGACGTCGTCTACCGAGCAGGATATGCCCTTGGACTCGAACTTCTTCAGGTACTCGGCGCGGGACTTTGTGGAGTTGTTGGTCACGAAGACGGTCCTTTTTCCTACGGCGATACTGTAAGTTTCATAACCTCGTAGCCGTCACTGCGGGTGGACAACTTTCAGACCTTTGGAACGGAGCAACTCTATCGTCTCCTTGATACCCTCAAAGATGTGGTCGCCCGACCAGAGAACGCCTGGAACGCCTCGTTAACAGACATCATTCCCTTTCTGGCCGTATACATGTGACTTGGAAGCAAGGCCTACCATCGCAGTCTATCAGGAATGTCTGGCGCAATGTAAGCGGGCTGATAATTACATGGCTCACTCAGGACGAGAAATGACGCACGTCGAACTTGTCGAGGAACTCTCCGGTGGCGGTCGCATCACCGGTGAGATATTTAGCGGCTTGAGGGGGGGCCATGGTTTCTAAATTCTAGGAATGGAAAGCAGAGAAATGAAGGTCTAAGTATAATAAGAGGAAGGACACTTTCTAGCGACTTTCAAGCAAGGTGAGTGAGTGGTGCTGTATCGACTCCGGTTGGTTGGTGGTGGAGTGTGGTCTCACTTGACATTTAGTCCACTTTCCACTGACATGTGCTGAACTCGAAAACTACGCTACCATGTACGTTCGTATAGTACATGCATAAGAAACACAACAACATCATCACTGATACAGAAGGTCGACACTCCCTTCACCACACACTACCTAGGTAATCACAGCACCCAGCAATGAGCAGTCCGTCTGCTTTCTCCATAGCCAAAAAAGTGGCACAATGCTTAAGTTTGATACCCTGATACCACATCTCTCCCCACCCAATATGCCCTTGACTCGAGCCCGTCCGGGGCCGTCCCGGACGACACCTGTCCGACAACAAGTGAACGGCCGATGCGGAAGGCTCGGGCATGATCCGGGGGGCCAGCAGAAGTGTCGTCGGATGAGATGATGATGACGACATGCGCTCCACTGCACGCTGGAGCACTCACTGGTGAAGGGAGGAGTTGAGGTTGAGGTTGAGGTTGAGGATGAGGATGACGAGATTCACGATGATTTTGGCTGCATACATATGACTCCGTCTACACATGTTGCGCACCACATATGGACGATGTGGGCATGGGGACCAGCGGGCTGATACGGCTCTTCACATAGATAAGGTGTATCAGCCCATCATGACCTTCCTCAAGCAGGCAGGCAGTGTTGACAAATAAGTACAGCAGGACACACCCTGGATGGAGCCTGTCCGATCGCTCGCAAGCCCCCGGGAACACATCTTGACATGGCGAAAAACCGGTGAAAACAAGTTGAGTAGCGCCCTTGGCCTTTCTGACACCACTCGCGGACTGGACTGTACCTATATGTGTTCAAATATCAACCCTCGGTCCTTGTAAAGTCTTCCTTCATAGTCCGATCCGATGTCATATAACGATAAGGTCAATGCAATGACTGGGTGTCGTCTTAAGTACTCTATACACTTGTGTATGTATATAGTACTGGATATGTGTCCCTGGATGTGCTTGAGGTGGGAAGGTCAGCGGCAGCCATACCATACAGTCAGTCCAATTGGTGTTGCGACTGATCCGATCGCTTCAATTGGAGGTGCTATCTGTGTTCAAACCGGTACTATGTGAGAGCAGTCTTGATCGTCCTCAAACACCCCACCAGTTTGCTAATTGGTGTTACACTCACTGTATGCTGCTCAAGCGAGGAGGTTCAGGGTCAACTGCCAAGCTTGGAGAAGCAACTCACGATAGAAGGATGCTACTACTACCTCCATGGTATAAGTAAAGCACTGAAGTGTTCATTCAGTAAGACTGATAAGACAGAGAGGATCAACGTATGTCGTGATCCCTGGCGAGAACTTTGACCGACCTCTTTGGCCCTCAATTCTTGAGCTTCCAGCCAACTCATCCAGGGCTGAAGTAATCACCCAGTCACCCAGTCCTAACAATCTCGACGTCTTCTCTTCGAAACGCAAACGGCGGCAAGCTAAAGGCGATGGTGACGGTCAACCTTGGAAGGCCTGATAGACTGATACGGTATCATCTGTCTGATAAGGTACCTGGGCAGTCTACCTGCAGCTCTCTTGTTGAATAAGTACTAAGTACTTGGTACCTTATCGATAGCGCAAACAAGAGATTGGGAATTAAAGATCGACCCCACTAGAAGCTGGCTGCTGAGTGCCCTGTGCCCTGTGGGCTTTTGGGCCTTTGGGCTTTAGGCATACCCAGGTACCCCTCTGCCCCTCCACGGACTCAGGCCGTTAGCTAAACCACAAGCTTCGATACTTTTCGTCACTCTTCTTTCCATTGGTGACCTCACTTTACCTCTTCTCACCTTTTTTCTTATTTTTCTGATACCCATCACAAACTATCTCCATCTTCCCAACTGGCCTACTGCAGATCCAATACATCTTCACCACACTTGCAGCCTGTCCATCGACCACAACTAGCACGGTCAAATCGCGCAAACGTCAAAACAACTCTTGTCCTGATACCCAACACGGCAGCCTCGCCGACATAGCCTGGACGTACCTAGACGTATCTAGCCCTCGTTCGCCCGTTGCATCTAGAGTTGTTCGAAGCACCGTGCGAAGGCTACGTCAAAGCACCCCCAACCCACACTCAACTACCCCTACGACGGTCAGAACAGTCAAGATGGGTAACCACGGACAAGCCAACCTCTTCCCCTTTCCCGATGCTGCCGCTCTCGCCCCAGCACTGCGCGCATACGTGATCTCCTGCCAGAACGCAGGCTTCACTCGTCACGGCTCCTTCAAGCTCGCCGTTTCTGGTGGCTCTCTCCCCAAGACCCTGGCCCAGGCTCTCCTCGCCCCATCCAGCGGACCTGAGGACACGGTCAAGTGGGACAAGTGGGAGATCTTCTTCGCCGACGAGCGCGTCGTGCCCCTGGACCACGAGGACTCCAACTACGGCCTGCTCAAGAAGGAGCTGCTCGAGAAGATCCCCGCCAGCCAGGGCAAGCCCACCGTCCGCCCCATCAACACGGACCTGCTCGACAAGGAGACCGTCGAGGTGGCCGACGACTACGAGCAGGTCCTGGTCGGCTCCTTCGCCAGCCGCGACAGCGTGCGCCTGCCCATCTTTGACCTGCTGCTGCTCGGCTGCGGCCCCGACGGCCACACCTGCTCCCTCTTCCCCGGCCATGAGCTCCTCCGCGAGTCCACCGCCTGGGTCGCCCCCATCGACAACAGCCCCAAGCCGCCACCCAAGCGCATCACCCTCACCCTGCCCGTCGTCACCCACGCCGTGCGCGTCGCCTTCGTCGCCACCGGCGGCGGCAAGAAGGGCATCATGAAGCAGATCTTCGAGGACGGCGCCTCCTCCGGCCTGCCCTGCGCCCTGGTGAACGAGCAGACCGGCGACCGGTGCAGCTGGTTCGTCGACGAGCCCGCCGTCGAGGGCGTGTCCTACCCCAAGCGTGGCTTCAACCTCTAGGCGAGGGGCAAGGAGACTTGGGATCGCGCCTTTGCGTTCAACGGTGACACGGACCGCAGTCCCCACCCCGCGAGGGCAAGGTTCAGAAGTTTGAGTTACGGCTCGGAGGGGCTCTGAAGGAGTCCCGGACCTGGTCGTCATCGTTGATATTGCTCAACACGGCAGGGAAAAGATGTGCTGCACGGGTATCGTTTTCCCCATCGGTGTTGCTTGGTTGGAGAAAGGAGAAAGGGAAAAAAGAACAAAAACTCAAAACATTATAGAAAGAGCATGGCCGACCGCGGAGGATCCTTTGGGGTCCAGGACGGCCATGCGTTTTATCACTCTACACACACACACACACACACACACACTGGCCAGGTTTTGGTTGTGTGTTTTTTTTTTGCCGTTTCGTCGTCTTTCGGTTTTATTGCAGCCTTGATATCCCAGATATCCCCCCATGCCATCGTCAGCCACGTGGTGGTCCTTTATGACGAATGAGACAACGAAGAGAGAAGGAGGAAGGGAGAGGAAGGCGGGGGGGTTGTGCCGGTGTGCCGGTGTGCCTTGCGAGAAGGAAGGCGTTGAGTGGGAGGAGGAGATGCTGGCGTTGCGACCTCCAGGACTGCGGGGGGGATGTTGTAGATAAGGAGGTAGTCCATTTATGATGGAAATGGGAGACATCTGCCAACGACTCCTGCGAATCAGCTTCTCCAATCGACGCATGGCCTCCTCGACGGTCCGCACGGCTACTTTGTCTTCCTGGACGGTGTAGCAGTCGGGTTGCGCAGGTCTTCGCCGGGCTCTCACGCGTGATTCCAGTAAAACAAGGTCAGTCGTTGCGGTTAGAATTGTGACCATGTGGGGAGATGTCGAGGACCTGTTGACACCTGAGATCACTTTCCTGTCGACGGTGACAGCATGCATTGGACATCTCATCTCCGCACTGCCCGCGCGGTCTCAAGGTACCTCGAATTGCTCCACCTGCCCCTTCACATGAGATCCGTACTCCAACAGCCACGGGACTGCAGACGTCGACTGCAGATGTTGACACATCCTGCAGCAGGGGGCATACCTGTCTGCGCATCGCTTCTGCATCTGCCCCTGCCGGAATAGCCCTCGCTGACATGGCCATACCGATTCCCGGCAATTCGTATAATTGACCACGAACTAGCAAAGACTGCAGCAATATAGATGTCATATGTTTTGTCAGGAAAGGACATATTCGGTCCCTACCTCCTCATCTCAAGAGAAGTACCGGGAACAAAAGACTTGACTGGGGAACCCGCCAGAAGAAAAAGATCTGTGCCGAGGCAACCACCACCGCGGCTTGGGGCTTCGGTCGCCTTCGGTGTCATCTACTAGCATTCAGCCGTAGGTGCAATGGCAGTAGGTACTGCTTGTGGTAAGTTTGGAAGTACCGGTAGGCAGTGTTTGTTTGTATTATATTGGTATTTTGGGTCAGTGGAAGATTGGTGTCATTGCTAGGGAATATCACGTGGGCTTTCGCAATGAACTTCAGTCCTCATTTCCTGTTCTAGTCTACCTGACTATGACCATAAGATGTGGCACGGATGTTCACTTGGCTGTGCTCATATGGTATTGAATATGAGGCCACAGGAACGCACAAGCGCGACACCAGCCCAAAGTCCAGCGGCCAGTCCTCACGTACGCCACCGGGCCGGCCTTCCCAACCCCCCCCCCCCCTACTTCCCCCCGAGGCTCTTCTCCCTCACGAAGAAGGACGAGACGAACGCCAGGGCGATGGGCAGCCCCTGGAAGGCAAACACGGCCGTGGCAGCGACCTGGTAGCACCGGCGGACGGCCTCGGCCGTGGCGGGCGGCAGCTCCCTGATGTAGTCGAGGCTCTCCCGGACGCGCTCCTCGACCTCCCGCGCGGCGTCGCCGCCGCCCAGCCGCGCCGCCAGCTGCGACCGGAGGACCTGCTGCAGGATGGCCGAGGCGACGCTGACGCCGATGGCCGAGCCGAGCGAGCGGAAGAGGTAGGAGCACGCGATGACGACGGCGGTGTCCTCCCGCGACGCGTTGGAGAGGAGCGCGACCAGGGAGGTCGTGATGCCTGTGTCGAAAAAGTCAGCTGGCTGTCTTGAGCAGAGTGAGAGAGAGAGGAAGAGAGAGAGAGAGAGAGAGAGATGAAGAGAATTGGCAGGACGATGGATGGAAAAGGGGGAAACCAACCCGTCCCGGCGCCAGTAGCCAACATGGCCAGCGCGACGGAAGTGCCAACCTGCGAGCTAGCCCAGGCCCCCGAGAACAGCACCATGGGCACGGTGCTCAGCAGCAGCAAGCCCCAGCCGGCGACGTTGACCCAGTAGTACCGGCCGGTCCTGCGGATGACGAAGCCGGAGGTGAGGGAGGCGCCGACGCCGAAGACGGAGCTCGGGATCAGCAGCACGCCGGCCCGGGCGGCCGAGGCGCCGCCGACGGCCTGGTACAGCAGGGGCAGGAAGAAGAGGACGGGCATCTGGCCCAGGACGCCGAAGAAGTTGCAGAGGTAGCCGGCGGCGAGGGCGGGCGCGAAGATGATGCGGCCCGGGGCGAAGGGGTGCGAGGCGGCGCGGGCCTCGGCGAGGAGGAAGGCGGCGAACAGGGCCGGGGAGGCGGCCAGGGGGGCGAGGGCCCGGGCCCCGCGCCACCCGGCGCCGGCGCCCGCGTCGAGGCCGGCGAGCAGGCTGAGCACGGCGGACACGAGGAGGGCGGCGCCGAGGAAGTCGACGCGGGAGAGCTTCTCGCGCCAGTGCGAGGTGTCGCGCTCCGGGAGGTGGAGGACGAGGTGGACGGTGACGAAGGCCAGGGCCACGAAGGGGACTTGCCCGATGAAGGACCTGTTGTGCGTGTGTGGAGAAATCGTCAGTCTCGGCTGGTTTGTCAGGTCGGTTTCTGTCCTGACTTGTGTGCTTCTCTTGCTTCTCTGGTCGTCCTTCTCCTCGCTTCCACTCCGCGTAACGATCTGACTATTCATAGATCACATTCACTTTGCGCGGGAAAATCGAAACAGTAACAAAACATCAACTCACCATCTCCAACCCAGACTCTCCGCAAGCAGGCCACCCAACGGCGCCCCGGTAGCAGTTCCCATCCCAAATATGATATTCATGTAGCCCTGCCAGACGCCACGGTCCCGCAGGGGCACGATGTCAGTCAGCAGGATCGAGACGACAGCGTTCATACCGCCGCCCCCTATCCCCGCCACCGCTCTCGCGACGATGAGCTGTGAAATGTCACCCGCGAGGCCGCAGCCCAGGCAGCCCACGCCAAACACGACATAGGAGAAGAGCAGGCACTCCTTCCGGCCGAATATGTCACTGAGCTTGCCGTAGAGAGGCTGGCAGCTCGTGAGGGTGAGGAAATACCTTGCGCCCGGTGTCAGTCAGCCCGTTCTCGCCCCTGCCATGCCGCGGTCACAACTGTGAAGGAGGAGGGGAACTCACGCCGTGGCGATCCAGCTCGTGCTGTTCAGCGCGTGGAGGTCGCTCCCGATCTTGGCGTACGTCGCCACGGCGAGCAGCTGGTCGAGGGCGCACAGGAAGACGCCTATGCCTATTGCCGGGAGCAGGATGTGCAGCCTCTTGGCCATCTCCGGGATGCCCTCGCGGACCTCCTCCACCGCCTCGCCCTCATCGTCAGCCCCAACGGCGGTGGGACCCCCGGACCCTGGCGTGGAGGAGCCGGCGATTGTGCCGTTGAAGGCGACGGTAGGGCCCGCGTTTGCGCCATCCAGGCCCCCAAGGAGGGGGCTTGCTTCCGTTGGCCCGTCGCGCAGGAGCGAGGTCTGTCGGCTCTCGTCGTGGTCGTGGTCGCCCATCTTGGAATCACTCTCTCTCGCGCTCTCTCTCAAAAGCCACAAGATCCCGCAGCCCTTTCAGAAGCATTTGCCCTTTTGGAGAGCAGTGATAAATGTATCATCACTTGCACATTTATATCAAGAAATTGTGCCGGCCGATTGCGGGGGCAACTGTATGATTGTCGTGCCGGTGCATGTTGCTCCCGGTGCGGATATCTCCTTGATAACGCAATCCCGGGCATGGCTGTCACCACTCGCCGACGCCTCGGTATATATCTGGGTCTACATCCGGAGGAAGTGACCATGAATTAGACTCCGTCTCCCTGCTTGGCCGATTCTGAGGACCGGTGTGTTGACTGGAGGACACCTTCAGCTCGTCATTTCTCCACCGTCGCCCTCATCCTCGCGAATGAAGCAAAAGATCCCCGCATCGCAACATCTCGGCCGACTTGAGCATGCACTCACTCAGTTGTACAGCACGTACTAAGTATTGTGCATACATGATGAGCCCCGCTGCAGGAGACAGATCCATATTATTAATCAGGATGAAGGACGATCCCGCAGACGGTTGAACGCAGGAAGAAGCTGATGATGCGCACGCAGGCCACAAATTGGCCGCAGCCCAGATATCCGCCATTTAATTTATTATGTCGCCCCTGCATTCCTGGGAGCAGCTCACCTCATTCACAATTTCAACAAGCTTGATCACTTGATCCTTGAGTCAAAAGCACACTTCAGAGAGAAACTGAAGAACGAACATGAAGGCCTTAGCTCCAAGATGAAAAGAGGAGCAAAAAGACAGGACCCATAATTCCATGTTTACATACTTCAGCAGAGGCTCGCATGCAACTGATCAACTACCGGTAGACCAACTACCGGTATCACCATCACCGTCGCCATTAAGAGGTCCCATGAGACCGAGCGAGGGTCCCGAAGCATCCAGAAAGTCAGCACACACCGCAAAGCAGTCTAAGTTATGGCGTAGGACTCTCGTCAGGTGCAATTTAGTCTCTTCAAGGATGGTCCCTCGAGGTCCGAGCCCTGCGGCAAAGCCCATCGTGGCCCATTCCATGGGAATGCATCTAGATCTCGGGATCCTCGGGGAAGAGATGAAGGAGACTGGACTAACATGTACATTTCTCTGTAGGATTCTTCCAGCACACCTGGGCACCAAGGCACCTGTTGATGATGACCGATCGTCTGGGTGTTTACTTTGTGTTACTGTATTCCCTGACAAGCCCCTGTGGCTAATAAGCCTGGATGTAGGTACTCTCAGCCTCTTTCCTCTCTTTCATCTCATCTTGTTGGTGTCACACCATGTTCATCCTGGGGCTCAAATTTCGACCTTCATGCCAGTCATCTGCCGAGACACATACTGTAAACAAAAATCGTCCGGGAGAGTACAAAGTCTGCAATAATCCCGGATATTTACACTACAGTATGACTACTCGAATTCTTGATGTACTCGAAAACGAAAATGTCACTGCTTCAGTTCTCTACCGTATTTGTCAAACCGACAATATTACTGGCCGCTTGTCAGATTTATTACCATATACCTTCTTGGTAATAAGCAGGACCTTTCCAAAAATAATCGTGTTTCAGGATGCCCAGGGATCAGATGTCCCCACGCCAACCCATTCTCGGACTCCTTGTTGCCACACTCCCAAGGTGCCATCTTATTACTGTATACCGGTATACCATATACCCGGACAGCCCTGCCAGCCTGCCTTACAGCCCAGCTGCCCAGAGGCCTCTCTTGGCAGCCGCCACCTCCACCATCACATGGGTGTTTACGGCGTATATCAACAGGTGCATGCACGAGGGAGGTCATATGTTATCCAATGTTAGCGGCCCGACCTGTCGTCTCTGAACCGGCGTAAGTGCTTTCCGGTGCCAACTTTCCTGGATCATACATCCAGCTTGGACAGGGGAGGGGGAGAGACGAGGGTTCCACTTCACCCAGGCCTCGGAGCTATATTGCAACAAACTCTCCGGCGTACTAAGGCAAAGTCCGCCTGTCGACATCATTAGCACGAGAGGAATATATTCGCAACACCACCGGCGGGTCCTGGCTCTGTCTGTGACAAATCTTCTTCATCAGCGTTGGCCCTGTCGGCATCCTGAGCTCGCACTCTTGCCGGTCGAGACCCTACCCAGTATCCTCCCTGTTACCTCGCTGGGGGTACGGAGTGTTACTTGCGGCCCAGGCGCATAAGATAGGATCCCCCTGTGTGATGTGATACTGCTCCACGGCAAGCCCTTCTCGTGCTAAACCGGGTGTTTCCTTAACGACGTCCGCGAAAGGGGGTCCACGGCACACAACATAATGATGGAGACATCATCCTTGATGCCCCCCAAGGCTGGGGGCCGCTCGCGTTATTCAAAGGCCCTTCCTGCGCCACCTTCTTTTGAACGTCTTAGGAGAGTTGTCTTGCCTGTCAGAAAAGATTCTCTTCCCTCAGGGCCGCCTCTTCCTCCGAAGGATACTACTGTGAGACTGACACAGTCCTCCACCGTGGCCTACAAGTTGACGGAGTCACCGTCGTTTCCGCCAGTTCCCGGCTTGACAAGGATCAACAGTCCACCAACTGCCATACCCAAGAGGAAGCCTGTGGGTAGCGGAGGTAGCACCAAGAGTCCATCACGTCCACAGCCGATTCGATGTGATGATATCTCTCCTATCGAGTCTCTTTATAGCCCACCCATAACCCCTGCAACAAAGGCATTCTCATCCAGTCGGTCTTCAGGAGAGATCACATCACCACCAAGAGTTCCGCGGAAGAAAATACCTGGAGGACCTACTACCAAGCCAGTCTCTGTGTCTTCATTGTCCGTGTCAACTCTTGTGTCCTCCAAGATGGAAATTGTTAGTCCACAGCCACAGCCCGGCGCTGTCCAAGGAGGAGTTCCGGGTAGTCGTCATCGTCGTCCAACACCGTCAGCAAACGACAGCCAGAGTCCCACGACACCTAGAAGCTCCAGAGCTCTACCCTCCGCGCCGGGGGACCTGATGAGCACCTCCCCTAAGTCTCTGACCAGCCAGTCGCCCCCATATGGACAACTATGGCGCCGGCGCTCTGTGAAGTCGGAAAAGGCTTTGAGTGTTGCTGAGCTCAAGCTCAAATCCTCCCACGGGTCAACAGCAGCCTCATCTCAGCAGTCCGGCAGCTCACCACCACAAGACGCTTCTCCGTCAAAACCACCAACTCCTTTCTTCGGGCTCGACCATGAAACCACCATCTTGAACTCCCCTGGCTCCGCTCGTGCCCACACCATCCGGCCATCAGCTTCGAATAGGTCGTTACCTAGGAACCCGCCAGCTGAGCTCACAGGCAACAAAGAGCCCAGGGCCGAGCCAGACGGCTTTTCAATGTACGCCCAGGAAGTGGAAAACGGCTTCGCCGACCGCGCCTACTGGGCGGCCGACCCGAGCCCCGCGAGGTCGCCAGAGGTCCGCCGCCCGCCCACGCCCGAGTACGACAAGGACGAGACCCGGGACTACGTCGCCGACACCATGTCCCCGGCGTCCCCCGGCCTCCCCATCACGCCGCCCAGCGACGGAAGGCCCCTGAGCATGATCCCCGAGGACTTCGTCAAGGGCGCCAGCTCCGCCGCCGGTGCCGCCGCCGCCGCCGGGCCCCCTCCCTCCGGGCCCCTGCCGGCCCTGCCCCCGAGGTCCTCGCTGCGCTCCAGCCCCTCCCCTCCCGCGGCGCCGCGTTTCGGCGCCCCCCGGCGCCCCGGGTCTGCCGGCCGCCTGACTCCTGCCGCCGGCTCTCCCGCCGGCGCGCCTGCGTACGGCTCGCGGCCTGGTAGCTCCGCGGGCCCGGCGCACGAGCAGGGTCCCGGCTCTCCCTTTGCCGCGCCGCCCATGAGGATGAGCGAGTACGGCTCGGCCTGGGCCAGCTCCCCACCGGCCGCGACCAGCAGCACCGCCCACAGCAGCAGCAGCAGCAACAACAACAGCAACCACCATCACAACCACCAAAACAGCGACTACTACCTCGCGCCCGCCTCCCCCGGCGACGCGGACTACCGGCCCACGCCCGAGTTCTCCCGGGTCTTCCTTCCCGGGGACGTGCTTCCCGCGCCGCCCCTCAGGGAGTCGCAGCTCGACTGCTTCGGCGGGCACGCCGTCCTCGTCTTCTCCAAGAACGAGGCGCACCCCCTCGGCTGCGCGTCGTGCCTGGTGCGGGACCGGGGCGCGCGGTTCACGTGCTCGCACTGCTCGGCGCGGGTCTGCGCGGGGTGCCGCGACGCGCTGGTGGCGAACGGGAGGGACCTGAGGGGGCTGGTTGCCACGTTGAGGGGTTGAGTGGGTAGGTGGGGAGGGGGGAGGGTGCGTGGCTCTTTTTTCTTTTTCTGGCCATGGTTATGCAGCTCCTTCTTCCTTGCTTTTTTTTCTCTCCTTCGAGAACAGAAGACTAGAGGTCGTCCTGTCTTCTTGTCTGCTCTTTTACCTTCTTGACAGTGAGGGCTGGTCACTGGTGGCTTATGCACATACGAGAAAAGGAAGACAGAAAACCGCATGCGTGTGGTTTGGTGGCGTTACATCTTTTCAAGGATACCAAAGACCCTTTTTTCTTTCTTTCCCTTCTTCTTCTTCTTGCTTCTTCATTTTTACACACTTCTCTGACTGTCTTACGAGAATATTATCTTCCTTATGTTCAAGGTTCTCGGCATGGGAGGAAAGGGAACAAAGGTTCCCACGATGCGAAGACTTGGCTGGCCCGGGAAACTCAAATGCCACTGGATGGACTTCGAGGGTCAAGACCAGAGATTATGACCGAGATGTTGAATATCCAACAATATTCAGCATCGCAACTACATAGTACATGCGAGGACAACCTTCTCACGGATAAGTCTTTACGCCATCCGCTGTGAATGCATATTTTGCCCCCCCCCGACCCCCCTCTTCCTACAATACCAAGACCAAGCGTAGAGTTTATAAACCTGCCGATACTTAGATCAACGATCTCCGCCCTCGTGACTCTCTAAAGGATAATCCTCGCAGCGGCCCTGTTCCCAGCCTTCAACCAAAGGGTAGCAATGAGCGCTACGCCCACGTTCCAGACGACACTCCTGAACGGCGCCAGCTTCTTGTTGTCCTGGAAGAAGACGTACAGGGCGTTGTACGCCACACGGCTGGCCAGGTACCCAGCGCTCAGGTAGCTCAGCGTCTCGGCGGGCACGCCGGCGCCGGCGGCCGCGGCGATGCCGCCCGCGTACATGCCCAAGGTCTCGAAGCCGTTTGCCATGGCGGCCTCGGCGCGGTGGATGCGGAGGACGTTCTGAGGTTGGTGGGTGAGCTGTCTGCTCGGAGCCCCGAAACCTAACGAGACCGGGGAGAATAGGTGAGACCCACCTGCTTGTCCAGGGACGTGTCCTTGGCGGACACCTCTGCTGTCCTGCGCGGGTATGCAAGATCGAAGCTCTTCCCGGCAATGACCGAGGCGTAGCAATGCGGCGCTACGGTCAGTATGAAGGCAGCAGGCACCTGGTGGTTATCTGTTAGTACCTAAGTAATGGTGTGTAGGGGAAATATGCTTCGAAGGAGGTGTGAGGGGGACGAGGTCAGTCCCGAGGTCGTGTAAACTTACCGAGTAGTACGCCAGGTGAGGCTTTGTGAGATCAAAGAATGATGCCATCTTGGACGACTTTGAGCTGCGTTCAAGAGATGTATGAGTGAATAGGTGGAGGGTACGATGTTGTTAATTACCTGGTTCTCCGGATAACACGGAATTGGGGGTGGTATCATGGCATCGAGTCATTATATACTTAGGTATGTACTAAGTACCTGATACTTATCTTCGAAGAAAAGACCGTCATGATTACCGACATTAATACACATGGAATTATACTTAGATAGATGCCCATTACGCACTTAGGTTTAACAGAGCGGGGGAATGCCATAGCCAATCCCTCGTTTAGAAGATCTCAAGTACTTACTGCCACCAAAGTCAATAAAAATACCGACGAGGTTCGGACTAGTTTTGATATAGAAACCCTGTCGTCTTATTCTCTCAGCACCTATACATGTAAATACATTATATATATATATATTCATATATCAAGCACTTCGAATATTATTCCTGAATGATCCTCAAGTGCTCTTTTCGAAGATAAATAACAATTCGGTTTCTCATCCTCAAACGACGGACTCGATTTGCCGCTCATCTAAGTCAGCAACTTCCTAGTCGTGGTGTAGATTTCATGTGGAAAGAGTAAATATCGGTTGAAGTTTTCTAATATATTACTTGTCATGTGTCGCGAGAATAACTCGGCTGCACAATAACTTGCAGAGGCAGCCGCTGAAACTCGACCAGAAGGAGACCAGAGTATCCGAAGGTCATGTCAACACAAGCTTTGTCATGAAATTCGACATACACTCCGACATTTATAGCTAATCCTGCCCTGTAGTACTAGCCTTGGCTGCACCTCCTTCATCATCGTCCTCCTTCTTGTACGGAGGCTCCTCCTGGTACACATCATACTTATACTTACTCCCAACGTGGTCATCTCTCAAGCCCTTCTGGCCCTTCCCATAGATCTTCTCCCTTGCAGTGAGCTGTTCCTCCAACGGCTCAGGGTACAGCCCCCTCCTCCTAAGCTCCGGGATCAACAGGTCCACGACCTCCTCGAACGTCCCAGGCGTGGTCACGTACCCGAGGTTGAACCCGTCCACCCCGGCCTCCCTGATCCACCTCTCCATCTCGTCCGCCACCGTCCCCGGGCTCCCGATCGCCACGGGGCCCAGGCCGCCGATGCACGCCTTCTCCGCGACCACCCGCGGCGTCCACCGCGGCACCTCCTCGCTCGGGGCCGTGAAGCCCTCGAGCAGGCCCAGCACGCGGTTCGCCTCGAGCGAGTCCGCCGCCGTGATCTCCTGGTCCAGCGGGATCCGCGAGATGTCGATGCCCGTCCACCCGCTGAACAGCACCAGCCCGCCCACCACCGACGCGTACCCCCGGAGCTCCTCGTGCCGCCGCCGCGCCTCCCCGTCCGTCCGCCCCACGATCGGCGTGAAGGTCGCGAAGAACTTGAGCGAGGCCGGGTCCCGGCCCCGCGCCGCCGCCAGGTCCCGGATCCTCTGCACCTTGGGCCGGAGCGACGCCGGGGAGTGCGAGGACACGAAGATGGCCTCGGCGTGGGTCGCCGCGAAGCTGGACCCCGCCGGGGACGTGCCGGCCTGGAAGAGGAAGGGCGTCCGCTGGGGCGACGGGTCGACGATGTGGCGCGTGTCGAGGTTGTAGTACTTGCCGTGGTGGTGGATGGTCCGGATCTTGTCCGGGTCCGCGTAGGCGTCGTTGGCCACGTCCTCGATGATTGCTTCGGGTGACCATGAGCCCTCCCAGAGTCTTCCGGCTGGTCAGCTAGGCACAGATACCGGCTTTGGGCCCCATCGCATGTCGGGTTTGAGGACTTGACTTACTTGTACAGGACCCGCAGGTACTCGTCAGCCTGGCGGTACCTCTCGTCGTGGTCGATGGGACTGTCGATCCCGATGGCCTTGAAGGCGGCCTTCTTCCACCCGGTGACAACGTTCCAGCCAATCCGGCCACGCGTGAAGTGGTCCAAGGTCGAGAAACGCTTGGCCAGTAAGAACGGCGGTTCGAAGGAGGTGGATGCTGTGATTCCAAAGGCCAGGTTCTTGGTCACTGCTGCCATTGCCGAGATTGGCTGCGCTTTGTGTGTCAGTCAATGGATCTCATGAAGCGTGAGTATATATGTATTTGACGATGTTGCAACTCACAATTGTCGGATCGGTCATCGGCCACTGTGCCGCACGTCTTATACAGTTATCAAGAGAGTCTGGGTAGGTATAGTGTCAGTTTACTATTTCAATTCAAGATTATACTGACAATACTCGTTCGGAGGGAGTTCTCACCCTCGTAAGTGTCATAACCACCATATGTATCCGCAAGAAATAGTGCATTGATGCCACCTCGCTCGAGCAACTTCGCAAGTTCGATCCAGTACTCCAGGTTTCGCTTCGTAGCAGACTTGTCATTGGGGTTCTGTGGCTTTGTCAGTGGATAGTTCCCTCCACATTCATGGTAGCAGGCGATATGACCTTCCACTGTCCAGGTGACAGATGCCCAATAGTTGACATGTCAAACGCATTGAGAAGGATATGCTTCTTTTCACCCCCGAGGTCATTATGACCTTTGGAAGTATCAGGTTGCGCTACGTTGTCGGCCATGATGTGAGGTCTAATGCTTCCAAAAGTGAAGCTGAAAACAGAAGCGTATTTCTTGTGATGGAACGATATTCTCAACTCGAGTGGCCGAAACTCAGAGATATACAGAACAATACGGCATCGAGGTCTACGACAAACAGCTCTACTGCCGGGTTACGACAAACCAGCTCCTGGAGGGGTTATCACAGACGTCACGATTCTATCTCCGAATCTCGGCATGTCGTGCTCGCAGATTGGATGCATGCAAGCACGCTGCCGGTGGGGTGCACATATGCCCGATCGCGATGCTATCATCTGCCACCAGATGGTGTGATGGCTAGATAAACACGGCTCAAACGATACCACAACGTTTTGGGAAAGTGCTGCGATTGAGATAACAGACATCTATGTGTGGTCTTCTCGGCAGTGATTAATAGTAAAACATTGCGCTTCTTCGCCAGTTCCTGCGTCTAACATCGTCGCCATCTCATGACATTCCGTAGTAAACCCAAAGCATGTGCTCATCAGTACCCAGACCAGGCAGATCCCAATTCATGTCTAAAGCGCCGCACAAATATTAGACAATGCCCTGCTTTTCCACCACCGAACTGGGAGGATCGCGTGGCTCCCCAGTGTCTGCGACCACAGGCCCAGCACTGTCGGCTTGGGATCTACCAGAAAATCAAGATTAGCCAGAGAACAAAGTCTCACCAAGCCAGCCTCGGTACATACCCGTTCCGTTCCTCCCGCTTCAGCAGGACCCGTATCACATGCGCCAGGACGACCAGGCAGATGGCGTTCCCCAGCACGAACGAGTACCCCTTGGTGAACCTCGGCGCCTCCACGGTCGGGAACACCAGGATCGGCGTCCACGCCGTCGTCGACTGCGACACGGCGTTGACCAGCACCAGCGCGAACGCCCGCTCGGCGGGGGACCCCCGGAGCTGGTGGTTCACCCAGCCGTACAGGACGCTGGACATGGCGACGGCCGAGTACGTGGTCGCGAAGGCGAACCAGAGGGCCGGCTCCGGCACGTCCCAGGCGACCAGGACGACCAGGCCGGCCATGTTGAGGAGGTGGGAGGCGGTGATGGCCCAGGCGGGGCCGAGCAGCAGGTCCGAGGCGAAGCAGACGAGGAGCGTGTAGAGGATGCCCAGGGCGGGCGCGATGGTGCCGAGCTCGTTGACCGTGGCGGTGGGGTAGCGGCCCAGGCTCTCGAGCCAGAGGAGGAAGCCGCCGGCCGTGGTATTGATGCTGCCGTTCCAGAAGAAGATGTCGAGCCAGAGGAGGGCCCAGAACTGCCAGTTGGACGCCAGCCGCCTCAGCACGCCCCACTGGAACCGGCCCGTGGTCGAGTGCCCGGCCCTCTTCAGCCGCTGGCTTGCCTGGTCGATGTCGGCCTGCGAGAGGAGGATCCGGTTGGGCATCTCGGGGGTGCCGGGCAAGACCACGAACCCTATGATGCCGATGGGGATCGTAATAACAGCACAAATTATATACATCCATCTCCAACCGGCGAGACCGTTGACGCCGTGCAGCGAGGAGGTCGCGCCGGCCTGTATCAGGCCGGCAGTTAGTGACCCCAGTGTAAGGCCGACGTAGAACACGCCGCCTCGGCGGGCGATCTCGTCACCCCGATACCAAGCACCGAAGATATAGTGCATTGCCGGGAAGAAGGCCGCCTGTGGCTATTGTCAGCTTGCGAGGAGGAGTACTTTGCCGGGGGGGGGGGGGCAGACACAGACCTCGAACCAGCCAACGAGGAAGCGATACGCCGCCATCTCTGCGAAGCTGGTAGCACGATACTGCAGCAGGGTGAAGATGCCCCAGCAGATATCGAGCAAGGGAATGGTCCAGTTCATCGGGATATAGGTGAAAAGGACCATGAAAGGGAGTTGGCCGACGACTGCGCCAACGGTATACATGGTCTGGAGCTCTACGAGCTGGTTGCCCTCGAAGCCAAGATCATCCTTCAGACCCGAAACGTATGCATTGTCTAGAGTGGTTGTCACTGTAAGCAGAATAATCCTCGGAAATTTCCTTGATGGAGCTCCCCTAACTCACTGAGATTTGCCTGGTCGATATACTTCGCCCAGTAGGCGAGAAAAGCATAGGGCACAATCATGAGGTCGAGCTTGATTATGACCTTCTTCTCCTCTTCCGTGTCCTCGTCCGCAAACCACTGGATGTGGTACCATGGCTTTCGCTGTTTGGTTGCCATCTTGAGGATTTTGCCTCGCAACGCGACAGTCGGGAGTGAGAGGTTGAAGATGTTAGGTGTACCTAGTGGCTCTATATCAAGACGCTGCGAATTTCGACGGTATCCTGGCCGCGGCTCGTAATGCTACACATCCTCACGAGCATGGCCCAATGGGCACAAGGTCTGCAGCCATTTATGCCAGATGCCGAGATACTGACACAGCCCAGATCTTGGCGGCCGTAGATTTCGTGCTTTGCAAAATATCTTTATCATTTTCCCAGGCTGATTGCAACCCAGGTATCTTACTGTGGAATTGACAGTCGGGTGGTATTGGTTTGCTGATACCGTCTCCGATGTGCGGGCGGAAGCGATGCTGTCAGGAGCGGAGGCGTTGACGTGCTCGGGACGCCGCGCTGGGGTGCATAATGGGGGGCCGGGGGCCTCATGTGCCCCCGATATTGAACGACATCCGGGTCATCATGTTCTAGTTCACCTCCGTGTTCGGAATTGCCCGGTCTCTGTCTCCTACGTCACTCCTGTTGATAAAACACATCGTCGTCTACGCGTGAGACGGCGCTGTTGTTGGCACGGGCACCGGCCGGCGCAGCCTTGTGACAATCTCCATGTAATCAGGCTCATTGTCCTCTGTGACGATCCCGTGCCTCACAAAGAAATCAAGCATGACCACCGCGCAGTTCGGCTTGAACTCTCCCTTCCGCATCACATCCTTGACAGTCTCGACGTCCCACCGGTAGAACTGCTCGACCTCGTCGTCCTGCGGTTTTGGCACCATCGTCTCCGCCTGATCGGGCGGAACCTCAAGGTCATAGACGTAGATGACGTCCGAGACACACAGCCCCCTGTCGTAGCCCCCAACCTCGGCCTGCTTGTCCTGGCCTCCTCCGCTGCCGGTCTGCGTAACATATGTTACGGCCCCGACGGCCTTGACATGCCTGCTCACAAAGTCCTCGGGCAGCGAAGCCTCCTCGTCAGACTCGTGGATGATGCACTCGAGCGGCGACTCCTCGGCCTTGACGCCACCGGCGACGGTGTTGTCGAGCATGCCCGGGTAGCTAGCCAGGTGGCGGCTGCGGCGTGGGACCCAGATCGTGAGGTCCCCGGTCTCCTTGGACCTGGTGAACATGGTCATGTGGGAGCCCCGGTTGGCGATTCCGAACAGCGGGGCGGCGGAGCGCTGCATCTGGACCAGGCCGCCTTTGCCCTGGTAGTTCAGGGCGCCCATGATGCGGAAGTCCTCGCCCTTGGGCTTCCTCCCTAATGTCTTTGGGAAGAGGCCCTGCGCCTGGGCCACCTCAATGACCTTGGCAAAAGAGGCGTTGCATGCTGCCGCTGTGTCTGTGCCGTGGGAAGTGTCAAGCAGCTGTACTGTCCGGGGTAGGGTGCCGGTGGTGCTGAGGACGAAGTCGGCGGTCCATGGGATCTGAGATACGACGTGGGAGGGGATGAAGCCATGGGGGCGGGGGTCTGAAGGGAGAAGCAAGGAGTAATAATCCACGGGTGAGTCGGCAATGTAGGGGAGTTGAGGGATATCGACATGAGGAAAACTGTGGTGGGTTAGTTGGACGTCTTAAGAGCGGAAGACATATGTCTGCATGAGCATTTACCTGTCGCATTCGTTGATGAGATCTAAAAAGCTCTTGAGGGGTTTAGAGGCCGCCATATTGGATGTATTCTATGTTTTTGATATTTGTTTGTAAAAAAATACAAAAAAATACAAGGGAGTGAGTATATGTTGCGTCGTCGGATGAGGTCGTTGAGTGCAACCTGGAAAGTGGCAAACGCCTCAGATGGATGACAGCAGGCTTGATATCAAATGTGGACAGCGCGGAGGGGCTCTGGTATCTTGACAGAAGCCGTGAGAGACGGAGGTTTGACGTAAGGACCAAATCACCGATTTCTTGATTGTCAGACGTCACAGCATGGAGTTTGTAGTCTATCAAACAAGCCTTCTCATTCATACAGAACTCATTCCTTGATAGCTGTCTTCATACTCAAGTACTGGAGTACTGGAGTAGGGTATGGAGTTAACCGGGAGTAGGGTTTAACCCTAGGGTTGAAAGCCTGTACTATGGTATACAGTTCTAACCCTGGGTGGGGTAATACCCCTCTTCCCGATGATTGTGACCTTGAAAGGAAGGAGGTGGGGTAATGACCTACTGTACTGTACATACCTTAGTTTTACTCACTCAGCAGCTTAGTAACTACCCAGGTATCCAGGTATCCAGGTACTTAGTAGGTGCATGTACTCAAGTAGGCACGTGCCTACATAGTAGGTACCTAGGTAGGTGGATATGTAAGCACCTTGATGAAGAACCAGAGGAGCACCTGAGACCATCTCGCCTATTACGTACATATGAAGTACTTCAAGTCGGTTAGTGAGTGTAAACGGGGCCTGCCGGAGAACAAGGATCAGAAATGGTTCGACAAAGTGTTGAAAATCAGAAAATCAAAGCCCGCGCTTCTGGGTCCTGACATGACCAGGGAGTTGAAACCACGATGTTGACGGATGTATGTTTGCAAACAAGAGGGTCAAGACTCAAAAGATGGAGGGAGAAAAAAGGGGCAAAGTTCAGGGCCTGATGCGAGGTATAGCGGACTGGCGGATTATGGTTTTGGGGATTGCCTAGGCATACCTAGGTATACGGTAGATACCTAGGCAGGTACTGTCTCTAAAGATCCCGGGAGTTTGTTTCTACCCTCGGCTTGAGTACTCGAATTTGAGGTTTGGACGAGCACGGAACGAGCCAATGAGAAGACAGATGATTATGTGATTTGTTCCCCAGAATGCAAGGCAAGATGCGGCCTCGGCGTCTGCATTGACATGGATTGGAACAGACATGGACATGGACATGGACATGGACATGGGCTTAATGTTTGGGGCATAGGGGGGCATTGTTGTTGGGAGGTGGAGTCAAGAAGAGAGAAAAGACCTGAGGATCATGCGATGCAACTGATTGTGAGTTGGGCTGTAGTGATATGAAGTTGTTTTATCTTGTAGACATATGATAGAGGGTGGGAGTATATGAGAGATAGAAAGAGAGAGAGAGAATGTGTGTGAGGAATATGAAGATGGAGAGAGTCGGATACGACGGCCTAAATTGTGTATACGTGTACGACTGTCCAGACTACCTACCTAGGTATCTACCATATAATCAATCATCATACAATAGAATAGAAAAGGGTTTATGATAGAAAAGGCTAGAAGACCGGCCAAAGCAAAATAGAAGAGAAGGAAAAAAAAAGAAGCCGGAAGTCCGTCGGCATTGGTTTCTGAGGTCAGACTCTGACATCCCCCCGTTTCGGCCGATGACTTAGTACTTGTTAGTAGCTAAGTATTATCTACTAATATCTTTCCATCCACGTCCACCTCGCCTCTCGGCTTTTTTTCCTTTGCGACTAGCCTCGAACTTCTCTACCTTTCCTCCTTCCCAAACAACACCTCCAAACCCCAAACCAACCTCACGACTCCGGTTCGAACAACAGCGACAACCAAACAATATCACACACCAGTTGCAACCCACTCCTGAAACATCCCGAGCAGGAATCTAATCCCACCCATCATGGACGCTGTTCTTCGGCAGTCCAAGGCCGTGTGCCCATTCATGAAGAAGGCCTCGCCTGGCAGCCTTCGCGCCCTGTCCACCACCGCCCGCCCGGCCATCCAAGCCGCCTCCTCCTCCCCCTGCGGCGGCACCATGTCCAAGTTGCAGCTGCTGGCCTACCGCTGCCCCGTCATGGGCAAGGCCCTCAACGTGCAGTCTGCCCGCAACGTCTCCGGCCACGGTGCCGCCAAGCTGGGAAAGCGCTGCTTGCACTCCAGCCGCAGCCAGGAGGCCCGGGCTGTCGATGGGCCCCTGTTCAACCGCGAGAAGGGTATGTCGAGCCTTCACTCCAGCCCTTCCAATTGACCGCTGGTTACTAACCGTTCCCGGTTTGCTGTAGCGCAAATGCCTCCTCCCAAGGCGCCCAACCAAGCCGCTGTGCCCGCCGTCCATCCCGTCGATGCCGATGGCAAGTTCAACTACGAGGCGTACTACAACGCCGAGCTTGACAAGAAGCACAAGGACAAGTCCTACCGCTACTTCAACAACATCAACCGCCTCGCCAAGGAGTTCCCCCGCGCCCACATGGCCACCAAGGAGGAGCGCGTCACCGTCTGGTGCGCCAACGACTACCTCGGCATGGGCCGCAACCCCCAGGTCCTGCAGACCATGCACGAGACCCTCGACGAGTACGGCGCCGGCGCCGGCGGCACGAGAAACATCTCT
This sequence comes from Cytospora piceicola, assembly GCA_023375675.1. NCBI lineage: Eukaryota > Fungi > Ascomycota > Sordariomycetes > Diaporthales > Cytosporaceae > Cytospora > Cytospora piceicola. The sequence continues at coordinate 717,609 of JALQBC010000013.1, read as the reverse complement.
GGCCACAACAAGCACGCCCTGGAGCTCGAGGCCACCGTTGCCAAGCTGCACGCCAAGGAGGCCGCCCTGGTCTTCAGCTCTTGCTACGTGGCCAACGACGCCACGCTGGCGACCCTGGGGAGCAAGATGCCCGACTGTGTCATCCTGTCGGACAGCCTGAACCACGCCTCCATGATCCAGGGCATCCGGCACTCCGGGACCAAGAAGATCGTGTTCAAGCACAACGACGTCGAGGACCTCGAGGCGAAACTGGCATCCCTGCCACTACACGTCCCCAAGATCATCGCGTTCGAGTCGGTATACAGCATGTGCGGCTCGATCGGGCCCATCGAGAAGATCTGCGACCTCGCCGAGAAGTACGGAGCCATCACCTTCCTCGACGAAGTCCATGCCGTCGGCATGTACGGCCCACACGGCGCCGGCGTCGCCGAGCACCTCGACTTTGAGGCCCACAAGCAGGGCCGCCCGCAGGGCACCATCGTGGACCGCGTGGACATCATCACCGGCACCCTCGGCAAGGCCTACGGCTGCGTCGGCGGCTACATCGCCGGCAGCAGCAAGCTGGTCGACATGATCCGGTCGCTCGCCCCCGGCTTCATCTTCACCACCTCCCTCCCGCCCGCCACCATGGCCGGCGCCACCACCGCCATCGAGTACCAGATGAACTACCACGGCGACCGCAAGCTGCAGCAGCTGCACACCCGCGCCGTCAAGGCCGCCCTCGAGGACCGCGACATCCCCGTCATCCCCAACCCCAGCCACATCATCCCCGTCCTGGTCGGCAACGCCGAGGTCGCCAAGCAGGCCTCCGACATGCTGCTGCAGAGGTACCAGATCTACGTCCAGAGCATCAACTACCCCACCGTGCCCGTGGGCCAGGAGCGCCTGCGCATCACCCCCACCCCGGGCCACACCAAGGAGCTGCGCGACCACCTCGTCAACGCCATCGAGGCCATCTGGACCGAGCTGGGCATCAAGCGCACGAGCGAGTGGGCCGCCGAGGGCGGCTTCATCGGCGTCGGCGAGCCCGGCGCCACCCCCGAGGCCCCGCTGTGGACCGACGCCCAGCTGGGCATCGAGGAGGGCGTCCGGGAGATCCAGGCCCAGAACGGCGGCGAGATGAGGGTCGGCGGCGTGCTCGAGGCCCTGCTCGAGCTCGAGCGCGAGCGCGAGGCCAGCGCGGCGAGCCCGGTGACCACGGTCGCCTAGATCTTTGATGATATGCGACGAGACACGGCCGTATATCGTCTGTTGTCGCCAGCTGGGAGAGCTCACCGGGCCGGACCACGTTCTTTCGAGCGGGCAGCGGCAAACAGGGAGGGGGGGGGGTTCACGATTTACTGTTCTGATTCGACGAAGCCTGATTTCGAAATCTACTGAAACCATCCTTCGACACCCTTCCATGACGGATCAATTCCCTTGGTCCTCTGTGGGGCGTGTGAGGTACATTACCAAAACAATGAAAATACTAGCATCGCCTTCTGAGCGTATATAACTGCTATAAAACTTGGGACCGCAGCTTTGCAGTGTGATTTGATCCGGTGACTGACTGCGCTGACGTTTGACATCTCGACTTTGAAGGCCGGGCAAGAACTTGACCTAAAATGACCAACCTACCTGGCAGGCGATGCAGGAAGGGTCCCTGTGTGGGACCCGGCACGACAAGGGCGTGCCGACGGTGGCCCTGCATATGCCAGATCTGAACCAGATCTCTGGGGGTAACCAAGATGGGTGTATTTTGATCTAGATCTATCTGTCTGTCCTTGTCGCCTCGTGGTGGTGGCCATCAGGTGATGGGTGTTTTTCGCGCTCGTCTTAATGAGGAAGTATGGTGTCATGCCACCAGGCCTGCCCACTTAGGTAAGTATGTACAGACGACTATCCATTTGCCATCCCCAGAGCCAAGCCATTCGTCTTCCTGTATACATCACTACTTGGGGTAATATCGCCTCACTTGACCGACGTTAGTAGGCTTCGTATGACTGCTTCATAACCTGGTTCCCTTAATACCCATAAGGATTCTCAGGCCTGATTGTGTCTCATCGCTGTCGAGTCAACAACGGCCTCCTTCCTCCATTTCAATATCCTTGTCACCCTCCAACCCCTTGTCATATGGGTCTCGTCTGTTCTGGCCTCCAATGTGAGTTTGTTCAATACGACATTTTCCCGAGACGGTAACCTCTTGAAGCAGGCTCTTTATTCTGTGGCCATGGACTTGGGAACTGCCGTCTCCTCCGTGGTTCGGAGAACACAATCAACAGAGGCAAGAGGCGAGCTATAAACACCAAGAGACAGACATCAGCCCAGCCCCCGGAAAACGTATGATCCAACCGTGGGAACTCCCACAGAAGCCTACACCAACAACTTACAACCAACCACCTTTGGGATATACAAAGTCTCACACACGGCACCAAGGTAGCTGATTGGAGGCACCTGAGTTTTTATCTCTTGAATATTTGGATTGTAATGTGGCGCAAAGACCACCTGGTAAGCTAGAGGGTCAGATCTCTGCAGAGAGCCTTCCTGCTCGTCCCGTCATTTTTACACTTTATACACCCCCCGAAATATTGCCTAACCTGCATGAGAAATGCACCATCCCTCAAATATCAAATGCCATTTCAGGTGTCCCGCGAACGTGTCAAATGATGCCAAACCTAAAAGAATCGTCCGTCATCAGGGCTCCTTCCAATTCAGACGAGACCAACACCGAGGCACATCAACCAGCTCAAGGTGCCTTCCCTCCTCAACTCCGGCACCATCAAGATGTCAGGCCCAAGTGTTCCTCTCTGCACCATGACCAAGAATCCGAGCAAAGAGAGATGTTCCAAACGCCAGCCAGAGGGTATCTCGAGACCAACTCCAAAAGGGAATCTGTTCGAAACCGCATCAAAAAAGCAGAAGGAAGGGGGAAAGAAAAAAGAAAAGCGGGCAGGGGTGCTTTAGTCATCAATAACCACCGGATCATTCGCAGCGCTTCCGGGTCCAACGACAGACATGGTACGGCGTCGTCGCTCAGCCTTCTCACGTTTGACTTTCCGCGGCTTCTCAGGCTTCTCAGGCTTCTCAGGCTTCTGAGGTTTCTGCGACTTGGATTGCCTGTTCTTATAGACCTCCCGGATTGCCGCCATGTCCTGTGCCTTGCGCGTGCTCTCGCCGTTCTGGTTGTCGCTAGTGCTCATCGATCGCTGCAACATTCGTTGAGTATGCTGACAATGGCCGTAGGGCCGAGAAGGTTAGTTGAAAGTGCGAACTGTGCGTCGCAACTGGGCGAAGCGTTATCTTATGAGTTGTGATCGGAAAAAGGGGCCCATACATCTGGATCCTTTATGTCCCTGTTGTCCTGCGGCAAAGATTCCAGGTTGCTTCCGTCCAACAGCTTTCCCAGATCCTGATTGCCAGTTTTTGAGTATTCCGCAATACGCTCGAGCGGGACTGTCCCTCGCAGGATCGCCTCGACACGATCTGGACGGTTGCGAATGTGTCCCCCCAGCCCGTTCCAGGCCACATATCGTTGGATGTGGCCTCCTGTGAATAGGTGGTTGAGTTGGGCCATAACTATCGGCACCTGGTGCCTGAACTGGGCGGGCGCCTGTCTCTCTAGCTCCCTCCTGAAAAACCTCATTCCGGCATCCGGTGCTGACGAAGTATCACGCCTCGAAGTGGTATCCATAGTGATAGGCGCATTGTCTTGCATATGCAATGCGTTGCTCGGGCCGGCTAATATTGGAGCATGGCCCATCTGTGTTGTGCCGAAACTGGTAGGAGACATACCTTGGGGTAAAGCGGCGTCTCCTGGAGCCACTGCTGTCAGATAATTCTGCTCAGTCGCCCCGTCCGTCGTGATCGGCCGCAAACTCTGGGGCATTGCACCGAATGGCATATTCGAGTCGGTAAGAGGGCTTTGAGTACTGGCCGCGTTTCTGGGCCATGAGTTCGAAGGAAGCCGGGCTAGCTGCTGGCCGTTAGTTAGCCATCTCGACGCGAAGACAAGACCTGAACGCGTGGCTCTTGCATTTAAGAATGCTGATTCCAGCCCGGGGCTCCATAACCGTGACTAAAATAAGCGTAAGAACTTACCGAATCGCTCGCATTGTATTGCTGGTATGCCGCCGGAGTATGCATGTTAGCAGTCAATTCTGCACCCAAGGTCCTTGGGTGACTTCCAGGCCCGTGAGTGACCGAGGAGGAAACAAATTCCGTACGAGGAGCAACTGTCGCAGAGCTCGTGGCCTTATGGGTCACTTCTGCTGCAGCTGCAGAAGATTCTGACTGAACAAATGGAGTGGATGTTGGAAACGCAGGGACTGGTACTGTTCGCACTCCAGTGTTCTGCTGCGATGGCTGATAATAGTGCACTTGTTCGTCTGCAAGATTGGTCTTCTTTGCGGATCTCCGAGCCAAATCCTCGGCCTCACGCTGGTCTTCATCGGGTAGCTGCTGTGTATCCTCCTCCTCGAAAGTCTCTGTCGTGCAGATGGATGAGATTCCTTTGCTGACCTCACTTGATTCAATCAAGGCATCCAGAATACAGTCTTGTCCCTTATGCGCCGATAAATCTTCGTGCTGCAACTGCTGAGGGTCCGCAAAGTATTCTGTCAGCTGGCGAGCCTTGGGCAAAAGATCCTTCTTGTCCACCACTCCAGAAGCTAGCTGGTTCTTAAAGACCTGCTGGTTGTGCAGGACCTTCTCAAACGTGCCATCGCAAATTAACCAGTAGACAACCACTGGCTTTGTCTGCCCGATTCGGTATGACCGGCCGATTGCTTGCTGCTCACGGACTGGGTTGAACTCAAAGTCAAAGATAACGACACGATTGGCACCGTAAATATTGAGTCCAACACCTCCCGCGGTTGTAGAGATGAGGTAGACCTGCCCGGTCCCCTGATTGAAGTCCTTTACTTGCGACTGTCGACTGGAGACCTTGGTACTTCCGTCAAGTCTCTTGAACGGCCTTTGTTGCCGGACGCAAATATCTTGGATGAAGTCCAGGGTGTGAAGGCTCTGGGAGAACAGCAAAACGTTATCGCCCAGCTTAGCAGCTTCGTCTAGGATCTTGAACAGCGCAAGCATCTTGAAAGAGGTCTTCAGCTCTTCGTACCCTTGGTGAGCGGTAAGCGCCTTTAATGTGTCCGACAATACTTGAGGCGGTAGCTTCTCGACACTGCCTTCGCCATCCTCCCGGGTGTCCCTCTTGGCACCTTTCTTGGTCTTCGGTTCCTTGTTGTTAACCAATCTTTTGGGATTTAACTCCTCACGAGCTCGCTGAACCTTTAGCAGCTTCGCGTATAGGAGTTTGGGGTGCGCAAGGAGGGGACCGAGGGTTTTGATCAAACTCCACATTGATGTGACGTCGACGGCTCCTTCATCACTCCTGAGTTTTCTTTGAACGCCCCGGAGATAGGTAAGATACACTTCCTTCTGCACACTTCCAATTTCGAGGTGGATGATGAACTCCTTCTTCGGGGGAAGACTATCCTTAAGGGTGGCAACAGTCCTCCGATGCACCTTGGGTGCAACAAGCGTTCTTAGCGCGGCTAAACGAATTTTGGCTTTGCGTCGTTGTTGCTTGCCGCTATCTTCGTAGAGGCCACTTGCAATCGGAGCCGTGTACTCGATATTGAACCCCTTCTTATCTCCCAAGAAGTCGGGCGCAACCCACTCGATCATGGCATAGTACTCCTCCACGTTGTTGGCCAATGGCGACCCTGTCAGTGCTAGCCGACTGTGCGTCTGAAATCGACTGGCGACTTCGCTTACCTGGGACGCCTGATTCTTCAAGGTGTGTGCTTCGTCACCAACCACGAGCGATGGCTTGTCTAGAAGCAACTGCAGCATATTCACGTTTTGCTTTGCAATCGACGTGAACATTGTGTACCCGATGATGAGAATACCACCATGTCGGGCCCAGTCCTGAATCGTCTCAGCTCGCTCCTTCTCCGATAAAGTAGCGTCAACCGAGAACAGCTCTCCAAGTTTTCCCTCCGGTGCCCAATACAAAAGCTCATCCATCCAATTGTTCAGAAGCCCTGAAGGGCATAGTATGAGCGTACTGGACTTCTTCAGATGATCAGGTATCTGACATGAGACTTTGGGGTCGTCAGATGTTGCGGCGTCTTGGATAGCAGTCAGAAGAGTGATGACTTGCATCGTCTTACCCAAGCCCATTGTGTGGGCGAGGAGACAGCCCTGGTTCGATTCTGATAGAAGCTGGTCCCACATGAAGCGGACGCCGTCGATCTGGTGGTCCTTAATGCGTGGAGCAATATGAGGATGGACGTAGACTAAATTCTGCCCATCCAACTTGGACTCATTGATAATGAGACGTGACTGTTCCTGCGAAATCTCAGATCCCTGGACCTGTTTCCGAAGCTGGAGCCTCCGTGCTTGCTGTTCCTTCTGGCGTCGCAAATCCCTCTTGCGAAACTGTTCAGAAGCATCTTGTTCATCCTGATATTGGCGCTTGCGTTGCTTGCGCTGAGCGGAAGGCGTCAACTGGGCTTCGGCATTACCAGGCGGGGCTGGCTCAGGACGTGGAACTATCAACGTGAGGAGCTCCCAGAATGACTGAAAGTAGCGTTTGTTCTCTTCGGCCCATTTTAATGATGGAATAGTGTCAGACTGTCTGAGAGGTGATGAAGAACTGGAGGAAGCCTCCACATGTAAACGGAATAGTCGGCGAAGCAGGAGTACAGTATGAGGAAAGAGTACCTCATCTGATGCGACCTCTTCGAAGGTTCCATCTTCTCGTTTGCTGTGGCGCTCAATAACCCGGAGCCAAAACTCGTCATGCTCTAGAGAGTTCACAGTCTCGAATAGCTTTTTCCTCATTGCCGGAGGCTGGGACCATATGATGCTGATGATCAACCGCTTCGCGTCTCTCTTGGACTCCCAGTAAGAACTACCCTGCTCAAGGATGGCCCGCCAGTCACTTAGTGGGGGATCCTCCAGAGCTGGCAAAGCATGAGGTGGCTCATCTGGAGCTGGCGAGACATAGGAAGACACAGGCTTAGATCTCCGTGGGATCACCAAACTAGGGAGAACCTCATCATTGACTTCTGAATCATGATCGATGTTTGTCAGATCGTGCATCTCGATGTTCTCGTCAGTGGAGGAGACAAAGCTTTGTGCGGGATCAACTGGTGTGTCCGAGACAGGCTGGTCGATATCCATAGCGTCCATGGGAGGCTCAAGGGTATCATCGGGAAGATCATCAGCTTCCTGGGATGAATCATCATCCACGATGAAGTCGCTCATCTGGTCTTCCAGCTCATCTTCGCTCCAGATGTCGATGCTATCTCCAGCAGGTCTTGCCTTGCGCTCCTTCTGCACCCGTGCTTTCGGGCGGGCAACTTTTGCCGGTGCATTCGGACTGCTAAGAACGCGAATGAGCCACTTGGCATGTTCGACTGCCGATACCGAAGGTTGCAACTGTGGTGCCATGTCGCGGAGCTCTGCTTCAGATGAGTATCGTTCAGCTTTCAGCCATTTCAGTTTCTTCTCGAGGCTTGTTTCCGCCATCCGAAGTCCCCTGGCTGCAACCTGAATCTCCGAGCGTAAAGTTCCGTATTTGCGGACCTTACGCCAATTCGGGTAAGCCTTATACATCTCTTTGGGCAAGCTCGTCTCGTGCCACAGGGCGGCACACTCCTCAATCATTTTTTCGAGACATACATCGACTTCGAATGGCTCAAGGCCCAGACTCTCTTCCTCTTCGAGCTGAGCTTCCTCTTCTTCTTTCAGTATCTCCTTATTGATCTTGTCCCACTCGGAGTCATCAGCATCGCTGTCAGATTCGCCGTAAGCCGGCATGACAGGGTCTTCCTTGGGGACAGTCCTTCGCTCCGGATAGAGCAGATGCCTCTGCAAAATGCTGCAGACATACCGCTTCCTTGCTGTGCCGAATGATTTTGGCTCTCCCCATCCAAATCTCAGGCTGGGATCTGCATCTACTGTCGTTGAGCGGTTGATAATATCTGCTTTTGGCAGTTTACCATTGCCCCAGTAGGCGCCTGGCTTGCTCATGCAGTTCATCTCGACATCTTCTGGAAGCAGTTCTGGACTGGGCGTCACGTTCTTGTCAGGGCGCGGGGGTCGGAGTAGAAACGAGGCGTTTCCAGGTGCCTCCATAGTGAATGGCATGCTGTCGACTTCAGCCGGTATGTGAGAGATGTTGTCGGCTTCGGTCGGAATGGCTGCTATGTTGAACTGCTGTCCCTGAGGGAAGGCAGACCTGTCAGTAGTAACCATAGCAGTCAATGCTAGACGTCTCTTCTTGTTTGGGGATTCGGGTTTGGCCAAGCCTTGGTCGATTTCCATGGCATCAGCATCATTCTGGACAGACCCGACATGTAGTGTAGTCGCTGGTCCGCCCATGTCTGAGACTGGAGTAAAGGATTGTTGCAGGGTATCAGATTGGTGCCGGTGAGACTGCTGCTTGTCGTTTTCAGAGTCGGTGTCATCGTTTGTATCACCCTCCTCAAATTTCATCCATTCCTTGTACCCGTGGCTTCGACGCTTGAACTGGTTGATGGCAGACCTCAGAGCAGCCTGAGGTTTGGGTTTAGTGATGCCCAGGTGTTTCCAAAGGTCCTTCTCGGTGGACAACAAGAGGAGTTCACCATCATAATCACAATCCCGAAGTTTCTCGGCAAGTCTGTTGGGGTCTGGCAACTTGGCATTTGGGGTTGGTTTCCAAGTGCGATCTGCGGTGCAGAGTTCCTTGACGACCCGGTCAACTTCCCAAGAAAAGGGATCATCCTTTAACGACTCCTCAGCCATATTGACCGAGTCGAGGGATTCACTACAAGTCGCAATGTCAGCCTCATGGATACTCCGAGAAACGCCACCTAGACTTTTGCCTGTAGCGCTGCTCTCCAGTGATGAATAGGAAAAGGTGTATTGCCAAAACGGTGACTCAGATGGGGGTGGGTGGCTAGTGCCTGGCTATGAGGAAAAGAAAGTCTAGGACGAGATGCTCATGGGCATATGTAAAAGTGAGCCGGGAGGATGGGAATTAAAAGAGACAATTAACAACTTTGGGGAGGCTGCCTGGAACTGGGATGTAGATCTGAAAGATGATATGGAGATGGAACGGGAAAGTAATCCTTGAAGTACCACAGCCGGTTTCAAGCTGCTGGGTGGACAAAAGGGGTTGGAGGGTTTTCAATTCTGTGAGACTTGAAGCAACGGTGATGTCTGCTTACCTGGGAAGGGCTTCGATGGGAGAGTTCAGTCAAAGTTGACATTGGAAAGAGGGGGACAAAAGCAGCTAACAGAGACATTGTTTAGCCCAGAACCTCCCAAGTTGGCTTAACAGATAAAAGTGACGAAGAATACCTGTAGATGTACTCCATCGGCTGGCTTGGGAAAGTCCGTCGTTGTTGCTCGTGAAATACCCAGGTATGCTGAAATGGTATTCGGGAAGGAGGAAAGGCCTAGAGGAGTATGCTGGTGCAAAACCACGATGAGCAAGCAGTTTCGGCGATTAAGTGTCGAGGTGTGAATGAAACTGACGCGGTCTGGGCTATGTGAGAATTGGAAAAGAATTGGAAAAGAGATTGGAACCAATGCGAAGGCCAAAGCGAGGTGCAGTTGAGCGGACTGAAGGTAGTTACTGAGCTTCAAAAGATGGAAGTGAAGAGCCAAGAACCGAGGTAGGTACTTAAGTAGATATTTACAGGTCGTGGCAGCAATATCAAGCGCCCGCCGACTTCACTTTGGGCTCGTCGTACTCAAGAATGGAAGGTACTCCACCTGCAGCGCGTTGTTGAAGTTCAATGTGTGTGACGCGAGTGGTGGTGCCCTGGCCGCCAGTATAAGTGGGTCAATATGCTCTGATTTTAGTGCCTGGGTCGGTCAATTGGTATACGTACAGGTGGGTCCAGCAACTGTTTGTACATACAGTAGGAGCGTGCTGATAAGACCTAACCCCGCGGTCCGATAAGATCCATGGATGCTAGGCAGGCAACCATAGGAGCCTAAAGTTGCTTGTATCACAAAACAGGATTGACCTCATTGCCTGTGTGGTGATTTTCAGGGTGTAGAGGCATAGGCATAGTGCCTTCTGTACCTAGGTAGCCTTTCCAGAGGTCCCTTCAGAGAATCGAGAAGGGGCAACTTGCTACCGCTCACTCGGCAATGGTGAAAGGTACTGGTGTATGAAATCCGTAGTCTCTTTAGTTTTATCAGGAGGGCATCGCGAGGCCGGACTCGGCAGCAGCTAGCGATTAATAATGCTATGCCGAACTCTTTCTATCCTCCTCAACCAAACAACATCTAGAGCGCGCCTGTATACATAAGATTCATTGAGGACATATGCTTCGACTTCCGTTTCAATTGCCCATCGTCACCTGCTATTGTTCGACAGTGAAATCCCGGGGGCAAACTTCCTCTCCCAAGCCCAATCCGGACACCAAAAGGTGTTCGCTTGGTTACTGCAAGTACTGCCGTTTCAGACGTCTCCGCTCCTCATAACTAACAGGCTGCAGAGGTTCGAGATAACTCCATCAGACTCCAGAGGCCTATCAAGATGGTGTCTCAAGCCCTGAGCGCGGAAAGCTACCCTCCCGGCGTCGATGACGCGGAGAGGCAAAGGCTCATCGAAGTCATCAAGGACTGGGCCATCGCCAACGGACTAGCTGTTCGCCCGCCGCCTTCGCTCGTAGCGGCCGGGACAGACCCTGAGGGTGTGCTTGCGACCAATGTACCTGTCACTTTGTTCCCTAGCCCGTTTCCGCGTGTCTGCTTCCAGCAGGCAAAGGCCGTTCAGAAGGCGTACAATGAGCTTTACGCGGGGGTCAGCCGGGATGAGGAGTTTCTCAGCAGTATGGTGAAGGAGTGAGTGGAATTAGGCGTATGGGTGACACTCGAGGGAGTCGGGTTCTGACATTAAGCAGAGTTGCCGACGGAGATGAGTTCATCGCGAACTTGTGGAAGATTCACTGCAGAGTCAAGGAGGAGGGCTACGTCCAGGCAAGCTACTTCGACAGACCTCGGAACTGATGGCTCAAGGCTGACTGACTATCTGCAGAACCTCTCTCTGGGCCTCTTCCGGTCCGACTATATGGTGCACAAGGACACGACCGACCCATCGGCTATCCCGAAAGTCAAGCAGGTCGAATTCAACACCATCGCGTCCTCTTTTGGTGGTCTGTCGTCTCAGACATGTGCACTTCATAAGTAAGGCCTATCCTGGCCTAATCCCTCCCTGCTGCTAGTGTCACTAACAAGGTCGCAGGTTCCTGGCCGATACGGAGTACCCTTACATGAAGCAACCAGGTGCACACGCCGGTCTCGACCTTCCGTCGAACCACAGCGTCACGGGCCTGGCAGGCGGCATGAGGGCCGCCTTCTCGGCGTACGGCAAGTCCAGCCTCGGCGTCGAGACCTGCGTCATCTTCCTCGTCCAGGGCGGTGAGCGCAACGTCTTCGACCAGCGCCACCTCGAGTACGAGCTCAAGAAGTCCGCCTCCCCGCGGGTCCCCGTCTTCCGCCTCGCCTTCGCCGACATCCTCCAGCGCACGCGCGTCGCCGACACCCCCGAGAGGCAGCTCCTGTACCGGCTGCCCAGCAACCCGGACAAGGAGTTCGAGGTCGCCGTCATCTACATGCGCTCCGGCTACGACCCCTCGGACTACCCCGACGCCGCCGCCTGGGAGGCGCGGTACCACCTCGAGAGGTCGGCGGCCATCAAGTGCCCCACGGTCTTGACGCAGCTCGCCGGCGCGAAGAAGGTCCAGCAGGTCCTCGCGACCCCCAAGCTCGACTCGAGCGCACCGTCCGAGCTGAGCCGCTTCGTGCCCGAGGACACACAGGCGTGGAAGGACCTCTGGGCCACCTTCACCAACATCTACCCCATGGACGACAGCGAGCCCGGGCTCGCGGCGCGGAAGCTCGCCCTCGACCCGGAGGAGTGCAAGCGCTATGTCCTCAAGCCCCAGCGCGAGGGCGGCGGGAACAACTGCTACAGGACGTCCATCCCGCCGTTCCTGAAGGACCTGCCCGAGGCGCACTGGAAGTCGTACATCCTCATGGAGCTGATCACGCCGCCGCCGGTCAGCAACATCATCCTCCGCAACGGACAGCTGGAGCAGGGAGGCGTCATCTGTGAGCTAGGTGTCTACGGAACTTGCGTCTGGGACCAGGGTACGGGGAAGATCTTGCACAACGAGGAGGCGGGCTATTTGCTGCGGACCAAAGGAGACCAGAGCGAGGAGGGCGGTGTTGCGGCCGGATTTGGGTGTATGGATTCTTGCAACCTGGTCTGATAATGTCAGGCACCGCCTGTGGAGCGGTTGAGTCGGGCCAGGATATATCTGAGTAGCAAATCAAGTCGTTTAGACCGGACAAAGTGTTCATTTCTGATTCTGCGGAAGGGCAATGGCGATACGGCTACTGAGGGTGACAAGTTCGGTCCTATTTTCAGTGGGATCGTGACATGTTGTGCGACGGAACGCCGATTGGGAGCTCTCAGGAGCCCCACGATGGGATCGAAAGTGTAGATGTGTCATTGATAAGCTGCATGAAAAGCTCCGGTGTAGCTCTGTGTCAAAATCCGTAACATCGGCCGTGTGAAACGCCTCCCCGTTAGAAGAAATAGGTATCGCGGCGAGAAGAGAAGAAGTCGTGAAAAAGAAGAATAGTGGTCACGACCTTTTAAACAAGCCATAAGCCATACAGATCTTTCGAATTTCATTTCATAACCATCAAGTCTTTTATACAATGTGCACAAGCCGTGATCCGGGGTGGAAGATACTGGTAGCACTACAAAGGATGTCCGCTCGGAAGGGCAGTCACTTAGTTTTGGGGACCATCTCCCTTGGGCTTGCGCAGGACCTCCAGGCTGCCTATAGATGGGGTCAAAAGTATTGTCAGTATGGAATTCCAGACATGGAAAAGGAGCATGCAAGGGATGTCCACTCACGCTGGACAATGCTCAAAGAGGTTTTGCTCTTGCCCTCAGCATCCTCGTATGTATCCAGGGACGCCTCGCCCTCGACGTAGACAAGGGTTCTGTAACGCGCGCAACATGGTCAGTAAACACACCCCTCTGCCAAAATGAAAAGACCGAAAGCCTTTCTCGAGAGGGGACGAGGGTAAACACTGACCCCTTGGGCAAGGACTGGAAGTAATCGCGACGGGGACCCTCGTTCTCGAAGCTGGTGACTCTGAACCAGGACGTCTTGGTGTTGTCGCCGGTGCCGCGGTTGGACGCGACGGCGTATTTCAGGATCTCGCGGCCGGTGGAGGTGGCCTGCAGCTCGGGGGTCTGTGCCAGGTTGCCAACGATGGTGATCTTGGCCAAGGGGCGGGCGGGCGTGGTGCTGAAGGCGCGGGCAGCGATGCGCGGGGCTGCGACGGCACGACGGGCGAGGAAGGCAGACATTTTGGGGGGGTTTTTGAAGGGATTGGTGTGTGGTTTGGGTGGGTTGGGACGTGAGAGTAGCAGGTATGAAGCTTCTTGTTGAGTTGTGTCGTGCGTGGGTTTGGGAGAATATTTGGCTTGTGATGTAAAATGCCAGACGGGAAATTTTGATAGCGACGCAATAGCTTAGAGTTGGTCGCGCGTTACCATGGCAAACCACGCGCTGAGCAGGGGTCAACAAATCTACCAGGGTTGATCCTTGAACATGTCTGTCTACGTACCGGGACTTGCCCCCCACATCTCGCATGTTAGTCAGTACAGCCCAGAACATGCTACTAAACCGCCCTCCTCCAACATCACCAACACTCACTTCTGCGACTGACAATTACGGCGTGACAACATGATATTCGAAACCAGATACGAAGATATTCCGGCTGGAAACCATGTGTCCATCTCCTGCTCAGATAATTATTGACACACCAAGTGGTGTGACGGGCCGCATTGTTTCCTGCACTTCTGAACCTTTAGCTCAGGGTATGTACGCCTTCAAGACGACAGTAGAAGTTGACGTTTGTCCCACTCAACGTCTGAGCCTGCCTGATGGAGCAGAGCGTTTCAAGCTTTTTGGGGGTTTCAGGGGTCTTCTGGAAGCTTGGTCCTTCTATTCACTTTATTTGGTTGCAGCATGGCAATGTCTCTCATGTTGGGTTGGACTATCTGGCAAAATTTCCCCTTTGGGTGTTGAATAGACTTCATCACAATAAGCTACTTGTCTAGGTACCATCTTCAAAAGCGAGCCACAGCAGACTCTATTGAGACAATTGAGCTGTCTTTTTCCGCCTCTACTCACAAACTCACTCCCCCCCAGCTCTTTTGTTCTGAATAGCCACCTCGGCCTCAGATGCTCTCAATAGCACCATGGCATCGCCCCTATTCAGGGGTGGGCTCTAATATGTTCGCAAGGAGTTCTTCTTCTTGCCCAAGAGAAACGATGATACATTTTCCAAGCTTCTACGCTGGTTTCTTCTTTCTTTTTCTGTCAGTCGACGACAGTCAACATTCGATACCGAAAACTCTATGTCAAGCAGGCCTTCCATCGGAGAAACATCACCTAGGACATTGTCCATTTCCCAAGATACTGTCCGAGGAAACTCTACGACTTGGCCTCAAGCTACACTCTGAGGATCACATATTCCTGAGATCGACACTGCCGCCATGCAGTTGGAGGACGCCATTGCTTTTGTTGGGGGCAACTATGGTCCATCCACCGGCCAGCTCATCAACATCATCTTCAGATGCTTCCTCAACTTTACATCGGGCGTGGCTTGTTGGGTGCCCATGAGACTCTTCTACAAGAATGGCGAGCTTGCCGGAACGACCATGGTCATCGCCATTGCCATCCTCAACTTCTACTACTTCATTAACACCCTCATATGGCCTAACGACGACATTGCCAGTTGGCCCAAGGGCTACGGATGGTGCGATATTCAACTTGCATCCTGGGTTCCCGTAGAGACGTTGAACGCTGCCGCGGTGTGTGCCATCTTGCACAATGTCTCCAACCAAGTATCGCTTATGAGAGCCAGTGGACTTTCTGGCAATGAGAAGCGGAGGAAGCACCTCATCCAGGCCCTGATCATTTTCACCGTTCCGGTCTTGCAGCTCATCCTCCACTACTTCATCATCGCCATAAGATACAACATCTCCGGCATCATTGGCTGCCAGGCGGTCTTCGATGGTGACTGGGTGTTCCTGGTCTTCTACCTTCTCCCATGTCCGATGTTTGCGGCTATCGCTGCATACTTTGCAGGTAAGTCACATTTCTAGACCTTCTTGGAGGTACGGTGTGATTAGCTAACTGGTATCAGCCCTCACGTGGTGGCGCTACAGGCAAATCGACGCGATATCCCGACGAGCACTCTGGAACTCGGGCAACTCCAGTGCCCAGGCCCGCAATGCGAGGACGAGACAGAAGCTCTACTTCATGACCTTGACCATTATCGCACCGTACTTTCCGTTGCAGATGGCGTTTATGTACAGTAACATCCGCCAGGGTATGCCGTGGGCGAAGCCCTACAATCTTTCACGACTTCATTTTCCGGGCTGGACGACCACCATCGACTATTCTCCATCCACGATCGTCCCCTTCACGAGCATGTACGTCAACTACGTCGCCGTGGTAGAGGTCATCATCTTCTACCTCTACTTTGGACGGACCAAGGACGCCCACGATATGTATCGCAGGTACCTGCGGGCCTTGGGCCTGGGCAAAGTCTTTCCGAAGTTGAACGAGGAGTGGTTCCCTTCCGACAATCCGCCTGCGAGCCTGGGCAGCATCTGGACTCGCGCAAAGAGTCTTCCCACACTCGTCTCTTCCACGCAATCCTCTTCAAGGTAAGAATCAACTTCATTTCGTTCCGAGCTCTACCCAACTAATCTCTGCCATTTGCAGTTTTGGTTCCAAGGACAAGGCTCGCCTCACTGTGCGGTCGTTCAATAACGAGATCGACGACATCCAGCTCCTGAATCTTCGCCTCGACAGCTTGGACCTCGAAGCAGCCCGGTCAACGCCCAGCGCCTCGCCATCTTCGAGTGGGGAGCCCCGAGCTCCCAGTCAAAGCCCCTGGATCTTCCGCACTGCTCCCTCGCAGCACCATCCACTAAAGAAGATCCGGATGCCAGCGATCTTTGGCAAGGGCAACAGGAGAGACATGAACAAGCCAGCCAGCCAGAGTAGCCTGAAGCCTATCGTCCATCCCCTCCACACATCGAGGGCGCGGTCGCCTGTGCATCATTACGAGGCCAGCTCGTCGAATGCAGGTGGTGGCGGTATGACTTGGGACCCCAGCCATACTGATGGCCATGTGCACACAAGGGTATGGGCTTCGGATGCTCATGGTTCAACCACCATGGTGGGTGATGTAAGGTCTGAGGACAGAAACTCACTGGGTGGTGTGAGGGTTGAGAGGCACATATCGAGCTCGAGTGAGATCTCGCCTCCCCAGCCCGCGTATCTTTAGTAATGGATGGAAGGAGTGCTAGGTGGTCTGGTCTGGTCTGTTTCAAAGGTCGATGAGGGAAGAGAAGATCAGAGTTGAGGCATGTCGAAGTTTCGGTGGTCGGTTTCATGAGTGTTTACCCAATGAGTTATCTTTAGAACGTTGCGATACTTCCGAGTGCGGGTATATCAGAGAGATACCCAAGTTCTTCTGCGAGGTCAACAGGAGTATCGATTCTCAGCTCTTCCACCATATCTGTCTATGAGATTTCGGTACATAATGCAAGTCAGGCAATAGGCCTGGTATCCAGGGTTAGAGATCCCCAATTCCGATCATCATAAAGATGATTATTCTCCTTTAGAAGTCACCTGCGCCTCGGGGCTGAGAAGGCAGCAGCTTGCCTCCTCGATGACCTTGGGGCGAAAATTAAAGACTCGCACCCATGGTCATTGCGTTACCGCCAGCAAGCTCGATGTATTATCATGTTGTCAAAACCCACGAATCTGAGCCCAAACAAAGCTCGGTCATCATTACATACGCTGAACGGAATCGCCTCAGGGCGACTCTGCGCTTGAGCCAGGACAAACAGCTGGAGTCGTAGATTGTCCGTACTATCAGTCTCCCCCAACCTAGCCGTCACTATCACCACCACCACTGTCCCGCTCTGTATCCTCCGAGGCAACATCATCACCCTCGACAGCCTCATCATCCAAATCGTCCTCCGACCCATCCCAGAGATTCTCATTGACAAACTCATTCGCCCTGAGCACCCTCCCCCCAACCTCCCGCACCACATCCGGGTCCTGCCCAGTGGCGGCCGCCAGCCTCAGGCGCTTGTGCTCGCCCCGGACCGCCAAGTGGGGCCCCCGGGCGCACCCGGGCCCGGCCCCGTCCCCCCCGCAGCACGTCCAGGTGAAGCCCTCGGGCCACTCGTCCCGGTTCTCGTCCGTGTCGTGCGGCCCGAAGGTCGGCTCGTCCCAGTCCGCCCAGACATCGTCGGCCTCGGGGTCGAGCACCAGGCTGCCGTGGTGGTGCAGGCAGGCCCCGGGGTGGTTGGAGTCCGGGGCGAAGGCGGCCCTGCACCGGATGCAGATCTGGGGCGGGGGGGCCGGGGCGCTCCTTTTCCCGAGGGCGGTGCCGGGCGGAGGGGGTCCGCTCGGCTCGGGGCCGGGGGGCTCGGCGCTGGCGCGGTGTTGGCCGAGCTGGTCGAGGTGCGCGTGGCAGCGGGCTCGTATGTGGTCGTCGTCGCAGAGGGCGACGAGGACGGCGCGGATGGTTGGCTCTGGGGCTGAGAGTATGCGATCCATTTACGGACATGGCGGTTTACGGGATGGCAGGATGGGCGGATGGGTGGATGGGTGGATTTGTCGAGGCTCCGGATATGAGCCGTGGGCAGGGGAACTGGTCCGTCCGTTGTCGATCACCTTGTGGCATCGAGGTCATGAATGCGTCACCGAGACGGCATATGGATGACTCCGTGATAACTGTTACCTACTCGATTTGTTTACATGATTTAAGATGTCCAGATTTCGTGATCTCGAGAATCTCGATAACAGACCCCGGAGAGCCGGATTTCACCAAGAGACCGATCGTTATCTTCTTTGCCATGGGGAGCAACCTTGATATTTCCTAGATGCTTTCCTGAGGCGCTCTCCGGCTCCTTGGGGACTTCACAGCCGTCCACGAGAACGTTTTCTGTTCATCGTTCCTTCTTGAGACACGACTTCGTTGGGAATCCTCTGTCACAGCAACGCATGGTTGCGAAGGCCGCTTGCCCACGTCCTCATTTCCTATAAGGGTGGCCTTGTTGCAACTTGCGACGGGACGAAGACGATGGTGCAGTCTCTTGCCAGCCTTGAAGCCGCCAGCAGGCACAGGCTGAAACACACAACTCACTCGACGACAGCATCTACGGGGCTCCTGGTGTTCATGAACGACTGACTGTAAAGGCGATGTCGTGGACCGACAGCTTGCCCGTCTCGTGCCAGTGACGGCTATCCCACGTGGTAAGTGAACCAGAACCCGGTCGCTCTCACCCAATGGCTCCGGGACGGCATCCATGTCGACGTCGAGTCAATTGGACGGGCGATTCGGGAGCGTTTCTATTGTTGTAGTAGTGTATGCACTTGTTTCGGTTCTAGTTGTAGAGTAGCGCTATCAGTTCGAAGACCCACCGGAGATTTCGACGTCGGACGTTCTGCAGATTGAAACGCGTGGCGCCGAGTGAGGAGAGGGCGGCGGGCACGAATGTCTAAGCAGCCCCTGTAATAATAATTTTCGAATAAGCAAGGCCGCTCTCATCGAGACGTACCTCCGCGTATGGTTTGACGCCCGCGATGTTCATGCAGACGCAGGGGTAAGTACTGTAGAACTTGTAGTATATTTAGCCCAGATGGCCCAGCTGCCCCAGCTGCACAGGCACAAACCGAGGCGCTCGGTGTTCTTTGTTCAGAGAGTATGTGTATCATATCCCTCTCGCTAATGACCAGAGTCTCCCAGTAACAACCTTGGAAGTAATCCGGTGCTCAGTCCGTTGGCGCGTCAATCCTTAACCGTCAATCGTCAATCTAGCGCCTTGATGCAGGTCCAGATCGCGCTTGCGTCACCGAAGCTTCTGTTGAAGCTTCTGGTGGCCCTTGACGCTTGAATGCCCAGGTGGTTTGTACGTGTCTCATCGGATGGCCGCAGAAAGGTCAGGTGGCGGGCGGCTCTTGAGACGGCGTCTGTTCAGCATCAGTTGAAGCTATGTGGTAAAAATAACGACGATGAGGTTGAATGCTTTTGCCCCTGAAGCCGACAGCATTTGTCGACTTTGGCGTGGTGATAGGCTTGAAACTTGTATCAGACATGCATCTTACAGTAGATGAATGGGAAGCAGATGGCCTGCATTGCCAGCGAAGCATGCAGGACTGGAATTGCGACTGTGTGTATACCAATGTACTTAGTTCGGTGTGTATACTATGTGGTACCTACCTACGGATAAACCATTGAGCTGACCGGCAGGCCCACAACGGGGAGGGCCGCTGAAGTTGGAGCTGCCAAGTCAGTCGAGCTCAGGACAATAAATAGAAGAAACGATGGCATGCAGTACAAATCTGGTTTCTTTGAGAGGCTGATGTGTGTGTGTGTGTGTGATTATGATCGTGAGGTACCAAGCAGTACGGTTTATGTACAGTACACTAGAGCTGATGATGGGCTCCCAGGGTTGATGAGGTGCAGCAGTTTGCAGTATCAGCAGGGTTTAGTGACTTATCAGGGGGGCATGCCAGTACGCCCAGGGCGCACGGGCTTCTACAATCCGCACTAAGAACGAATTCGAGCATCTGTCAAAGCTTGTCAGCTTGTCAGGCTTTGAAGCCCCGGGCCGCTCCTAAAAGTTGAGAGCCTGCCAGCCTGCCAGCATGGAACATTGTTGCAGTAAACGACTGCAAGTGTGGACACACTATTACTTACTTACATGGTAGCTACATACTTGTACGACGGCAACACAACAACAAGACTCGAAACGCGTTTCCATACGCGCCTCGACCTGCCAGGCTAGCACACATACATACAGTGCAGTATGTATGTACAGTACCAGGTACCCTGATACCTTACAGCATGCTGATCACGACGGGATCGCAGGATCGATGGGGGTGGTCCAGCCCAGTCGGTGTGGTAAAAAAGACTGGAAGAACTGGAAGACAAGGCCCAAACTTCGCCCTGGGCAGGGAATCATCCGACAAGATTGACGATGGCCCCATCAAATTGGATCCCAGTCTAACCTTGATCGGTCACCAAGGCCCGCTGCTGTCCACTCGCAATCATAATAAACCAGGTACACACACAATGCCTGAATGCCTGGCCAGGTACAGCACCAATAATGTACCCCGTCCTCCGTCCCCATGGTACATACCCACCCAGATACCTTGGTCACCTATCTGTGTAGGATAGGTACAGACAGCCCTGGATGATGACTTTTCTCCCCCCGTTTCTCCCTCCCCGAACCAGACGGTAATACCACCACCCTTCACCCTCACACTCACCTGGGCACACACTCCTTACCGAGGGCGAAAACTGTTCCTATATGGTTTGTAGCTACACTAGATATTGGCTGGCTGAGTCTCTTCTTCCCCCAGATCCAGATTCAGACGCCAGCATCTATCTGCATGCCATTCCAGGGTTTAACACTACGGGATCCTCTCTTCTGGACCTATGGATTCGCTTCGACACCCCTTTTAATGAAGCCGACCACCGCCTCTCGTTAATCTCGCAAATCTCTTCCGTCTACTGAAGGACGTGACCCTCCTTTGGTAAACAGTACCCATCGTCTCTTCCATTCTTCTCTTTTATCCTCTCTCGGCATTCTTGCCGATCACGTTATTGTAATTGCTCCTGCACACACCTCCTACCTTCCACCGGTACCAGCCTGGCAGCCTGTACTCTGTCTTTAATCGCCATCCTCCTGCTTTAGCCGAGCTCATCTTAATTACCTACCTGGCTTTCCGACTCCCAACTGCTACATACACCCACCGTCGAAGGCAATACATACAACACGGCTTCCCCAGTCGCAGCTGCTGCCAATCTCGACACCGGGGTTTGCCGAGTCGACATCGACAACGAGCGAGCGAACACGGCCCACGGCTCGGCCCCGAACGTCCATGACGCCGATATGGCCCGGATCTGATCGTCGCCTTTTTCCTGCTGAAGAAGACCTTGAGCAGTCCGGCTAACGCCAAACTACCGCCTTGACTAGGCGCCGGCCCGCCCGAGAATGTCGGCGCCGTCCCCCGATCGTCCGAGGAGCCGAACACCACCGCGACAGCAGCCCAGCGCCATCCGTGTCGTCCCCTATTCCCCATCCCAGCAGCGCCCTTGGGATGCCTTAGACAACACCGCCCAGCCTCAAAGTGGCGCACAAGTAGATCCCTCTGATCCTGACCAGGATGACAGGACACGGAGTATTCATAGCTCTGGGACCACCACCAGCAGTGTAAGGCCCGGCCAGGGGACTGTCGCGTCGTCACACTCCAACACCGCTCCGTGGTTGTTGCCGAAACACGACCATGGTGTTTCAGGCTCAGCAACTACAGCCTCCCGCGGGCGTCACTCAGCTTCCAGCTACACCACCCACACCAGCCAGTCGTCAAGATACTCTACCGCATCATCCCATGTCAGCGATGCCGAGCCATCTTCCTCGACGGGGCCCTCGCCTACGCCCGGGAAGAAACGCCCCAACTCTCGCCGGCGCAATTTTGTCGCGGTCCTGAACGAAGACAAGAAGACATTTTCCCTCGTGCCTCAACGACCCCGGCCAGATCCAGAACCACAATCGCAATCGGAACAGCCTCAGCTTCCACGATCCGATTCTGCCCTGTCTGATTATGGCAGTACCGGCGCGGGGTTCAAGCATCCACAGCTACCCTTCTTCCCGACGACCCCCAGAGTCTCGCAGTCGAGCTCGCATGAAGGTTATACTTCATATGCGTCCAGCCAATATGACCGTCCGAGCTCTGCCTTCACGTCTAGCGGTACTATCCCGGACCGTAGCATCACGCCGAACACGCCAGTGCCAACTTCGCCTGGTTCCTCCACGGTTCAGGATAATTTCACTGACGATTACATGGGCGACTTCGCGTCCTCCCCCTTGGGCTACCGCCTGAAAGGCGCACTCCGCAAGGTCCCGGATTCAGCTGATCTCAAAGGAAAAGAACCGGCCCCCTCGCCGACATCTGATACGACCGAGATCCCGCTGCCCCCGGTCCCAGAGACGACATCGCCTACCGAATCGGACGACAACTGGCAGAGGTACGACACCGAGGAGGAGAGGAGTCCGACTGACTCAAACACTCCCTCGAACGGCTCGGAAGACACCAACTTCATTGTTTACCAGCAGGACAGTGGGGCCGCTTCCGAGGCCGAGTTACCAGTGGTTGTTGAAGGAGAGGAGGAAGATGATTTGGACGACAGTCAACTGGACCCTGGACTTCGACCGCAAGCATCCTTCAACACCCAGCGGACCGCGTCTACGGGCTTCGACACCACCAACATCCAGATTTATGGTCACAGTAGCTCCGAGGCTTCTGTAGAGGCCTTTCCGCAACCAGGGGCTGATGACTCCCCATCCGATTCAGAAAGCGGTGTTTATGTCCCCGCGCTCCGCCCACAAACATCGTTTCTGTCCGTTCAGTCAGCAGCTTCGACGGCTTCTGACGCCACAAACTACAGGATCTACGGACACAGCAGCCCAGGTCTTCCACCCGTCCCCGAAACAGAGCCCCTGCCAGATACTCGTGAACTGAGACCGGAGAAGTCGTTTCTCTCCGTAGCATCGACCGCCACGGAGGCGACTAATTACAAGATATACGGCCATAGCAGCCCTGCGGCACTTGGGTCTTTTGATAGCTTTAACCCACCTTCACCCTGCGGGTCGTACTCGCCGCTCATTGCCTTGCCCCCGGCCTCCTTTCCTCTCAACGCACATGAGAGCGAGGCTGGTCCTTCTGGTACTGCCAACACGGAAGCGAACTATGTCGTCCACGATGAGTCTCGCGATCCGTCGTTTAATGAGAGCCCCGATCCGTCACCGCCGGGTACCGCTTTGCGCCAGCCGCGCAGGGATTTCTCGGACGACAGTTTGGTTGTACCTCCGCTGAGGCCCAAAAGGCAGATCTCACACGAAGGATTTGGATATTACAGGTCACGGTCGAGGTCTACGGGCTCGTCGGAGAACCTCCGCACAAAGAAGTCGGGGAAATCGCTGAATTCGATCTCATCGATCATCAACGAAGAAGCGGCCGAGTTCTTCTACGCCGGACAGGCCTTCCTGAATGGACCAGCCGGTCAGTTCGAGCCAACTGGTCCATTGTTTGATCCGACCGTTGCAGGTCCATCCGATCGTCAACGCCAACTCGACCAACAGCGCCAGCGAGAACAGAAGATGAGGGAGGCAGCTTCATGGGCCGAGGGAACAGAAGCCCCTGCTCCCCCACCATTGCCAGTCACGCCGCACCAGTGGAGCTCCCAGCTTTCTACCGTCATGAGCGAGTCGGAGCCCCCGAGCTCCACGGGCGGCAGTCGTCAGGCCTCATTGGCATCCGTCTCCCTCCCGGGCAGCGCAGGACTGGGCAGCACTGGACGGCGTGGAAGCCGGTGGAGCTCACATAGCCGACAGATGTTGAGCATCTCTTCTTCGCTGGCTGGCGATATGGAGAACATTTCTCACTCCAGATCGAACTCTGACCCCGAGAGACCAAGCCCGACCTTCAGACCCCCCGGTTTCCACGTGATGGTGAGAGACCACGACGAGGACGGTGACGGTCTGGCGGATTTGCAACAAGTGACCCCGAGACCATCCCGCCAGAAGCTGTCAGATATGTACGCCGGCAGCAACAACTCGTCCGAGAGGAACCTGCACTCCTCCCAGAGCACACGATCGCGCGCAAGTAGCTTGAGCGCCACTCTTCCCACCTGGGCCAAGGTCTATTACGGCAGCGGAGAGCGCAAATGGCTACGTTCGACCTCGATCTCAAGCATGTCTGATCTAGGTAGCGGCCGTCCCGTCTCCATGGTATACAGCGCATCGCCGTCCTTCGAAAATGGCCCCTCCAACATCCACGCCCCTCGACGCCGGCCCAGGGACGGAGAGCCCAGCAACGCGGCCCAGCGCCAGTCCACCACGAGCATGGACATAGAGAACCTACCAACGCACGAGGAGCTCGGCATCCGCCGGGGCATCCGCAGGATGACGTCCAGCCTCTGGTCGCCCCACCTGCGCAGGGACATCCGCGCGCAGGACCGGTACAGCATCTGGGACCCGCCCTCGGTGGCGTGGAGCGCCGAGAGCGGCATGTTCGGCCGGCGCAACCTCCAGGTGGTCCTGTTCGTCGTGGGCTTCATCTTCCCGTTCGCCTGGATGATCGGCGGCGTCCTGCCGCTGCCCAAGCCGTCGCCGCTTGCCATGATCGAGAGGTACTCGAGCATCAGCGACCTGGGCATCCGGTCCCGCGAGCACGAGTTCGAGCGCCACATCGAGTCGGTCGACGAGCTGCGGTACCAGAACGCGAGGTGGTGGAGGACGCTGAACCGGGGCATGTCTGTCATTGGGCTCTTGATCATCGGCGCTGTTATCGGGCTTGCTGTTGCTTCTGTTGAGAAGGGATGGTCATAGATGTGACCTGGCTTGCTTGATCCTCGAAACGTGGACCATCACTACTACGAAGTTTGGCGCGACTTGGAGGACTCATCCGCGGCCACCAATCGCCTCTGGCTGCCAGAGGCATGTTACTACAAATTTTCTTGTTTCAAAATAACGACTTCACGACGCGGAAACGATCGGATTGCATATACAGGATAGATCTTCCCTTACGAGCTTCTCCATGGGCTCAGTCGAAACGTCGCCAAGAGGAGGGTACCAACCCCCCCCCCCTCCTCTTAAGCGAATCTTGTACAAAACATCCGTCTACAGTATCTATTGTCTTGTCAGTATTACTAGCTTTTCAAAACCCATATTTTTATCAATCATCCTCATCATAATTTTACCGGGCAACAAAAGCAAAAGACGCAAGGCAGCACTGGCGGCTACATACGGGAATTTTTGAATATTTCGAGGAAGATACCCCCTACATCAAAGCGTGTTTGCAGTTGGTGGATGGAGTATGAGTTGCCATTTATCGAGCCTTTGTTTCCCTATTCTATTGTTGCTTTAAATCCCAGAAGAGTTTCCACACTGTATCATTATCATGTCAAAAACCACATCATCAGTTCTCTGTCACATTAAATGAGAGGACGGCGAGGTCTATGAACGGCATTTTTGCTGGCACAGTACACGATTTTGGGAGGAATCTGCCGTTATGGTAATGAGTGGTCAGTCGCGATCGGAAGGACACACCCAGTGCTGTTTTTGCCTGGTTGTATGTATATATGGGATGTGTCAGGGTGTGTACATAGGTACCGACCAAGTGGATGGGGGCTGAACTTGATGATGCATGACTACAATAAAGAGAAAGCAGATTAAGAAGCAATGTTATGATAGCAATACAAAATATTTCCAGCCTCAATGTCATTCTCTGTCTCTGTCTCCGGTGTGTTTATTTCGCCTTGGAAATCTTGTTGGCTCAGATGGCAACCTAGGAAGTGGAAAGGAGCAAGAGCCGGCTCTCCACCTACTCACCACTCATGAGCCCCAAGGTAAAAGTCCTCCTCGATTACTCTTCCGCCTTCACCTTTTCAAGGAGATTTATATGGCCGATTGACTTTGTGTAGTACAATGGTGTGGCGGCTGTTATGGACGTATCCTCTGCCTCTGACCTTTGAACACCTCCGAATGTCATATATCACTTTCCCTCTAACCAATGCCTTTCATCCATAGCAGTCCTTTGTCTTTTCCCGTCACATATCACTACTCTGCCTATACCAGAGCTTGTGGTAAGGAGCACATTCTGCCATAGAGGCTTCCCTCTCGTCCATTCCGGATCTTTCTGCTGACCACTTGGTCCTTTCACGGTCATCTCAAGGTAAGTCACTGGGCAAATATGCAACAAAGATATCTTGTAGGAAAGGCGAGGAGCCTGCTCCCTCAAGGCAAGCCCCCTTTTCATAAGAGGGCTAAGTTAGTGATATATAATACCCTCAGAGGCGAGCAGCAGTACCACCACACCTACCACCACTTCTACCACCACTGCCGGTCCATCTTCTCTCAACAGCGGCTCCCAGCCAGAAAGCCAGAAACCACATACACACCTTTCCCTTTCCCAAGAACAAAAGCAACACCAACAGCACCCAATGCCACTATACCCCCAGCCCAGAGAACGCCCGTCCACCCGCCCCAGGAAACCGCAGCCCCCACCCGCCCCGAGGGACGAGACAGGCACCCCCTTCCCCGCGCCCGAGCCCCTGTCCGAGCTGCAGAGGCAGACCATCAGGCGCCGCCACTTCGGCCTCCCCGTCAAGAAGGACCTCGTCCTCCTGCGCGACACCTGGCTCCACTACCGCGCGGCCCAGCAGCGCGCCCTCGAGGAGGAGCGGTACCGGGCCCTCTTCCGGCGGCCGCGCGGACGCCGCCGACAACGCCACCAGCACCAGCACCAGCAGCAGAAGCAGAAGCAGGAGCAGGAGCAAAAGCAGGAGCAGCAGCAGGGCCGCGCCGGCGAGGGCCGGTCCTCCCCCCCGCCGTGCCTCCGGTGCGCCCTCGCGGGGATGCCCTGCAGCGCGGCGCTGGCGCGGCGCCGGGACGAGGTGCGGTGCCGGCGGTGCGAGCGCGCCGGGGAGGAGTTCTGCGTCCGGCAGGCCGAGGACGTCACGGCCGGGGCCGTGTCCGACCCGGCGTGGCTGCGCGGGGCGGCGGCGGCGGCGGCGGCGGCCGGCGAGGTCGAGTGGGGCGAGGACAGGCTGGTGGTCGACCCGTTCCGGGTCGGGAGGGACGGGAGGGAGGTCTGGGAGAGGGAGTGCCTGGTGTACTGCCTCGATCCGGTGCTGGGGGGGGACAGGCGCAGGCTGCTCGATCTCGCCGCGGACATGCTGCACCACGGCGGTGCCAAGTATGTGCATGGTACTGAGGTCAGCCCGATCCATGCTAGGAGGTTTGCGCTGCCGATGTGGCATGAGAACGGAGGGCCTGGGAACAAGAGGGATCCTGGACACGCCGTGAGGATGCCTGTGGATTACTTCAAGGAGGTGAAGGCGAGGAGAGAGGAGAAACGGGTGGAGCTGGAGATGTGGACGAGGAAGAAGAAAGCCGAGCAGGCTCAGGAGGCCCAGGAGGCTGAGAAGAGGAGAATTGAGATGGATATAAGGGCTGAGAAGGCGAGGGTGGAGGAAGCGCAGAGGGCTAAAGAAAGGTTGATTAAGAAAGAGAAGGATAAGGTGAGGAAATTCTACAGAGATCAGGGGAGTGCGGAGGACAGAGCACGGAGGAAGGCCGAGTTGAGGAGGATTTTTGGGGAGCAGCTGGCACTCGGGAAGAAACCCTTCACTGATATAGCGGCTTACTTGGAGGGATTGACCGACAAATATATAGAGGAGATCAAGTTGGGCTTGAGGACTGACTTGCCCTTCTAATCACAGCGCCTGTGACAGTCTAATCTAAAGATTATAAGTCTAGAAAACTTGTCCTCCTGAAACTCCTCCGGTTATCTCTGCCGTAACTTATGTTACTTTGTCTCTTGGTTGATATTAGAAAAGATTCCTACCAGTGACTAGGTTTGTTCTCCGGCCGGGCTACGAAACGAGAAGAAGAAAGGGGGCAGGCTACCAGGAACCAACACTTCTTGACAAGGACTGTGATCACCTGGGTGACCATCGAAGAGTCTTATTATATCTCATTCGATTAAAGTTTCCAGTCTGCTATTCTGTTATAGGAGGTTCGATCTAACACTGGTTGGCTATGTTCTGGGCGCGTTCCACAGGTATTCGGTAGGGCTCCCATCTCATCGTTTCATACGTTGCCGTACTCTCTTGCACACTCCTTGTCCTTCTCCCTAGTGGGTGACTAAGTCTCAGGCTTGACGATGTCCCACTGATCGAACAACCATTGCTCAGCATCTAGAGGTTTGAGGGCTGGAAACGATGAGCTCATTCTGCCGCCGGTGGAGTTCAAAGCAGCCACGGAGGCCTCGATGTCCTCGAGCATGGCCCCTTTTACATCGTCCTTGCCCGCCTGTTCCTCGACCCATTGCGAGTCAACAAAGAAAGTGGCGTGCTCGTCCACCAGGAGGGGACGAGCCCGCTCGAGGTCAAGAGAAGTCAATGCCGCTGCTGGTCGTACCCATAGACCATTGGGGCCACGGTAGTTCTGGTACGAAACGAGACTGTTGCGTCGTATGACAATCACATCATCGATAGCGTTGGACTTGTCGACGAAGTCAGCTACTGTCAAGAGCCCGTCTTCCACGATGTCAGTATGATGATTCCGGCTCCTTTGGCGGAATGGGGCTCAAATGACGGGGGGAACAGTACCATATGTCTCGTAGTGGACACTCCGGGGCGTTAAACTCGGGATTTGATCACCAGGTTGTGCCTCGTGCAGCCTCTTGTAGTACCGAACCATGTTACCCAAGAGACTCAGGCACTCTGGAACAGCCATCACAGCGACATGGACTCGATATCTATCGGCATGGAAAGTGGAGACCAGGCTCATGACTTCCTCGATATTGCGGCAGGCGGACTCCACCACAACGTCGATATGTCGGTCGATACACCAGTTGGAGGCCATA
This sequence comes from Cytospora piceicola, assembly GCA_023375675.1. NCBI lineage: Eukaryota > Fungi > Ascomycota > Sordariomycetes > Diaporthales > Cytosporaceae > Cytospora > Cytospora piceicola. The sequence continues at coordinate 689,056 of JALQBC010000013.1, read as the reverse complement.
GCGAGCCACTTCCGCGCATCGGTATCTGTAGCGGCGGATGCAAGAGAGGGTTTCGAGCTGAGGAGGGAGGTGTAGTCGGGGTCTGATGAGCAAGTGGTCAGTAAGCGATTCGTGAGCAAGGTCAAGACGACTTACAATAAGTCTTGTAGGCACCGGCTATGAAATGGGCAGGGTTTCGGACTTCCAAGGCATTCAATAGATTGGGAGCAAGTCGGGCTTTTCCAGCGCCTGTCTGCCTACATAGATTGGTCAGTGGGGTGTTCAAAGGTATGATCAGGAGGAGGCTGGGCATACCCGACAATGAAGACGGCGATAGGCTGGATGCCATCCTCGAGATGTCCAGCATTTTCGAGATGGGAGAGCTCTTTTGGAATGATGGTGTTATTAAAGATTTCCTGACTGACGTTATCAGGTAAAACGTAGCTTTTAGGGACTACGGCAACAAGGGCGAAATCCTTGGTAGTGGTAGTCATGATGGCAAAATATGATTTTTGATGATGCTTTGGGCAATGGAGATGGTCACTGGTGTGTGTATAGGTCGCTCGCAGAGTGGAGTTGGAAGAACAATGGAGGAAACGGCGGGAAAATAAAGAGGTTACAGAAGCCGCACATACATCAATAACATACTAAGTACCCAGGTGTTTACATGTACATGTGCAGAGAGGAAGGCGCGTGGGAAGGGTACATATGTAACATATGTAAACAATGAACTAATTAAAGCCCCAACTTGAGGACGCTGCAGACCAACAACCCTTTGGGAATACAGGCAACATACACTTTTTGGCAGGTACGCCATATTTCGTTGCTTGTTCTGACCATTATTGGATAACATATGCTTCAGTACCTACTGGAGTACCTGGGGCGTAGGTGATTAGCCGCAAACCACCATAGCTTCGCGTGTGAAGCACTTGAGCATAATCAACGTACAGTGCCTATGTGTACTCCTCTCACACAGAAAGGAGCGAGATAATACAGCCTAAGAAACATAGCTAGACCGGCTGGCACTATAACTTCTTCCCTAGCTTGAATATCAGGATGTATATCTATAATCAATCGATGGACTGTTGCGCAGGCAACCACTTCGAGCGGTTGCTCCTTTTACGGGACACAGGTTTATAAACCACCTGGGCAATGGTAATCTACTATTTTTAGTAGCCGGATTCTACATAAAAAATAATACAGATCTTGTCAATATAGTAATGTTTTTAGGTACTTATATATATGCAGGCACTGTTTCCCTTGTTTATCAAGTGTGAGAATGGATGTCGACACCATCATCGGACATAATTCGCCATTGCACCTCATGTTGACGTGCTGAGGCACCTCACCACACAGATTGGTATGCTTAGGTGGCCATGCCGGGATATTTATCTCGCGCAATCAAGAGTACTCGTTTGTAATATTAGGTAAAGGGACGACCTACAACAGCTTCCAAGACATCAAGCCGTGTTACAAGCCATCGCTTTCCCCTGATCGCCAAGCTCATTATCATACAAGCCAATATGGCAGTCTCAACAGAAGCGCCTTCAACACCCCTTATACGGGTCGCCATCTCGGGTGGAGGGCCGGCTGGTCTGGCTGCAGCCATTGCTCTTCTAGACAAGCCTGGCTTCGACGTGGTCATCTACGAACAAGCCACCGAATTGCGAGAGGTCGGAGCAGGGCTGAGGGTCGGATACAACTCCTGGAGAGTTCTGGAACTGCTGGGCGTAGCGGACAAGGTTACAGGACATATAAAGGTTGACCACCAGCACAGGTAGGATCACAAGGAACCTGCCGGAGTTCGAGAATTGAGAACTGAAACTCATATTAGGGATGGGGTCACCGGGGAGAAACTATATGAGTACCCCCCGCACGTGGGCGAGTGGCGATATCACGACACGAGAGTGAGACGAACTGTATTGCAAGATGCCCTGAAGAGTCGTGTGCCATCGAATGTCATTCATCTGAAAAAGAAATTGGTTGCGGTGGCCCAACATCCTGGAGGCGGTGTCGATTTGGTTTTTGCGGATGGCACGACTGCGTATGCGGATCTCATCATTGGCGCAGACGGCATTCGATCTGTCAGTATATTAGGTTTCGATCTTGTTTACATTCTGTGTGATTAATAATTCTGACTGTTTGGCAAGGCTGTCCGGAAATCTACGTTTCCTGACCACGAGACCACCTACAACGGCACTACCATCTGGCGCTGCTTAATACCCCTGGGATTAGTCGATCACTTATCCATAACCAGGTACACCGCATTCCACCACGGACCACAGAGGATGTTTAAATGCTCGGTGGTATCCACCCAGGAGGAGATAGATGCAGGAAAGGGGCTTTGGGAATTGACTCTGCGGTCCTTCGAGACCGCGACCGATGCCAAGGGCAAGAAGTATAGTTGGGGCATTCCGGCTACCAACGAAAGAGTGGCAAGTCACTTCACCGTAAGAGCTCTCTTTCCTGAGACAGGCTGGATGGGCCTGACTGACGAGGCAAATAGGCCTTTACACCCGAGATTCGCGAGGCGATTGACAAAGTACCAGAGGGGACTTGGAAGGAGTTCTCAGCGTTCTCCGGGCCTCGACTGCAAAGCGTTGTTGCCCACGGGAACACTATGCTCATTGGGGACGCATCCCATCCTCTACTAGGTAAGAAACTATCATATGACTTTGCTCAGAAAGGTCCTGACAGCTCCTGCCTCAGGCGCCTTCGGTACAGGAGCGGGTTTTGCTATGGAGGACGGATGGCTGCTTGCGCAGATCCTCGAGTTCCAACTCGACCGGCAGAGGAATGAGAGGCAGCATGCTCTCCATGACACTCTTGACCTCTTCGATCAAATTCGGTCGCCATATTACCACAGGCTCTACGACGTCCTTGACGCCAAGCCAGCAAAGGGCCAAAAGGTTGACTATGCTGCTTGGTCACCCACACCAGGAGGACCCCTAGATTGGATCTATGACCATGATATTGGAAAAGAGTGGAAGGACATTCGTGCGGGATTGATGACGACCACACTTGAGACTACCTGCAAGAAAGAGAAAGTGTCTCTTTAATCTAGTCCTGGACGTTCTTTCTAGGGAAAGGTCAATGGTTTGTGTTGCTGTTCTTGCCGGAATTCGAGATTCTAAGCAGAGCTACGCCTAGGAAAGATTCACCCGTAGGTGCATAGATAAGTAGGTGTATAGGTAACTAGGTGATTAAGTGACTGGGTGACAGGGTAACTAAGAGGTAGAGGTGATAAGGCTAGATGTATTAAGGAGTTATCTCAGCTTAGGTTCAAAGTTTGATACTATAGATCTCTTACACTATAAATGTTACTTTACACTAAGCTACTACCTTCTGTGTACACTCTATCTGAGTAGAAAGGGGGAGTTATACCACCTCAGTTCTCTTCAACGTTGCTAATGCTATCTTTAGCTGTTTATAAAGTTTAGACGTCGAATGGAAACTGCTGTCAACTGGTTATATCCTTTGCTCGTGGCCCTCCGGCCACGCCTACCACTCCATCCAGACGACGGAGTGAGCACATTCGGCGTAATGAGGGCGGTCAATTCGTCCAGGCTGTCGGCAGCCTCTCGATTAACAAGACCGACCTGGTCACCATGCAGCTTGCCACCGTGGGTCTTCAGTTCTTGGGCACCGAGTTCATGAACGCTGGACACAATGTCATGGGAGAATGGCAGGACACGACATTGTTGAAAGCAAGGCTCCCATAATCATCGCACGGATAATGCTTTAGGGTATAGGTTTGAATTCTAACGCAATTTCAAGGATCCGTGGTGTAGTGGTTATCACGTATCGTTCACAGAGATGTGAACAATTTCCCGATAAGGTCGCCAGTTCGATCCTGGCCGGATTCATTTTTTGCTTTACTCCTTCATTTTTTGCTTTACTCCTGTCTTTTTGATAGAGGTAAATTTGAGAATACCCTGTTCAGTTCAATCTGGTGCAAATGCTTTCAGTTGTTGCTATACTTATGTAACTCTGTTAGGAGCTACAAAATATTATATAGCCCCTGATAGTACCTAGGAAGAATAAGTAAATTCAGATAAAGAACTAGGTAGATTTTCTTCCCTTAATGAAATATAACTTCTGCGTGCTCTCTCCCTATGCCTGCTATTTTCTCTGTTATTCTTCTAACTTCAAAGTTTTAAGTGACAGCCTTAGGGACTAATAAGATTTAGCAATTCTTTTATATTGCTATAAACAGTACATAGAGGCGACGGACATAAGCACTTACATAGTTAACAGTGAGTGTATGCAGAGGTTTAGTCAGCTCTTATAGAGACGTGTATAATGCTAGACCAGACTTTAGGATCCCCTTTACTATGTGTTCAACAACACACAGAGTTACACCGGGTGTTTTTTAATCTACTGGTTTCTACGTATATCTGTAGTCAAGGCTAGAATCCGGGGTGCGGGCTAGGTTTAAGGCAGGCGGCGGAACTATACCGGTTCTTTGCCTAGAATTCTGCACTTTCGGAAGCTTATAAATCTCTTCTTTAATAGGTTTGCTAGAGCTAGAGTATATTATAGTAACTTAATTCTGCGAACCTTATTCAGCTCTGGTTAAGAAGGTAATACACCTAACATCTTAATTACCCTAGGGTACCTAGTCAGTGTCGTAGATACACCTTATAGTCTAAACTAGCAAAAATTGATTCTTTTGAGACTTATATCAAGCAATATTAAGAAGCAAAAGAGAAATTCTGATCTGGCACGGGTTCGAACCGCAGACCTTCAGTGTGTTAGACTGACGTGATAACCAACTACACCACCGGACCGAATAACAGATATTAAGTAATATCTGGTGGGTTGTTGTGAGGTTTGGAAGATACTACTATATCGTTAGTGAGATATGAGAAATGTTGTAAACGGAAGTGAAACTTAAACAGGGATCGAGCAGGCGGACCTGGAAAATTAGCTAACCTTAAACATAGCTTTCGGTATATGTCTATTATGATAGCTGTTTTGATACAGAAAATAGTATTAGTAGAAACAGTGTTTGGTTTGATGCGGTTATAATTACGTTACTTATATCACATCCCCTATAGGTAGTATAAGAGGTTTCTAAGAGGTTGCGAATTTACGTTTTTCGGAGAGGAGTCTTCAAGTTACTCGGGACTTTCCAGGACCTTCTGCGAAGTAATTATGACTTGCAGCAGCACAGAGGTGTTTGAGCCCGGTTAGCCCTAAATCATCTTGCCTTCAGGACGGTGACGGCGTTCCATGGTAGGTGACCTATCCACTCAAGCTCTATGTTCAATGTTTGCTGCACGGATGGGTACTGAACGACCCAATATGTTCAATGAGCCGGCCAGAGATCAGTGCGTACATATCATGGTCAGACCTCCATATCGTCAGCTCCCTTGTCGGCTTCATATCACCTCGAAATTACAAGAATGACAAGGAGAATCTCTAAGAGTCACTCCGTACTTACTACGATCAGAACTCGGATGGCGCTCCCCAAGGATGCCAATCATGATTTCTACGCCTAAATATCTGAACAACTGTCTCCTCAAGGCAAAACTTGATCGTTGGGGCAGGTACGCAAATCTCTGGGCCCCTTCTGCTAAGCACTCGAGTGGGATGATATACTGACACATTTTGCCAAGGGGGGGGGGCACCACAGAAACGACTATGTCAGCTGTCTTCTTCTACCTTTCACGGTATCCCGTTGTCTACAAGCGTGGCGTCCGAGGTGCGAGACGCTTTTGCCTCCGGGAGAGCGGTCGAACAGGGCCGCGGCTCAGTACATGGACTTACCTGCGCGCTGTATTCAATGAGGCGCTCCGACTGTTTACCGGGACTCTCTCGAACTGGCGTATCCAGGACCCCTCGTGTTCAAGTTGGAGGATAGAACCATCGTGGGACACCATGTTTCTCCAGCCTCGCGGAGACCTTTGGAGGGAGCTATTGGATAAGGAGAATTGGATTAATACGTAAGCGTGGCGTCGAAGCATCTGGCGTAAGGTTGTTTTCAACTGTTCAGATACATCAACCTATGTTAGGGAGTTGTCCTATTTAAACGGATCTTCTCTATATATAACATCTGTATATACTTCAGAATTTGAGGCGACAACCCTGATTAGCCATCAGTACATGGCCTGGTGAGTAAGTTGCACCCGAGCCGTTCCGGAACAGCTCAACTATAGACTGGTAGACTGGTAGACTAATGGACTGGTAGACTGATAGACTAATGGACTGGTAGATTGGTAGACTGGTAGACTGATTGACTGGTAATTGGCACTGCCACCAAAAACAACCTTGGAACCCCTGAAAATCTGACAGACCGACAAGCCGACAAACCCCTGATGGTGGGAGTTGCCGGCGTGCATCGGAACATTGTCATCGAACCCTGAAGCCCCCCCTGAAGCCCCCCTGAAACCCTCCACTGAAGTCCCACGTGGGGGACCCACCCTGCCACCCCAGCGTCAGTCATTAATGCCGCTAGCGGTGCCGAGTCGGCAGCTACAGCGCCTCCTTACCGCAAAATTATTTCCGCCTGGTGACGGCATCACAAAAGCCTTTTCTCCCCTTGTACCTGTCAGTGCGTTAAGGGTTCACTGTCCCATGGAGCTGTCTCGGTAGTCTCGGAATTCATGAAGCGGAGCCCTCGTTCGACGATTTTTGGTAATCAACATTGAAAACTGAATCGAACCTCGTTTGGGTCCGAAGACCGGAAGCTCTTTCGCCTGAGTGCATAGCTACGTAAGTAAGTATATATATATATATATATTGTAGACTATGTAGCTGAATACAGACGACCACTATATTGACACTTCTTCCTGTGATACCCCTATACCTCATACCTCATACCTCGTACATCGTACCTAATACTCTTCTAATCTACCCAACTTATACCCAAATACCCCAAAATGGTCAACAAGGCAGCAGCTACGCTCCGAGCCCAGCTCGCGGAGCAGGACAGCATCCTCGTCTGCCCCGGTGTCCAGGACGGTCTGTCCGCCCGCGTGTGTCTGGACGAGGGTTTCAAGAACCTGTACATGGTGAGCCCCCCTCCCTCCCTCCCTCTAATCCTACCAACCCACCAAAAAAACACAAACTAACACACACACCAGACCGGCGCAGGTACAGCCGCCTCCGTCCTGGGCATGCCCGACCTGGGCCTGACCACGGTCGACGACATGGCGCGCAACGCGGGCATGATCGCCGGGCTGGACCGCTCGGTGCCCGTCATCGCCGACGCCGACACGGGCTTCGGCGGGCCCCTCATGGTCGCCCGCACCGTGGACAAGTACATCCGCGCCGGCGTCGCCGCCCTCCACATCGAGGACCAGGTCACCACCAAGCGCTGCGGCCACCTCGCCGCCAAGGAGCTCGTCGACACCGAGACGTACGCCGCCCGCATCCGCGCCGCCGTCGCCGCCCGCGCCGCCGCCGACGACGACATCGTCATCATCGCCCGCACCGACGCCCTCCAGGGCCTCGGCTTCGACGAGGCCATCGCCCGCCTCAGGGCCGCCGTCGCCGCCGGCGCGGAGGTCGTCTTCCTCGAGGGCATGACGAGCAAGCAGCAGATGCGCGACTGCGTCAAGGAGATGCACCCCACGCCCTGCTTCCTGAACATGGTGGTCGGTGGCCTCACGCCCCTGGTGGACCGGGACGAGGCCAAGGAGATGGGCTACAAGATTGTCATCTGGCCCATCTTCGCCATGACGGCTGCGCTGCTGGCGTACCGTGAGGCGGCCAAGGAGCTGAAGGAGTTCGGCATGAACAAGGAGAGGAGGAACGAGCAGGGCCAGATCATGGGTGGTGTGAGGGAGTGTTTCGAGGTGTGTGGCCTGACAAAATACTCCGAGTTCGATCAGGCCATGGGTGGGACGTCTTTCTCGAAGGGAGTATAGATAATGGAGGTGTAGGATTTTGAATTGAGGGAGCGTTGAGAAAGATTTCAGACCATATATATGTTCAACCGGGCCTTGTCGCTTTGCAAGTCAGCCGCGAGCCTTCGAACTTTCATACTATTATTCACGTATGACAATTGTCCCCAGTGACAATGTGCTGGGTGATTCCTACCTCGAGCCCTCCCGAGTTTGCCCCCCCCCCCCGCTCATCAGACTGTCATGCTTCGCAATTGTGGCGTGAGAAGAACCTTGCATTACGCCGGCCACGTGTGTGGTGCCCCAAGATGAACAGTCTAATTTATACGCCTAGGCAAAGAATACAAGACGAAAGCAAAAGCAAAAGCAAGCCGACCATAGGAAACATGCCTTGTTCCCTTCATCGCTTGCTGAAACCCGATCAGTCTGATGTCTGTTCATTGGCAAGATCCTATTCGGCCATAACCGGGTCCCCATGTGTCCCTGATCCCCAGAAACCGCCCTCATACGCAAGAAGAATAAAACCATGCAATGTGACCTCATGCCACTGCCCAATGTCAAGGAACTTCCCCTAAGTGAAACAACGTCCTCGAAAGCAAATAAGGGATTGAGAGAAACAATTCTCTCCCGTTCCAAAAACCCAGGGTCCATCCAACCATATGTTACGCCGTGGACAACCCAGGTCCAATTGCTTTGTTGACAAAAGAGATACCCTCTCCCCCCCCGAAAAATTGATTACAATCAAACATATAAACGAAGAGCAGTATGTGACCGGAATGGGCTGCCTTCGTGACATAGCCAGCGTGGCTAAAGCAAATGAAGTCCTGTGGGCAGGGTCTAGCCACTTCGGGGCCAATATCCCGTACCAAGCAGGTGAGCGCCGACGTAATTTGCCGTACGTGTGTGAATGCAATCTCGTCAATCGTAAAAATCTCGCACTTGCCTCATGAGGCGTGGGAAGGCAGGCTTCTAGGTGTCCCATCACCACTGCGACGCCGGCCAAAAGTTGTTTGCTGCTGTTGCTGGGCACTTGCAATCATCCGCATCTTCTTCCGCACCACGGCAAGCCGGCCTGTAATCATCGTGATCACTGCCACCCATGTTAGCACAACAGCTCAAGACCTCGCCAAAGGTATTACTCACACTTTTGGACGGATTGTTGGTCATCCGTGTTGATGTCCGAGGCAACGTCCTCTTTCGGTGTGGCACGTTCGTCTCTGGAGGACCCGGAGATCCGTCTCTTAGGAAGGTCTTCGTCGTTGTCCAAGACTGCCTCCAGCATACGAACTGCTGTGACGTACGATATCTCGCATCCTGGGAGATCCTCGTTGGAAATCTCATCAATCGCTGCTTTGCGGCTCATTTCCACGGCGCGGTCGTACATGAGTTTTTCGGCACTGATGCCGGGTGTTATAACAACGCCGTCGACACTGGAACCACTCGCGGATCCGGCCTCCAAGGTATGGTTGCTTGGGTGACTCGGGTGGTCTTCTGGAAGAGTCTTCTGTGCGTCAATGAGCTTCAATCGCACAACCTCCGCTTTCTCCAGTACCTCGTTGAACCTCGACCGCACCCACTGAACAGCGGAGTTGATCCTGGTAACGATGGCCTGAGTGTTGCCTGCATCCCGAGCGGGTGAATGCCCGCCGGATGACTCCGCTCGTGTCTTCCTTGACCACCACAGGCTGGCGATGTCCATCGACTTGGCGAGAAGTGACAGAGCCTTGACGTACAGCACCAGAGCCTCCTCTGAAAGCGCAACAACTGCATCGATGGTGAGCCCGTCCTCATCCTCCTCTGGAGATCGGACCGCTTGCAGACCGCCGAGACCATGGTCCATGGATGGCGCGAGAGGCACCAGCTGCTTGTATTTGACCTCGGCAAAGCCGTAGACAACATCGCTTCGCGTGGCGCAATCCTCGATACATTGAGCGACACGAGCATCCTCGTCGAAAGGGGTACATTGCTTCCCATCGCTAATCAAGCCTACCGGGGGTGATGGCGCGGGATAGGTGGGGAAGGGGCTGTACCATTGAGGCGGAGAAGCACCTTTGCCAAGACCTGGTGGGTACTTGATACCCAAAAGACGTAGACTCGCATCCTGGATGGCCTTGGAGATGAACGAAGCGGTGGAGCCCGGACTTGCACTCAGGGAAGACTGGCGCTCATGGGCATTCGGCCGCTGTCTGCCGGAAGCGATCTGCATGGCCCGGGAAGGCGATGGTGCCACAGCACCCGTTATCGAATCTGGAGCGCCCTGGGTCGTAGTTCGTCGCACCATTTTGCCTGATTTGGGTGATTGCCCTTGTCCCTGCAAAGTCATCCGCCCATTGGCCGCTAATTCATCGGCGAGGGCATTGACCGCGACCTGATTCTTGTCCACAAGCACATAATCACGTTCAAACGCGATTTCTTGCTGGGCTTTCTCTTGGTCCTCCAAGCCAGGTTTCCTCGATCGAGTACGTGCCATTTCTGTCAAGCCCCCAGCAGGTGGGCCGTCCCGGACAACTTTATTTGCCGACGCGTTCGACAACGCACGGCGACGAGCTTCGTACATTGCAGGTCTCGTTGGGGCAGAAGTTGACGGAACAGGCGATGGCCGTCGTATACCAAGGCCCTCGGCCATTTCCTGCCGAGGAGAGTAACTGAGGCGAGGAGAAGCCTGTCCAAATTGTTTTTCGGTCTCCGTAGGTGTGCCAAGCGGTGAAGGTTTGTATGGCTTTTCTACCGGAGGTGAGACTCTGCCACCCCCTACTTGATCTTGGTCAGTGCCATAGCGCCGTACTGATGATCGCCGGGAAGGTGGATTAGTCTCATCAGTCTTGAGGGCAAGCCTGATCTCGTTTGGCCTAACTGGTATGGGTATGTCATCCTCTACCAGTCCTGGTATCTCATTTAGTACGACGTCATGTGAGAAGAAATTCTCGAAGCTTATACGCTCAACAGGATTCCTCTTGAGTAGCGCCCGAATGAGTGACTTCATCTCAGGTGAGATGTTACTCTCCCTTGGGAACTTGATCGCGTCGTTCGAGGCCTCTATCTTGCGTAGCAGCTCGACGTGGTTGCTTGCGCGGAAAGGGGGCCGGCCCGCTGCCATCTCGTACAGAACCGTCCCGACGGACCACAAATCGGCCTTGGCATCGTAACGTTCATAACGCAGGATTTCAGGGGCCATATAAAGAGGTGAACCGCAGAGCGTCTCAGCGAGCGAGGTGGAGGGTAACACGCGTGCAAAGCCGAAGTCAGCCAGCTTCAACATGGGCAATGATCGCAATCCAGCGGCCGGTATGAGGCTGTCGTGGCTAGCGCTCAGAATCTGTGGAACCTCGTTGCTGCTGGCTCGGTAGTCGACGGAAGGTAGCAGTAGTAGGTTTTGAGGCTTGACGTCGCGATGTACCAGATTCAGCTTCCGCAAGAACTCCAGCGCACTCGTAAGCTGTTTCAGGAAGTGTCGAATGACGACCTCGTTCAGGCCAGCGTTGGGTGTGTTGGGGTATTTTCGTGCCATATCGTGGGTGGCGGGATGTGTCAGGAGCCCATCCCTCTTCTTGATGAAAAGCGACAAGTCTCCAAGTTGGCAGTATTCCATCATGAGGTTGATGTGGGTCGGCGTCTCGACGCACTGGTGGAGGGCAACGATGTGAGGGTGACGGAGTTTCTCGAGGATCTTGATTTCGGAATATAGGTTGTCCTTTACTTTTCCCTTGAGCTTCCCAAGCTCAACAGACTTGATAGCGACCGCGGCACCGGAGCTCTATAGGGAACAGACAAGAGGTCAGTTTGACTCATCTAGCAACCACAGCACGTCATGGTGAAGCATGTTTGTTGCAGAGGGCCTCGGACGGCAACTTCCATGGAACCAAGGAATCCTGTGTCTTTGTGACTGGGCGACATATACATAGACCGGATACAGAGAGAGGGAGCAGAGCGCTGACCTTGTGGTTGCCTACGTAAACGGAGGCGAAACTACCCTTCCCGATCTTGGAGCCAACAGTCCACTGGGACATGCCGTCGCCTGCCGTACGGGGTCGCCCCGAGGCGGTTGGTTGTGAAGCCATCTCTACCCGTAGATTTGACGATGGACAGGGAGACAGCCGTGTTGAAGTAGCCCGTGGGCCTAGAGGGATAGGGACTCGAGGACGGATGTGGTGGGCGTCATGTACACATGCAGGGTGGATGTAGTCAAGGTGTGGTATAAATGGGTTGTTGGTCTCTAGAGGGCTGCTCGAGGCAGACGTTAGCCGGAGAGAAGATAGAAAAGGGAAAATAAAAGAAGAAGAAGAGAAAGAGAAGAGAAAGGAGAGTGTTTGAATATGCTGGTACGAGGTTGATGGGCAATGACTGGCAGGCAAGCATCCGATTCGACGCAATGGTCCAGACAGTCGAGCTGGGGAGGTGAGTGACCTCGCCAGCCTCGGAGACTGGAGACTGGAGACTGGAGAATGGAGACTGGAGAATGGAGAATGGAGTGCGTGCTTGAGTGGGCAGGTTGCAGGGTGGAACGTGCGTACCTTGTTTGAAGTCCCCTGCAAATAAAAACCGGGGACAACCCAGGTAAACAGACAGGGGACCTTGGACAGGGCAGCGGGATCCGTTATCTCTGAGAGCCTGCTTGGATAAGGTCGTCTGGCTACGATGAGGCGAGGCGAAGCGAAGTAAGGAAGTTGTGAGAAGAAACAAAATTTGGAGAACAAGTCGAAGAAGCAAGAAGCAGAACGTAGAGATTCTGCAATAGGTGTGTCGCTGACTCTATGCTATAGAAAAGGGGGGGGGGGGCACCAGTTAGCCTGGCGTAGTAGCATGTACTTTGACACAGGAAGCGTTCACGGGTACTAAATTGTCCTGGCGTCAAGAGGCTCCAACACCGGCATACGGACGGCGCAGATCGGTACCATGGTACCTGTCAGAGTACATACCTGCAGGTGGACTACAGACTTGGCTTCTGTACCGCAGTAGAGATCCCGGAATCTCGATCTGGGCTGACTGGTCAACAAGACGGTTTGCTTTGGCGACTTGGCGGGAGAAGTAATTGCAAGAGTCAATGCAGTCGCAGGAAGGATGATGGTTTGTTGCTGATAATAATAATGATGACAGGGAGGAAGCAGAATGAGGGAGAAGAAGTGAGATGGGGAAGACTCGCAGGTTAGAGTCATACAGGAGAGTTGGAAGAGCCGGGGTGGGAGGATGGGTTCGATTGTTTAGGTTGGGGAGTGAGAGTGAGTGACTCGATCCATTAGATACTCATACAAACAATACGGTATGGCGAATCTTAGAGGCGCCTCAGGTGCCCATGGTGCCTTTGGTAAACTACTATGTACGGCTGCTACGATGCCCTGGATGCCTACTACACAGCACCTACTTGGGGTAGGTAGATGCTAGAGCCCTCGGTTGGTAGCGTCAACTGTGTCTAAGATGGCGCTCGGGCGGGCAGTGCAAGGCGTGCCAAGCAGGTCACTTTGAACTGTATGGCGCAAATAGAGTCAAGAAAGGCGTCGACTGCCACTGGCAGCTGCCACGAAATGCCTAGGTGTCCGGGTAGCTCAGCGGCGAAAGTGTCTGGATGACAGCGAACGGAGGCTATTAACGCAGACTGCTGACGGGTAAGTACACATTACTGTGTAGTGTAGAGGCGACCCAGGCACAAAAGTCAAAAGTGAGGGTGTGACTTGGAGCTCGTGATCCGCGGATGTGATGGAGAAAGGTACCTGGGTACCAAGTACGTACTCGAGTACCTAGGTACACCCATCCACCTGCGCCTGCGCCTGCGCCTTTCCAGAATCAACGATGGGTCCCCCATGCCGACCCTCCCATGTCTCAAACTCCAGGTTCCGCTTAATCGCTTAATACTTAAGTGCGAGGCGTGCAGGCCTGGATGATGCAGATAAGGGAAATACAACCCGCTGCATTCAATCGTCCTCGGTCCATTAGCTGTACAGCGGGCGCTAACCTGATACACATTGCACGGTCTCTTACTCCCACCTACCAAGTTCGATGCCTGTATCTAATGAGTACGTGGGTACCTATGGGTGGCAGCAGCAACATGATTGGAGTTGGAGATGGCCTGGCCAGTACTGTGTACTGATAAGTACAGCAGCAGCTGGCATAAAGTCGGGAGCCTACAGTTGTTGGAGACCCACCAACCGCAGCCAGATAAGCCCTGGAAGTCAACTTCTCCACTGATAACAGCACTCCAAAACGGGATTCACGGGGTGGGAACCTTGGAGGTGCTCCACCAGCGCAGTCATCCCATCCACCCAGATGCGGGAGCGTCTGGTAGTATACATATAAACTGCAGCCACTGTAACAGTAAGTGTCACCAGCATCTCAGTCCTCAAGTCCCTTGAGTGAACGTATTGCAACGCGTTCCTGACCTGAAGGCCCAGCCTTCAAACAACTTTGCCATTTCCGTTATTGTACAGGTACATTTCCGTACTTTCCGGCAAGGAGCCCAAACGTGTCGGTCCTCATCAAACCGGTGCCTCGCCATTGCTCGCCACGGCACTGGGCCGAGAGTTCCACATGGCATCGTGTGACTGAGAACCACCTGGACCCTGAACGTCCAGAACGCGCCGAGGCAGCGATAGCGGAGGCTTTCCCCTTCTGTCTTGCAATGCAACCTCGTCCTACGACATAACCTAACATAACGTCCAAGTCCCTTGTTGCGCATGGCATCGAGCTTTCGAATTCCCATCAACAAAGAACCCCGGGAAAGTCAGAGATGCCGCGTCTTCATTTGGCACCACTGATACCAAACCCTTCCATCCTTCATCAGCCGCTTCTGGTCTCTTACACTACCTAGGTACTCAAGTATTTATCTAATCTCTGCAGGGGCCCGCGGTGTTGCTGGCAAGATCGCAAACTGTTGTTGCTTGACTTATCCAGTCCGTGCCACTGACCCCAGTCTCTTAACGTCGGGCGCACCGGTTACTTATGTTATGCGTGGCAGACTAAGAGTCGCGCACGCAGGGAAGCACGTACATATGTACAGACCACACCGCAAATGTTATCACAGTGAATACAAAGGGTCGCCACGAAAATGCGGCGGCTCCGTACAATGCGTTTTGTCGGGTCTGGTCACTTTCGGCTATTAAGATTGGTCAGATTGGGCCATTGACCGGGTCGATCATACACAATCTCACAGTCTCTCTCTGGCCTCACCGGCCTGCCAGCCTGCCAGCCAGAGCTATCGTGTGCCTGGTCGTGAATCGCTCGCTGGTGTATGGATCCGTACTGACTTTCGATATCTGGGAAGCGGGCTGTAGTACAATACAACAACACATACAGCACGCGGTACCACGATTGCAGATCCCTACAACTACATGGTACAGACACAGCCATACGGATTCGCTCGCGGCAATTCCCTATGCCTGTGTCCATCACTCGCTTCACACCTTCCTAGCTCTGCCAAGCTTCAACGGCCTCTGTCGTTTTGGGGGCAATGACATCGATGACCACGCCGGCACAAAGGCTATCTGCAGGCTATCTCCCTCCCCCTCCGGGTTGCCACCAGCAGTGACCTACTGCGAGCTAGGAGCAACAGCTCTCCAATAGAGCCGACCCCCCCCCCCCCGTGATATCAGTCTGCCATCAGCTCGCGACGCACCAAGATAGAGAGAGATGGAGAATGGACGTCACGCGGGCGAATCAATGTCGAATTTCATGAGCCAATTCGACCGTCCTGCCCATCGTTATCCTCTTTGCACCTTTCGTCATTGCAACCTCACTGCCTTGCTCCTCTTAAACTCAACCCAGCTGACGAGTACCCTGGCCTTACGTCGCAATAACGGGCCCCCTTGCTCTTACACTACAGCCCACTGGCGCTTAATCATGAAGGTCGTTCTGTTTCCCTTCTTTCTGCCTTTTTTCTTCTTTTCTTCGCTGAGACAACTGTCTCTGCCGCACATCTCACTCCACCTGTCATTCACCAGCTAGCAAGCCAGCCGGCAGGAAAATTGAGCTGCCCCTGGCGTCCTGCATGATGCGCGCGTCTTTCAATGTCTCAACGTCTTGGTTGTTTTCCTGTACCGTTCCTGGTGGTCACCTGCCTGCATCACTGGTCTGTTGCAGTCGGCCGGCAGCTGGTCCACACGAACGAACCTTGAGATGGAGCGGTGGGGGAGAGGCGGGCGACCTCTGCTTGCCTTAACAACATCCCCGCCTATCTTGCCAGCCATCTGTTAATCACATTAATCACGGAGCTGGGCGTGCGTGCTGGGCCACGTCCCTGGATAACAGACTCCAGGTGCACGGGCCAACAATCAACCTTCTGTTGTCGATGTGGCACGTGCGTTCAGTTTCCACCAACAACGCCAGCGCAACCGTCGACACAACGTCGGCCATGCCCATTCTGGCCAAACACTAAGGTGAGGGACTCCTTGGTAGGGCAATACGTGGCTAGGTCAGGAGGAGTCCAAACACGGGCATGCTATCTCTCCTCGTAATGAGGCTCACACCCACGACACCGAGCATCCGCCAAGACTTCGGGTCATTTGTTGGGCTGTACACAGTATGTGTGCCTGGATTGTGCTAGACTCCGCCTCCTCCTTATGGACCATCTCCGGGACGTTCGTATACATACCTAGGCAGTTCCATACAGGCTAGAGGGCTCCGGAAGGATAAGGGTCCTCATCTCAACCGTCTAGTGCATCTCCCTAACTGCTCGGATCCTCACGTGCGCGCGCCCTCCCGGACGTGTATGGACGGACGGGCAAGACCTACGCCCTCGAAAGCAGCCGCACCCATCATCAGATGTGTTCGCACTTCATTGATCAGCAATTCTACCGTGGTTCTGTGCTCCCACTCACTCACCCACCCACCCGCACAACCTGGGTACCCTGTTTTCCCCATTGACGAGTACCGAGTGGTTTGTTTCTCCGGACCGGGGGCGATTGATCAATCCCACTCGCTGTCTGGGCGGGCAGGCACTGCTTATACGGATTCCGTACACCTGACATAGCGACCCGTTGCCTATCTGCATACCTAGGTACTCTGTCTACGTACCGACCACCCCCGTGCACATGGGCACAACCTCATCGTCCAACTTGCACCGTGTATACAGGTAAACCCCCCCCCCCCCGGTTTCTTTCTTGTGTTCCAGCTAACACCGCGGGCGATCCACAACCCCACGGCCCCCTTCTGCTACATACATACATGTGCCACAGGGTCGACTTCCCCGGACTCGGTTGCTACTGGCCTCATTGAGGGCAAGCCACACAGCAGCAGCATCTACTCTGCACCATGCATCTGCATCAAAATAGCATTTTTTACACAGGCCGAACCGGGGGGGGGGGTGATGGAAGAAAGTACACGGTACATGGCGAGACCAATTCTTAAGAGGCCGGGCGGCCAGCCGCTCTGAGGTGCCATAAGGCACCATACTATGTACAGTAAACCGCAGTATAGTCACTTCTCATAACTGCAGCTAGACGGAAGTGTAATTAGTCGTGATGGATCCCCATTCGCAGCCGCCGGCCCTTGCAACGTCAATACATACGTACATACATACATGCTACCCCGGGGCTGTGATAGGGCAGAAGCGGCTTCACATACAGATCTGTAAAGATATGGCATATATATGCATACATACACACATACATACATACATTTACATACAAACACATGTATAGTATCTATGTCTTCGACCCCTGGCCTCCATGGTGGAGCTCGGCAGCCTGACAGCCTGGCGAGCGCTAGTGTACGTATACAACCTCTACGGGGAATGTCCTATCAGGGTATTCCGGAGATGGCCTCTCCAGATCTGCAGGGCATAGTGTACCTAGATGATCTATCTTGCCAGTTCTGCCTGGTTGCCTGCCTGCCTGGCTGTCTGCGCTACCTCACTGCTGCAGTAGTAGCAGTAGTAGTACACCGGGGTTTCACGAAATCTAGGACAGATCATACTGTTGTTGTTATTGGCGTCGCCACACGTCAATGGCCAAGGAAACCTCACAGTTCTTTGAACGGCAACGATCGGCTCTCTCGTACCCTGGTGATATCATCGTTATTTTCTTGCGCGTCTCTAACTTTCTATCTGGCCCCAGCCCCCAGGCTATGTATCGGCAATGAAGTTTCCCTTGCCCACTCCATGCCGGGATAACCCCGTTCCTAGCAGGCAGCCCTGATATCAAGCGAGCGGCTCCCCGGGTATCAGAAAAACACACACAAAACAAGGGACATCAGCACGGAGTACTACGTCCCTGGTAATGTCGCGTCATTTTGGCACCCGAGGGGTCCCGCCCGGTTGCCCGTTCAACGCTGCCGTGGGTCGTCGGGCTGAACCCAGAAGCAGAGCCGCAGGGCCGGCAGCCTTACCGTTTCCACCTCACCGCTGAGAAAGATCTATTTTCGTCCAAAACTTTCCTCCTCTTATGTCCTTCCCATCAGCGGATAAGGCGGTAAACGGTGCTCGACGGGGTTGATGATTTTTTTTCTTCCTGTTGGCTCGCTGTCCGGCCAACGCCGTTGTGGCCGGGTCAAAGGGGTCGATTGAGTTCCGGTTTCGTCACAACCCCCAGAGTCCAGCAACTCTCTCCACTTAATGCTCGTCGGCCTTCTCTGTGGTGGGAAGCTCCTTCAGGGCCTCGCCGATGATGGCCAGGGCCTTGCGCAGCTCAGCTTCGGTGATGACCAGCGGCGGAGCAAACCGGATGATGTTGCCATGTGTCGGTTTCGCCTGTCAAATGTCAGTCTCCGCTTGCTTCGTTGTCCTCGTTTTTCTGGCGAGCTCGTGTATATGTATGTGATACCAGCTGTCCCTGCAGAACAAGCGGTGAAGAAGAAGGGCCGGTCCTCGAACCTTGATACCACGAGGCCCGGCAGGAATCGGAAATGAACTTACCAGAAGACCCTTGTGCTTCAGCAGGATGCACAAGTCCCAGGCTGACCGTCCATTGGCGGCAGCCTCGTCGATGACGACAGCGTTGAGCAGGCCCTTGCCGCGGACCGTGGTGACGATGGGCGACCCGAACGACGACACGCCGTCGCGGAAGATCTGGCCCAGCTTCTCGGCCCTCGCGATCATGTCCTCCTCCTCGATGAGCTCCAGCGCGCGCAGCGAGACGGCGCAGCCGAGCGGGTTGCCACCGTAGGTGCTGCCGTGCGTGCCCGGCTCGACGACCAGCATGACCTCCTTGTCCGCCAGCACGCACGAGACGGGGTACATGCCGCCGCTGATGGCCTTGCCGAGCGTCACCAGGTCGGGCTTGATGCCGGCCCACTGGTGGCAGAGCATCTTGCCGGTGCGACCGATGCCGGTCTGGATCTCGTCACAGATGAAGAGGACATTGTGCTTCTTGCACAGCGCGGAGACCCTGCTAAGGTAGTCCTCATCTGGAACGACCACGCCGGCCTCGCCCTGGATAGGCTCGACAATGAAGGCGGCGGTCAGCTTGCCGTTGGCCTCGAGGACGGCCTCGAGGTCCGCGACGTTGTTGTACCGGATCGGGTTGCCAGTAGTAGGGCAGTATGATCCAATGTTGGGGACGTAGGGGCCATAGTTGTCTCGTGACTCCGGGTCAGTGGACAGGGAGATGGCTGCCATCTATAAGCGGTCGCATTAGTTCCCGATAGTTGCTACGTTCGCATCGTAGCCTTGCAGCCCAACCGCAAGCAGGTAGTAACTCACCGTTCTTCCGTGGAAGTTCTCCGTAGCCGAGAACACCAGCGCCTGGCCCTCAGGCACCTTCTTGACCTTGTAAGCCCACTTCCTCGCGATCTTGATAGCCGTCTCCACGGCCTCGGCGCCCGTGTTCATGGGCAGCACCATGTCGTACCCGAAAGTCGACTTGACCTTCTCGGCCCAGACAGGGAAGACATCGTTGTGGAACGCGCGTGAGCTCAGCGTCAGGCGGCCGGCCTGCTCAGTCAGGGCCTTGATCAGCTCCGGGTGGCAGTGGCCCTGGTTGACGGCGCTGTAGGCGGACAGGAAGTCGATGTAGTGATTTCCCTCGGGATCCCAGACGTTGACACCCTGGGCCTTTGCGAAGACGACGGGGAGCGGGTGGTAGTTGTGGGCGGCGAACTCGTTCTCAGCAGCAATGGCCGACTTGGTGGAGGCAGAGTGGTACGCGTCATGGCTTGCGCCGTTGGCGACAGAAGTGTCCTTGTCTGCGTGAGGCGCCATGTTGTCGGTCGCAATGGTGTTGGGAGACTCGACAAGGTGTTTTGCAAGTAATTATGCGTGTGTTTCTTTGACTTCAGGGCTTTGTCACAGGATATGGTCGTCTCGACAGAGATATCAGGAGTTGTTCAGGAAAGAAGGAAAGGAATAAGACAGATCGTCAGGGGGGGGGGGAAGGGGGAGAGAAGGAATGAGAAGGAGATCGAGGGGGCGGTAAGACTGAAATATTAGTTGGACAGATAGGCAGGAATTCCAATCTACCCACGTCTCTCGTTTATTGTCGCAAGATCTCGCGGGCTCGACATGGTCAGAATCTGGTGCAGCAACACACTAAACCCCTAAGTGCAAGTATAACCGCGGATTTGGTTATGGATTCCAAGGTTACTCCGGAAAACCTGTCATTTCGTGGTCACAAGATAGCAAACCACGGCGGAGGGGCCGAAGCAAGCCGCCGCTATGAATAATGAGTTCATGTTGCCGTATGATCCAAGCTGGAGCCCATGGATTCTTTTCCACTGGTCATGGAAATGGCCTCGTCTTGGAGGTTAAATGCATCAACGCAGTCGAGGCCACGGCCAATTGTTGCACACTTTTGTCTGCTCGGTCTGGCTGGCTAATCATGGCATGGTAGACTAGGTAGCATGGGTTGGACAGCCATATCCGATAGCGGGATGGCGGGGTAGATTCCACGGTACCGTACCTAATGCCCCACGCTTCAAAAGCCACTGCGCCAATGGCCGCCTGCCAATTTGATGTTTAGTGGCCGCCCAAGTGACCAATCACTGAGCGACCGCCAGTATTCCAGGTGGTTGCGTTGCATATTGAGGCTCATTTTCAGGGGCTGCAAGGCGACATCTGCCAGCCCTCCCAAAACCAAATCCTGAACGACGACGGCACAAGAAAAGGCTGACTGGACTGCGTGGCTGATATTGCCAGGTCCCAACATCCATCCCATGAAGTAAAAGCATCTCGTAAGAATGTCTGTCCAAGAAGCGCGCCGGCCTCACTCTCAGCATGGGCTTCCAATCCAGTTACGGCATGTCCTCATAGGTCTTGTCGTCCTGCGGCTTCTCAACACCCTGTGCACTGGCCAGACCTTCTTCCAGCCGGATGAATACTTCCAGGCTCTTGAGCCAGCATGGAACCTAGCATTCGGGCCCGACAGCGGTGCTTGGATGACCTGGGTGTGTAGATCCTAAGCTCAATCAGATAGAACTGTACCCTGGAGACTGTAGACTGATACATTGAGGCAGGAATGGGAATATAAGCTGCGGTCCTCACTCCACCCGGCTCTGTTCGCTGTGGCATATGCCGTAGCAGACAAGTCCATGGCGCTATTGCCATGTCTGTCTCCTTTCAAGGCTTCGGTATTGGCCGTCGTGCCAAAGCTGGTTCAGGCTGGTCTCGCTGTCCTGGCCGACTTATACACCTGGAAGCTCGCCGAGAAGGTCTATGGCCAGGGCAGCAGGTCAGCATGGTCCGCGTTAAGCGTGACAGTGCTGAACCCCTGGCAGTGGTATTGCTCTACCAGGACATTTTCAAACTCCCTTGAGATGACATTGACCATCATGGCACTGAACTACTGGCCATGGGAGCTGCTTGGCGATAGTTCAGAGGCACACGGTGGCTTCTCCGCCAGACGGAGCCGCACTACTAGCCTCCGTATATCACTCTTCCTCGCTGCTCTCGCCGTCCTCCTCAGGCCAACCAATGTCTTCATCTGGGGAACAGTCGCCTTGGTTGCGTTGACCCGCGTCGGGCTGACCGGCAACACTCCGATCACATCACGCGTCGTCTTCGTACTGCTCAGGGAGGCGGTCCTGTGCGGCAGTGCTGCTTTGGCTCTGTCTGCTGTGTCCGACCGTCTATACTTTGGGGCGTGGACATTCCCGCCTTACCATTGGCTCCAATCCAACCTCTCGCAAGATCTTGCCGTCTTCTACGGAGAGATGGCGTGGCATTACTACCTCTCTCAGGGCATCACCCAGCTTACCATGACCTTCCTGCCCTTTGCGCTCGCTGGGCTGTACACATTCACGACCTCATCGGTCCCAAGTGCTACGGCTTTGCAGTCGAACGCGCTCAAGACGCTATCATTCACAGTGTTCACCACCATCGCAGTCTTGTCCTTGATAGCACACAAGGAAGTTCGCTTCATTTATCCTCTTCTTCCAGTGCTACACATCCTCGCCGCCCCATCATTCGCCTCCTTCTTCTCCGCCTCCCCAGGCCGTCAACCCACCCAATTCAAAACTGCCCTTCTCGCCGGCCTCATCTTCGTCAACCTCACAATAGCAACCTACCTGTCCCTCTTCCACGCCGCAGCGCCCATATCAGTGATGCATTTCCTCCGCCACCAGTACGAGCGCGACCACCCCGACCGACTGAACCTTCACCCCCCCCGGCCCATCGCGAACCACTACCACGCCCTCGCCCAGGCGTCGGCACCAGGCCCGGCCGCCGCCGACGACGAGCTCTTCGCGCTCTTCCTGACGCCCTGCCACGCCACCCCGTGGCGCTCCCACCTCGTCTACCCGTCGCTGCGCGCCCGCGCCCTGACGTGCGAGCCGCCCCTGCACACGGCCCCGCGCAGCGCCGAGCGGGAGCGCTACGCGGACGAGACGGCGCGGTTCTACCGCGGCTTCGGGGCCGGCGGCCGCTGGGGCGCCGACTTCCTCGCGGGGGAGGTGTGGCCGCTGCTGGGCGGCGGCGGCGCCGGGGGCGGTGCCGGGGGCGCGGCGAGGGGCGGCGAGGTGCCGCGGTATATCGTCGGGTTTGAGAGCATCGAGGGGATGCTGATGGGCTTTTTCGACGACGAGGCTGGGGCTGGTGGAGAGATGGGTGTGAGGTTGAGACGGGTCTGGAGGGGGTGGAATGGGCTGTTCAGCGATGATGAGAGGAAGGAAGGGTACTTGATTGTCTGGGATACGGGGGTGATTCCGGGCGAGGCCACTGTGTCATGATTCCGACCCAAGAGAGTCGATTATCAGCAAACCGAAATATTTTTTCACCCGCCGGACAGGAGTCGTCGACCCCTCGAAATCCTCTATGGACCTTGAATACATATCAGTCTTATCTGCCTCCCTCCCGTCTACTCCTTTCATCGCTGAAACCTCAGACATATACAACAAGGCAACACCAGCCCCCATCCCCGAAGCAAAGAAAAACACACTCAGAGCATGTACCTAAACGCAGGGTTCAGGTCCCCCAGCTCCATCCTCTCACGCTCCGTCAACGCCCCCCCGGCCGCCCGCCCCCTCCTCCTGTTCTCCCACGCGACGAGCGCGGCGTACGCGCAGCAGCTCGCGGCGCTCAGGCAGAGGAAGCCGATGCAGATGGCGTGGCCCGGCCTGTAGGCCGGCGCGTCCCTGGCCAGGAAGCTGTAGGTGGCGATGATGCCGCCGATGTTGCCGAAGCCGACCTGCCAGGCCGACCCGATGGCGCGGCGGTGGTGCCCGCCCAGGTTCATGTTGAACCAGCACACGGCCACGGGCATGGCCGAGTACGTCCCCATGACGACGAGGAAGAGCGCCGCGTACTGGACGTGGGCGCGGCCGCCGCCGTGGACGGCGAGCAGGACGGCGAAGCCGGCCACGGCCATGCAGATCGGCACCACGGTGAAGAGGAACCGGTGCCTCGTCAGGTCGCTGAGCACGGCCACCAGCATGCTGAAGCCGAAGGCGACGGCCCAGGGCGGCACGCTGTGCAGCTGGGTCTCGATGGCGCCGTAGTGGTACGACTGGATGATGGCGGGGCTGAAGAAGGCGTAGCTGTATGCCGGGACGATGAGGCCGAAGTACATGAAGCCCCCCAGGATGACCTTGGGGTCGCGAAGGACGGTCAGGGCGTCGCGGAAGGTGATCTTGCGCTCGGCGGCGTTGTGGCCCAGGTCGGCCTCCAGGCGGGCCTTTATGTAGGCGCGCTCGGGCTCGGTGAGCCATTTGGACTGCTCGGGGCTGGAAGGTGGGAGAGGGTATTGTATTAGATGCGCATGAACGAGTATGTCGAACGTCCGGGGGTTGCTGGGAACAGGAAGGTTAGGAGATGGTGACTTACAATGATGGGAAGGTGAACAAAAAGATGATGCAGACGAGGAACGTAATGGCACCCTCGATGATGAAAATCCACCTCCATCCGCTGTATCCTCTCATATGGTCCACTGGGAGAAGATCGTGTGATTAATATGGCACAGAACAGGATGAGAACTGGCTGACAATGATCTTTATCAAGGACTCACTTTTCCCAATGGCAGAAGCCAGCAGCCCGCCAAACGCACCAGCCAGACTCGTAGAGCTGAAGAAGAAGGTAAACCGCTTCTGCGCCTCCTGCCTCTTGTACCACATCCCAAGCAGATAGAAGCACCCAGGGAACATGCCACACTCAAACAAACCCAAGAAGAAGCGCGTGGCAAGGATACCAGAGTAGTTCTGCGTCAGGCCCTGGAAGACGGTGATCAAGCCGAACATGATGCCGCAGATGGACAGCCAGACCCTCGGGCTCAGCCTCTTGAGCAGCAAGTTGGACGGGATCTCGAAGAAGACGTAGGGCACGAAGAAGATGGTCAGGATGGTGTTGTACTCGGTGCCGCCGAGGCGCAGGTCCGACGCCAGGCCGAAGCTCCGGGCGTTGGCCACGTTTACGCGGTCCAGGAAGGCGAGGAGGTACAGGATGCTGATGAAGGGGAGGAGGTGCAGGTCTATACGGGCCATAAGCCGCCTCTCGGTCGTGTGCGGCGGACAGGCTACGCCCAGCTCGTCGTACTCGACCGAGCCGCCGTCCGCACGCTCCTGTTGGGACATATCAGTTGGAATGTCTCCTTCCTTCATCGCGGCCGCAGCGACGCCGAGGGTTTCCTCCGGGCCTTCATTGTAGGTCGGAGCTACGTTGGGCGCGTTAACAAAGGCTCTCTTTCTTTCTCTCTCTCTAGGTGGACCGGTTTTTGGAGTCGAGACAGGGGGAGGGAACTTGAAGAGAATTCGACGGAAATGATACTGCGGAGAGGGGGGGCGGGGTGGCATCCATCCATTGCCTAGAGAACTCATATGAGTTGGTACAGGCACACTGGCCGCCCATTCAGCCACTTGGAGAAGCTTTGGGTGATCGATTGACTTATCCACGGAGCGGCGACCACCAATCTAAGATGAAAGGAGGACGGGATTGAAAATAGCCTTGTTCACTTACAAGACTTCTCCTTGGTAGACATTGTCACTGTGTGAGCCGGACACTCCAACCAAAACTAGTCACCAAGCTTGGGAAGCGTTGGGTAAACAATAAGATCATGCGCTTAGAAAGTCTGCAAGATGAGGAATGTGATAAGGATTACAACGGGTGAGTAATAGTTAACTCATGAAGAGACGCCTACCTACATACCTAGGTACCTAGGTATGTACCTAGGTAGTCACTAGTATGTAAAGGTACACTTGCATGTGCGTGCCGGGTGCCCATCCAGGGTTGACACGACCGATCCACCCCCGAATCCCAATCCTTCAATGTTCAAGGGCGGTAGAACCCTTTCCTTCCACGCAGCATCGCAGCATCGCAGCATCGCAGCATCGCAGCATCGCAGCATCGCAGCATCGCTGTATAGCACATAGATGCTGCTGTATAGCACATAGATGCTGCTGTATAGCACATAGATGCTGCTGTATAGCACATAGATGCTGCTGGCCCCAAAATAATAGGCTAATTGGAACTTGGCACTTCGGTTTAGGTACATTTGAAATAAAGTGAGTGGATAGTTTGGAAAGAAGATAAGATGCAATAAAGCCGAGAAGAGGAACTCACCCCGCCTCCTCCTCCCTCAGAGGGTCCCGGGGTAAACGCCCCATAGAAAACGAAGCCTAAAAGTACACCAGTCTAGCTTACTGCGGGGGAAACAAGGGCGCTACTGCAGCTGAACCCCAGACCCGAATTAGGCCAGTCTCCCGGGGCATCGTGACCGTTGGATGCAATTTTGAACAAAGGCCCCGGCTGGCTGAAACCATTTATTAAGCCCATCATGCCCTTTGCCCTTTGTTGTCTAGCGCACCCAGCGTTTTCCCCACCTGGGTTTTTCCAGGAAACTGGACTTCGGGTACGGAGCACCGGACCCCGAGGTATTTTTTATTTTATTTTCCTTCGAGCCGGAGAGCACACGGCTTCGTGAAATAGTCTGTCTCTAGAGGAAGGAATGCCTCTTTCCGAGACTCGAGATGGGGACCTCGGAAGAACGGTCGGCATCTCAGAAGCGTCGTACAGGAAACGTCGCTGTGACTTTTTCTCGAGAATCTCCATGGCAGTCCGTTTCCATCCATCATGTGAAACCCTAACAAATGAATCCCAACCTACCGCCCAACTGTCTGCCCTGTTCCTCTTGCTGACCTGTACCTGTCATCTATCTTCTCTACTCACTTGAATTTGTTCCCAGCACGGAGGATGGCCGTGTTGTGCGCACTTGCTTCCCTGAGAGAAGTTCCTGGTCAGTAGAACCTCGCTGTCACAGGATGATCCGTGGGCGAGAAGAAGTATTTTATAAGATCGTCACCATTCCTTCCGTCCCCAAACCGCATATAGGTAGGTAGCTAAACCAGGGTATCCCTCTCAAGTACTGGGAGCAGCTGTTGCTGACTGCAACAAGCCGCCGCCAGTCATCTTTTTCTTTGCCAAGTTGGTATCGTGATATAAATCCGACAGAATATATGACAGCATTCCTCCACTCCGTCTGTCTTTCGAAACCAGCCGCCTTTTTGTATGCCTTCTTGCTGCCAGTGTTGCTTTCATCTTGCTCATCTACATCACCACAGCTCTCTTCCTTTCCACATACCGACTGACCTGGCCAACTTCTTTCCACCGAAGGTGGGTCACCTTCGACCCACCAAGAATTTGAGATTAAAAACATTAGGAGAGAAGAAAAAAAAGGGGGGGGGGGGAAAATAAAAGGACGGGTTGATTGTAATCCCGTAGTTGTGATCCAGGGGCATAAAATTCGTACATCGTTGTGATACATCCGACACTCATATCCTATTCGTCGTTAAGGTAGTGGTGTGGTCGTTGGGTCTAGTTTCAATGCTGAGAGGGCCCAGGTTCCTGGGCCTTGGGGGCATCCTTCTCAGCCTCGAAAGGCCTTTTGATGTCGAGACTCTTTCCTCGCATGGGAAGAACGCCACTGATGGAGCCGTGATCACCTGGCGGGGACTTGGTTCGCTTGTGATCTGCGTTCTCTTTCGCCTCTCGCATCTTGCTCTTGATCCAGCCCGAGATGCCTTTATGCTCCTCCCTGCCATCCCTGCCAGAATCAAAGCTGGAGTGCATGTCCATAGTGGGATCAGAGGACTCGTTTGTAAAACTGCGTCGAGGCTTGTATGCTTCAGTCCCAACTGAGCTGGTACTCATATCGGCCGTCCTGTTGAACCCGATCCTCCGAGGCGAGGTCACGCTCGGTTCGGACGCGTCGGAGTCCTCCTTCTTTCGCGACAACCGCCAACGCCGCTTCTTCTCCCTGTCCTGCTGCTCGGCGGTCTCAGCTTGCTCGGTAAATGCCGAGTGCTCGTCCACACGGTCTGCCTCAGAATTGTATGAACTGTTCAAGGAGTCTGGAGGGGACTTTTGAGCCTTCAAGGCGTGATCCGCATTCTGCGTATGTAGGGTACCTGTCGATGGCATCTGCGAGGCTCGCGGAGTCGGCTCGGAAGGTGTCTCGGCGGATTCAGGCTTCAAATCCTGCAATGTCTCCTCGGCTTCTTTTCGTGGAGATTCCCCGATTCTCTCCATGGGATTTGGCGACTCCGTATGAGGTGACACAGCAGCAGAATGAGGCAGAGACGCGGTCGAGCTCGCCGCACTGGGGTTGGTGCTAGGTACACGTTTCTTGCGAAGCTTGTTGGGGGCCTTCTTCTCGGTGCCATCCGTTGGCGAGCGCTGGAACAAGCTAGTAAGGTTGCGATCCTTGGAAGAAGTCACGGCTTCGGGCGCATGCCTGAAGTCCAACAGACGCTCCTGACTTCGTTGCGCAGCATGAGCTGGCGTTAGGCCACCTGCGGTGCGCAACATGGGGTCAGGGTACTCCCTAGGCTCGGGCGTTGCCACCTCTTCAACGGTAGGAGGTGCGGGGATGTTGTTTTGAGACGACGCCACCACCGGCGTCAAGGGAGACACAGGCAAGCCCTCGGTTCTCAGGTGCGCAAATCTTCCATGCTGCAATGCGGGTGATCTTTTAGACGGAACAGTGTTGCTTCTGCCAAGGCCGCCGGATGCTGGCGTGGAAACGGCTGGACTACCCGGGCTTGGAGCTCCATTGGATGCGCGGGAACGCCTTGAAGATGTTGACTTGTTACGTCGGATCTGTCCTTCTCTCGACACACTTTCCGCGCCTGCGCTTGCGTTCGACGCAGATCTGTGGACACCCGACATCCGAGACGACCCGGGTGTCGCAGGAGCGTTGATCACAGGGGTGCCCTTCTGAACCTCCTGTACCGTTTGCTCGTCGGCAGCAGTTCCTTGCATCCCGATCAGGAAGTGATCCTGGTTCTCGATCAAGAATATGATGACGCATTGGTTGAGGCGGTACTCTTCGGGTGCCATGGCATGTACGGGGTGGGAGAGCATCCCGGGCTGGAAGATTGCTGCCAGGTTTTGGGAATTCATGCGGTTCTCATCTGCCTTCGCCGCGAAAACAGCCAGCAGATCGAGGATATAGAGCAGAAGCTGTCGGTTCAGGGGAGGCAGCTCCTTGATGCGCTGCTGGTACCTCACAATAGCAGTATCGACGTCGAAGTTTTCAATGAAATGGGGGCCGTCAGCATCACCAACAGCCGACCTGGTCGCGCCCCGGAGAGGATCCCGAAACTTCTCGTACAGGTCGAGGGGCACGACAGGTTCTGGCAAGTCATTCAGATACCGGCGGAGGACATTTGCGGCGTCATGGACCGTGTAACCATCCCAGCTGAGGCCTTTGCCATAGCGATCCGGGGAGTCGAAGATCAGCTTGAGCTCCTTGATGCGCTTCTCAGACCCGTTCAAGCGGAAAATACCCTCGACGCTCGTGGCTGTATCTCCTCGTCAGCACCATTGTTTCCAATCCGCAAGATGGGGTGTAGCACCTACCCTTCTCTTTCAGAAACACTCCACATTTTGCAACCACAATGGGGACGTAGCCGTAGATGTAGCTTTTTCCGTTGTCGTCGACGAGCGAGATGGCGACGTTCGCGTAAACGATGCTCTGTCGCAGTGGTACACCGAAGATGCCTTGTGGTTTCGGTTCTACAGAAGTTAGCCGGGCCATTCCTGGAGCGAGAGTATAAACAGAAGACTGGGTTCTTAGGCGCCGGTCTAAGTACAAGTTGGGGGAGCTGCGCCGTCAGGTATTGTTGCGCCTCTGCAAAGCCCAGCCAAGCACAGCTAGGGGCTGGAGCTGGGAGCTGAGGGCTAGTCTAGGAGCAAGGCCACAACCGCAGCGCCGGGGGATTGACGGGACGGCTGCAAGACATGTTCAATGGGTACACGATGTGCAGTGGGCGTCCCTTATTTTCGGCAAGCACAGCCTCACCTTTAAGGAAAGTATCGCAAGAAGTAGAGGAATGTTCACCATGTGTTTCTTCATGTCTGGTAGACAGCTTGAAGTTTTTCCACCATGACTTCAGATCTCGTTTGCTCGGAATGGAGGCGTGTGAGGTAGGAGTTGGAGGCTGGGCCGTTGTCGCATGGGTCGTGGTAGTCGGGGGATGGACATGAGGAGGATGTAGAGGGTTTGCTGCGGACGTCATCGTGAAGGTGACGGCGCGCAATATCAACCGTGCTGCTGGTGGTGTAGATCAGTGCAGGCAGGACACGAGCAGTGTCGGTGCGGTGCTGCAGCTTTAAGCTTAAAGAAAGCCAGTATGCAGAAGTGATTTTGGGGTTACGGACGGAAACGGATTAGAAGTAAGAGTGTATATGTGGATGTCCTGGCAGCGGAGGAGCAGGAGGGCGAAGGAGCGGCTGATGATGCGCGTGGAGGTGAGCGAGAGTGCTGTGCAGCGGTTGTAGCGTCGTGTTGTGGAGGGAAATGGGTGAAGGAAGCGAGTGCAGTTGATTGATTGACTGATTGATTGATTGAATGATGGATGAGAGGGACCAAAGACAGACAGCGCGACGTGTGACGCAGGCGCAGGCTTGGGCTTAGGCTTAGACTTGTGCTCGTGCCTGTGCTTGTGCTTGTGCTTGTATCTATGTACCTCTTGGGCTCTGGACTCTGGGCCTTAGGCTAGGGGGGGGGGGTTACCACCCTGGTAGAATGTACCGCAAAGACTGCGGCTGGCTTCAATGGCTGGGCTAATGGGTTGGCAGTACACCCCTGTGTCTTTATGGTTGGACGAACTGGGGATAGCACTTGAGACCAACAGGCAACAGGGCCGCCCCCCCCCTAGACTTCTTGTGGTGTGATCTTGTTGGTGGAAAACAGCTCTCCTGTCCAGTCCACTCAACTGAACATAGGCACGCACAACACACAAGCAGGACAACCTGGGGCCAGAGCAACCTTGCAATCTTGTTGATTTGACCTTGTGTGGACCTCAGTTACCTGTGTACCTACTTAAGTATGTAGGCACGTAACTAGGGTCCTGACCACCGCGATGTTGTTTCTTGCTTTCTCTATTCTTTTATTAGAATGCCACAGGGGCTGATGGGGCCGACTACATCATTAAGCCTGTTCTGTTTACCCAGGTGGTCTGGGTGGCAGGGTGGTGCTCATGGCGCCAAACATCAAAATTCTGAAAGAAGAAGAAAAAATAAAGTTGTAGATCATGATGGGCCCGATCAAGAAATCATGGGTTCAATATCTCTTGTAAACATCAAAGCTCTGCAGACCGTCAGACCCTAAGCATCACCGCACTGAATACACGCTCTGATCTCCGGGATCTCCAACAAATTGTGGCTTTGATTTTTAGGTTGAAATAGGGGGGTCCTGTCTTCTCACCACTCCAGTGCAGGTCATCGGCATCCACTGTGCAGTACCGGTACTACTATGGTATGTACTGCCAGTCACTTCAGCTGTGAGAGGTCTTGTCCCTAAGTAATTATAGCTCAGCCGATTGCATCTACCTTCCTAGGTACTCCCCGTGATAATTTCATTATATAGAGCATTGCCATGTATTACGCTTTTTCCAGATGCAATACCCCTTCGCGTGAACCTCACTCCCTATCAGCCCTGACAATCTTTCTTCAGCCTGATGATATACCTAGGTGTTTGTTCTCCGGAAGAAGCAATAATATGCAGAGGTGGAACAGTCAAGTCAGGGATAAGCTCAGGGACTATCCCCACTTGTAAGGATGCTGTACTATGACATTTGACAAGAAAGATCCCAGCTTTATATCACAATGCATTGGGAAGAAAACTCTGAAAGCCTCTTTTTAAGCTTTGCACACGCGTCCTAGCCACTAGCTGCATGCTGTTGCGGCCTGGGAACCCGCCTTAAGGCATATATATATGCACTTTGGTCCTTGAGGGCTCGGCATATTACATCAATGTCTTCCAGCCCTGTCAGACCTCTATCCGTCCGGACGTCAGCTCTGGAGTTTTCGCCGGCGGTTTCTACCCTTTCTGTCCAGACTAGCTGATCCTTTGTGTTCGTTCGCCAGGGATGAAGCTCTGGGCCCTTCTAGGGATTTTATAGCTAGGGGCCACCTGGCAATGAATGGGAGGCGTCGATCTCTTGAGGGTGCTAACTCGATACCATTGAAGTTTTCCTGAACCCCTATATTCTCCGCCGTAGGTACCACATACCAGATAGCCCTGATAGCTATGATCATTGTCCATTGTTGTTGATGTGAACATCGGGGCACCGGTATCCACCGCCCAGCTACAATGACGCAAAACGCTGCATCCGGCCACGACGAGTCTCGTCAAAGACCAAATCGAAACCAGCCATCCTCAATACCGCTTCAACATTTAACTACGTGCCCAACAAAACAAGTCGTTATGTGGAATCCAGTATCAATCTGGTGTAAAAACACCCCAAGACCCTACCCCCTGCTCCACTCCTCTCCCCTCCTCCCGCTTTTCCCTATGGGATTGTCTTCCAGGAACCCGTCCTCCCGTATGTACTGAGTATGTATGCTTGCTTCCTGTCTACCCACCTAGGCAGGTAGGTATCTGGGTAGGTAGTTGGTGCTTGGGCTTGGTGGTGGTCCCGCGGGGGCCCAGTTCCAGATCTCTGGTGCTTTGCTTCTGCATGCTCCATTTTTAGCTCATGCAGGGCCACCTTCAGGCCATCCCGGCGAATCGGCTGAGGTGACGGCCAAAGCAAGTTTTCCATGTCACTCGCTGCTGCCCCTCATCCTCTTCCTCCTCCCTCCTCGCCTGCTCTCCCCGAGAAGACAAGGAACTACAGGTGGGAGCCTCGTCATACCGCTACATAGCATGTAGTATGTTGCCATCGCCATCCCCATCGCCGCCGTGTGCTGTGGGCCGTGGACCGTGGACCGTGGGCCGTGGGCCGTGGCATCGTGAGGCGAAAGCTTGACGTACACAGCATATGCAAGCTAAGTGTATATATTTGGCACGGCCATGATAAGAGCAATACAGATCAAAACCTGTCAGATTTGCCATGTGCTCAGAGGTGGGACCCCGTCCGTCCAAGAGATCATGGGGTTCCCGTCATCATACTTTAGCACCCGAGTCCTTCTTGGCGACCGTGCTGACGTCGAGGGTTGATCTCATGCACCTCTTTCCCCAGCTGCTTGTCTTGTTGGTTGCCCCGCGTCGTTTGCTTTGCCTGCGTACCTGCCTGCCCGCCCGCCCGCCGGCCCTGAACCTGTCTCGGTGCGATGCGGCCGAGGGGCATCACGGCTCGACCATCGAGGTCCGTTTACTTGCTTGTTTGCCTGCTTGCCTGACAAGCCTCGCTGATAGGATGCCCGGTATTTGGCTTCTGGAGTGTCTCAGGAAACGCTCGTTTCGCTCATCTTCGTGATGATCAGTCCCTCGAATACCCTGTAGCATGTTTCGTCTGTCGACGGCGACTTTCAGTGGTTCTCAGCTTTCCAATAGCGTGGGGCTCGGCCGCCGAGGAGCCTACAGGATTTGGGGTCTCAAGAGGTCTTCTGGGTCGTGTGATGTCCTTTCAGGCGTACTGGTGCCCCAAAACATGGGGACCCATGGGGGCCAATGGGGAGCCAAGATGATTCGCAGGTTCACCAATTCACCTTATTCGTATCTGCATATTCGTCGCAATGGAAATCCGGACTCTCCCATGTTCCCCCTAAGTGTAGATCTACGGGGGCACACGGCGCCGGGACTGGACCACCGACGTGAGACGGCATACTGATAACGGCTGTCAACAGCTCGTGGAAAATTGGTGTTTGACACAGTCCCACAGCTTATTTAGCTTCATGGAAGCAATCATTCAGACTACGGAGCACAAGCGCTGTGTGAGATCAGCGGCTGCTGCAGCGTCCGGCGCGTAGTAATTACACAGCAGTAAAGCGGTGGTTTTGCAGCATGCGGTTGCTAGCAGGGAGCGCCACAATATGGACATCGGATGAGCTCAGTGACGATATATACGAGCCTGTCGTCATTCAGGAAGTGGCTTATCCATCACTTTCGTGGACAACCCGCTCCATATCGGTTGAGCTCCGGATTTTGAGCAGCTGCCGGGCGAGGTGGTCACCAACAGTGGCCGCCATTATGGCCGTCCACAGCCGCAGGGCGAGACGCGGACTTTGCAGTAATGCCAGGTCACTCAATGCCTGACAAGAACTACCGGTAGCGGTCGGTTGCACAGCGGCGTCAAAGTCGATGCTGCGGACCATTGACCAGGTATCTCTTGTTCGTCGGGCAAGATGCAACGCGCCCCGCCGCTTTGCAAGCCGACCAGGTTGCGAAGCCAGTGTTCTGTACGACCATTGCTGAATCGCAAGAAATGGATTAACCCAAACGTGGTCACGAGTTTTGAAAACGGTGAGCTGTTGGTCAGTATAATCGTTAGCCAACCTCGTCTGTGGTCATAGACACACGACACCACCACCACCTTCCCTTGAGAGACAAGGACGAGTGGCTGAGCTGTAGCACTATTGCTGCAGTATATCAGTGAGCCACCCCCAAGACCAGCATTGTCTCTCTAAGCTGCTGGAATGATGACTGCTCATCAAAGGTCCAGACTCGAAGCCTTACTTCCCTCTTGCAGCAATGATATCATGCTTACCGTGACTGCAACGTTTAAGCTCTAAAGGAAGAGGCCGCCTCTTTAGAGCTTGCAGGAGCTGGGAAGTATATAGGTGCCAATACAACACATGAAGCCCTCGATACAGCTAGGCCGTTAACTCGGAGCTGAAGACCAATCACCGTGTACTACCTTCCAAGCAGGCGCCTTGCATCGACGTCCGAATAACCTTTCAAGCCTTCTCCGGAAGGCAGATACTTGACCCTGAGCCGAGCAACAATGGTCAGGACTTGGTCTTCACTCGCCACGGAAGTGTCCTCGGCAGACAGTTCCGACGTATCCCATGACCAGTGAGGCAAACATCTATGCACCTGAGCGAGATGATCCGGCGTGCTGACGAATATGCTACAGGGGCCGTCCCGCAAAGCGAATCCGTCTCGAGGCTCCGACGAACAACTATCCGTCGATTCCTTGGCTCACTGAGAGCTGGCTAGCCAAGGTCGTCCCGTACGAGCGCATCGCGACGGCGAGCCCTAGACTGGGAGTCGGGGTTATTGGGCAGGGTCTACTAGACCACCATATCAACCTCCTGCCGAACATCACCGGCCTTCAAGACTTCATGCCTGTCCGTAACAGCAACGGAGGACAGCCAGGGTATAGGGCCAAGGTTGTGACTTGGCCGATGTCCAAGAAAGACGCGTTGAAGGTCAAGGAGTTCGCAGCTTGATAGGAAGGAGGCGGTGCTTCGACTTCGTTGGCAGGTTGGGCGGAGGTTTCGTAGTTGGTCGCTCGTTCGGTCGCATTGGAGAGTACGTTTAGGCAATTATAGATACCGACAACATTCGTGAGGACCCTTGTTACCATGTTACCACTTTAGGCCTGCTGGTCAGTCCCTTCCGCGAGGTGAACTTAGGTCCTGGAGCCTGTCCAAGACAACCAACCATATGAGGCCCAGAAGCCCCCTCACAAGTAATGCTGAATACTTAGGTAGGCTGCTGTACGGAGTACTCCAAAAGCCATTGAGGGTGGAGCAAGTAGTTCGGGTGACGTGCTGCTGCCTGCCGAGGGATGATGACAAAAGATCTCAACACAAACTGTTGTCTCATGGAAGAGGCATGAGGTTTATGAGGCTTCAGGTTATAATAGCTTATTTGCCTCCAACAATCCTGGTCAACAGACACCTCGGTGGCCAACATGTAGTGAAACAGTCAGCAAACTCTCAAAAGGCCTTGGCTTGGAAGCTGTTGGAAGCTTCCAAATCTGGGTTGATAAGACAGAAGCTTGGGCCACATACTGGCCTCGGCAACGGAGCTGACTTGCCCCGGGCGGTTTTTCCAGCTCCGCAGTGGCCCGCTAGCCATCAAATCGTCATACTGGAGTTGCCTGGTGGGTAAGGAAGTGCCACCTTTAGCCCATCTACCGCCGCCATCGCCATCCATCGTCAGTCACGACAGCTCTTCTCAACCTACACCTTACACCTCCATACACTTTGAGAAAACCACCACAACAACCCTTCGGTTTTCTTCCATACCCCATCCATCCTCTCCCATAAACCTTCCCATCAGGCAAACGAGTGCCTGTTTTTCTTGATTTCAATAACAACAACAACAATAACAACGTCTCCGTTTCCTGCGAGCAACGTTGTTCTAACCCAGCAAACGCCAACGCACCTTCCCGGACTTGCGGCATCGACTTGACTTTCGTTTCCCTTTCCCCCATTCTATCAGATCAAACAGCAAAGATGGCTCCTGAGCCTACGCCCGATCACTCTGAGAAGAAGAAGAGCCATCTGATGTAGGCACCAAGCAACCCCGCCACTGCACGGTGCATCTAGACTGACTGACTGACTCTGTAGGGACGCTTCTGGTGCCGAGCGCAAGGATGAGGATGATACCGCGACGGCCATCCTGAAGAAGAAGAAGAAGCCTAACCAGTTGATGTA
This sequence comes from Cytospora piceicola, assembly GCA_023375675.1. Lineage (NCBI taxonomy): Eukaryota > Fungi > Ascomycota > Sordariomycetes > Diaporthales > Cytosporaceae > Cytospora > Cytospora piceicola. The sequence continues at coordinate 653,053 of JALQBC010000013.1, read as the reverse complement.
TGCAGTATAGACCCCCGCTTCAGCGTTTGAGAAATTACTAATGGCATTTAGGGTCACTGACGCCGTTAACGATGACAACTCCATCATCGCCCTGTCCAACAACACCATGGACACCCTCCAGCTTTTCCGTGGCGATACCGTCCTGATCCGAGGCAAGAAGAGGAAGGACACCGTGCTTGTTGTCCTCGGTGACGATGAGCTTGATGATGGCAGCTGTCGTCTGAACCGTGTGGTGCGACACAACCTGCGTGTCAAGCACGGTGACGTCGTCACCATCCACCCTTGCCCCGATATCAAATATGTATGTTACAGATGTCACCTTCAAACCCAAACCGATGTTGACTGACAAATCAAAAGGCCAAGCGAATTGCTGTCCTGCCGATCGCCGATACCGTCGAGGGTCTTACCGGCTCCCTGTTCGACGTTTTCCTTGCCCCATACTTCAGGGAGGCCTACCGGCCAGTGCGCCAAGGTGACCTTTTCATTGCCCGTGGTGGCATGAGACAGGTCGAGTTCAAGGTTGTCGAGGTTGACCCCCCAGAATACGGTATTGTTGCACAAGACACGGTCATCCACTGCGAGGGAGAGCCCATCCAGCGTGATGAGGAAGAGAACAACCTCAACGAGGTCGGCTACGACGACATCGGTGGCTGCAGAAAGCAGATGGCTCAGATCCGTGAGATGGTTGAGCTTCCCCTGCGACACCCTCAACTCTTCAAGTCTATCGGCATCAAGCCCCCACGTGGTGTGCTGTTGTTCGGTCCTCCCGGTACCGGTAAGACGCTCATGGCTCGAGCCGTTGCCAACGAGACCGGCGCTTTCTTCTTCCTGATCAACGGACCCGAGATCATGTCAAAGATGGCTGGTGAATCAGAGTCAAATCTGCGAAAGGCCTTCGAGGAGGCCGAGAAGAACTCGCCCGCCATCATCTTCATCGACGAGATCGACTCTATTGCCCCCAAGCGTGACAAGACCAACGGCGAGGTCGAGCGTCGTGTTGTGTCCCAGCTTCTGACTCTGATGGACGGCATGAAGGCTCGTTCTAACGTCGTGGTCATGGCCGCTACCAACCGACCCAACTCTATTGACCCTGCTCTGCGTCGTTTCGGCCGTTTCGATCGTGAGGTTGATATCGGCATCCCTGACCCCACCGGCCGTCTTGAGATTCTCCAGATCCACACCAAGAACATGAAGCTCGGCGACGACGTCGATCTGGAGCTGATTGCTGCCGAGACCCACGGTTACGTTGGTTCGGACGTTGCTGCCCTCTGCTCTGAGGCTGCCATGCAGCAGATCCGTGAAAAGATGGACCTCATCGACCTCGACGAGGACACTATCGACGCTGAGGTCCTTGACTCTCTTGGCGTCACCATGGAGAACTTCCGCTTTGCTCTGGGTGTCTCCAACCCATCGGCCCTGCGTGAGGTTGCTGTTGTCGAGGTGCCCAACGTCCGCTGGGAAGACATTGGTGGTCTGGAGGGCGTCAAGCAGGAACTCAAGGAGCAGGTACAATACCCCGTCGACCATCCCGAGAAGTTCCTCAAGTTCGGCATGTCTCCCTCTCGTGGTGTCCTCTTCTATGGTCCCCCCGGTACAGGTAAGACGATGTTGGCGAAGGCTGTTGCCAACGAGTGCTCGGCCAACTTCATCTCTGTCAAGGGTCCTGAACTGCTGAGTATGTGGTTCGGTGAGTCTGAGAGCAACATCCGAGACATCTTCGACAAGGCTCGCGCAGCTGCACCTTGCATTGTCTTCTTGGATGAGCTGGATTCTATCGCCAAGGCCCGTGGCGGCTCCGTTGGTGACGCTGGCGGTGCCTCGGACCGTGTCGTCAACCAGCTTCTGACTGAGATGGACGGCATGACCTCCAAGAAGAACGTCTTCGTCATCGGTGCTACCAACCGACCCGAACAGCTGGACCCCGCATTGTGCCGACCAGGACGTCTCGACTCCCTCATCTACGTGCCTCTGCCCGATGAGGCTGGTCGTCTGGGTATTCTCCAGGCTCAGCTCCGCAAGACGCCGGTTGCTGGCAACGTCGACGTTTCCTACATCGCCTCCAAGACTCACGGTTTCTCCGGTGCCGATCTGGGCTTCATTACCCAGCGCGCTGTCAAGCTGGCTATCAAGGAGTCTATTGCTCTCGATATCGAGCGCACCAAGGCCCGCGAGGCTGCCGGTGAGGACGTCGACATGGAGGATGATGCCGAGGATCCCGTCCCTGAGCTCGACAGGCGCCACTTTGAGGAGGCCATGCAGATGGCTCGCCGCTCCGTCACTGACGTCGAGATTCGCCGGTACGAGGCCTTTTCACAGCAGATGAAGAACGCTGGCCCCGGAGCTTACTTCAAGTTCCCCGAGGCTGACTCTGCTGCCGCCAACGCTGGTGGTGACTCTTTCGGCGATGCTGGCAACGACGATGGCCTCTACGACTAAATGCCATGCCCATCCCTTGTATTTTAATTTTGTTGCTTGATGAGGTTTGGGAATAACCGGTGAACTTGGTTCAAGGTATCGAAGATATTCGCCTGCCTGCCAGCACGTTTGTCCCGACAGGACATGGTGGCACAGGGTGGACAAAGACGATTTTGACACACACGGGCCGTGCAGGGTTGTTTTGGGCGTTGGCAGATCAATTACGTGGAGGTATACCCGACATCTCTACACTGGTTGTCGGGCTTCTGCCGTAAAGTCGAACGCTCCATCATAGACTGCGACCTTGGAGTTTGCTGGCTGCCTTGGCACAGGCGATCTGGACACGATAGATTTCCTTAATGAGACCTGCTTATGAATGACTTCCGGTCCTATGTGTAGTTCTTGATGCCCCTTTGACCTACATGTGCCTGACTGACATATGTGCCCATCACCACGACTGTAATGAGCAAAGCTCTTGGGAGTCAGATTTCAGGATCGTGGTATGTACTTGACCTCGGTAGTCACCACCCTGATCACCATTTCCCCGCTCGTCAGCAAGGAGGTCAGGTAGTCTACAAGCGCCCCGAGCCACCTAGGTAGTACATCGTGGTCGGTCCCTCTTAAGGTTGCGCGTGGCTCTGACCAGCCGGTACATGACTGCTTTGTACTCATGTGCAAGCCGACGGAGTCGTCCACAGATAGGTGGTCTCAGCATCGGATGGTGAACCGTAGCCATAACGGGTGGCGGATAGTAAGGCTCGACGCGTGCCTCGAACACAAGGAAGGGCAGGTCGTCACCGGATCGGGACATCAAGGCATATCACAACTATAGCGTCCATACTCTGGCCATCCCGAGGAGAAGAAGATAAATGATAGAAAACACTCCATTTTGATCAAGTGTCCTTCAGAATGCAACCAACCAGACCAACGCCGTTTGCCCGGCCTTCCGTGCCGTTCCCATTTTGATGCGCCCCTGCTGGTCCCCGATGCGGGACCTGCGTATATGTACGTAGATATGTGTGTGTGCGCTCGAAGCATGTGTGCTGGCGCCCACGCAGAGAGGATCCGTCCCCGGTTTGTTACAAAAGACGTTTTTCCCCATCGAGAAGCCACCGCTTCCGCTTATGCCTTGGGGGTGGGGAGGGGGTGCCGGAGGGTGAGACCCGGTCACAGAAACCTCATGCCCAGAAAAAGGGCACCTCGAGGATGTGGTCGTCGCCCGGTGATGCCCCCCCCCCCCAAAAAAAAGAAGCCGAGCCGAGCAATAGCAGCGTCTACTCCTCGCCGACCGGCTTCCCACACACCCTAGTGCATCCATTGTCCGTCCTGTTTTCTCACCAACGTCCTCGCGTGTCCCACTCGCCTCTTTCCACCCTCGACCATTGCCCCCTGGGTGCAGCCCGGGACATCCGCGTAGATATACCACGGAGTTGCCTCCTCAAGCCCTTCTCTTCCCTCTCCCCCCCTCTCCCTCACTCTCTCTCTCTTGTAGGAAGCGTGACCCTCCCCTCCCCCCGCCCATCAGGCAGCCCCGTTCTCCTCCTCGAACTCGGCGACCTCCCTCAGCGCCTGGCTCGTCACCTTGAGCGCCTCGTCGACCACGGCGGCCGGCACCGCCAGCGACGACGGCGTCTCCCTGTTCAGGTTGCTCGCCTCGCCCGGGCCGGGCCCCCTGTGGCTCCCGCCCCTGGGCCCCGAGCCGGCGGCGGCGCCACCTCCCCCCCCGTTGACCTGCACCGACGACGACGAGGAGGAGGAGGAGCCGTTGTTGTTGTTGTTGCCACCTGCGCCGGCGGGCGGGTCGGCGGGGGCGGCGGTGTTGTTGGTGGCGTTGGCGTTGGTGGCGTTGTTGTTGGTGCTCGAGGAGGAGCCCGGGTTCGGGCGCAGGGACGTCTCCCTCCGGACCTCGTCGAGGACCTGCTTCAGGAGCACGGGGAAGGTGGTGACCTCGCCGGAGCGCAGGAGGGCGAGGGCGCGGCTCTGGACCTGCGTGGGCCAGTTGTTCGGGTGCGCGTTGAGGGTGTAGAGGAGGTGGTCTTGGATTCTGGGCGGGGAGGGGGGGGGCAGGCGACGTTAGCATAGGTGGCCAGCGGGGTTCAATGGTGATGCACTGGGTAGTTGATGGCGGGTGGTAGTGGTAGTAGTAGTAGTGGCAGTGGTAGCTTGCTCCCTGGGTCTGAGTCTCTCCAGATTTGTCGATAGTATCATCCCAATTCAGGTGCACGTTGGGAGTGCGTGGTGGTTGTGTTTCGGGCGCCATTGTAGCAAAGCATGACAAGGAGATGGAGGCAAGGAGTGCAGGGAGTGGGCATTTAGATTGGGAAACTCACTTCTTGTCGTGGCCGCCGTTGATCAACAGCATATTGAGCTGGGACCTCAGGTCCGGATCCATGGTGGCAGGTGTATAACTAGCAGCCGCACTCGGGATTCTGAGCTTCGTTGTTGGTGGCCGTATGGACGGGTTTTGTGACATAGTAGGCGAAAGCTGGGGGGGAGGGGGGGGTTTGTGTGTTGCGGGAAGGGGGATAGGATGGATGGATGGGATGGGGATGGGGATGGGATGGGATGGAGGGACGGGGGTGGGGGTGGGGGTGGGGGGGAAAGAGAGATGGGGGGGGAGGGGGGTAGGAGGGGGGGAAAACACGACCGCAGCCTCTCTATGTCTTGCTGGTGTCTCTATATCTTGTCTCTCTCTCTTGTGTCTCTTTCTCTCTCTATTTCTTTAGAACTCTGCTGCTGTAACCGGCGGCTTGTTTACCGTTTACCGTACCGTACTGTGTTGTACTGTACTGTACTGTACGTAGGGTGGCCCAGGGTGGTACACACAGAGCACAAAGCTACCTAATCTCTAGCTGAGAGTTGCCAGGGTAGCTTTGTGTTAGCGTGAGGCGGAAAGGGAAGAAGCTTGTGTGAGGGTTCTTGGGCTCTTGGGCTGTGGCTGGCTGGTTGTCTGTCTGTCTGTCTGTGTCCTCAGGTGGTTGTATTGTGGTGGTGGGTGCAAAAAGAGCTGTTGACTTTGCTACAAGTCGAATATGGATCGACCGTTCTTGTTGCTGGTGAATGTGCCGTCCGTTTGTTTGCCAAAGCTTCCTGGCGTGCAGTGCAGTGCAGTCTTCGACAGGGCAGGGAAATAAGTCGATCGGTTGATGATGAGATGGAGAGTTTTGATTCAGGGTGTCCTGTTGTTTAGGTATCAGGCTCAGAAAGAGGATGAAGCCTTACAGTATTCGAGGTTCGTATGTATGTAGATCAAAAGAAAGTTACAAATGTCGTCATGAAACATGAGTTCAACCAGGTCCAGGATCAACAAAGAAAGGCAGACAGGCAGAAAAGACAAGGCTGAATAGCATTAGCAGAGAATAAACACACTCGGGAACAGGCCAGCTTTTGACGGCCCCACAGCCTCGCCTAGCCCAAGCCGTTGAACATTTGAGTGGGTTCAATCTTCAACTAATAATACAGGGGTGCTTATATGCTTTTGATGCTCTTGACAATCCTAACCTGTGATATTTACTGTCTTTCAACACTTTCAATCTTGTGGATTCAAGGTGCAACGCTTCGTCATGTAAGAAATGTTATTCAATGGGCTTCGAAGAAAAGAAGAAGAGAAAAGAAGGACAAAAGCCCACTCCCCCTCGAGCAGCCACGACTTTTGTTTTCTGGAACTCAAAAACAACCGTCCGCCTCGCTCGAGTATGAAGTTCAAACTAAAATATGGATCCCGAATCCAATTATTTCCCCATCCTGCCTTGTCCGTGGCGTCGTCGCCATGTTATGCCATGCCATGCCATGCCACCCAGTCTATTGTTTTTTCCCTGCGGGTTCGTTGAAGGAAGGCAAAAAGAAGGCAATAAAAACACCAACCAGGAAACTGAGGGAAACCAAATCCGAGGAACGTGCTTTTAACGTGCCTTCGTCCTCGTGGGAGACCATAAACAAACAAACAACAAAAAAAGAAACGAAAATCATGGTATATGCTCCATCTCCAGCAGTGGTATACAGCCATTAGTCAAGTCCGGACCTGGCCATCCCTCCGTATCCCAAGAACGCCGGGCCTCTTCAGAATATGTCGATGGTAAAAGCAGGATCATGTACACCTGCAACTTGTCGGGGGGGGGGGGGGGTTCGTAGATGCATTATAATTTAGTAGAGTCGACAAGATGGCTGGTTTGCACGGCCCGTGCATGCCGTTGAGACAGATGTGTCATAACAGAAGAAAAAAAGGACCAAGATAACAAATGATCGAGATGGGAGAGAAAGGTAGGTCATCTGGTCGCCATGTGGCCCGTCTAAACGGTGCCTCGCAGTCGCTGCTTGCGCGCTAGCCAGTCACCAAGCATGTTGTCAAGTTGCTACAGCCAGGGTTAGCCAGTGGTCCGTCCTTGGGGTAGATCCAGAAAACTTACGGTTGTGATCTCTGCCAACTTGGCATTCTGCTCCTTGAAAAGCGTACCGGCGACCGGGTGGTCTGGTCCAACAGGCTCGACGTCGGTCTTGTCGTAGACCACGACGAGGAGGTCTCTGATGTCCGACCCTGAGTCGAAGAAAGCCCGCAGGCTCATGTCGTTCCATGTCGAGACGGTGGTGGTCGACGTCGAAGTCGTAATGGAGTCCTGGTTTCGATGTGCCCCACCCGCTTCTTCCCTTTCGATCAGCTCTGGCGATGGCGACGGCGATGATACTTGTGACGAGTGATCCCCCTGGCTGGATGTGTCGCCCATCAAACCTGGAGGCTTATCACCGCTTGGAGTCATTGGCGACACCTGGATAGGCGACTCCGACAGGCGTTCCCGTTCCCCTTGCTGCGCAGCACTGGTATCAGCACCCACACCTTTCTCCTCGGTGATGGTCGAATCCGACTGCGCCGACTGCGTGCTGATGTAGCTATCAGGAAACGCTCCTGGCAAGGTTGGCCTTAGAAGCTGTTCCTGCCGTGGCTGTTCCTGAACTTGTTCCTGGGCTTGCTCTTGAGCTTGCTCTTGAGCTTGCTCCTGAGGCTGCTCCTGAGGCTGCTCCTGGGATTGCCCCTGGGATTGCCCCTGGGGCTGCTCCTCAGGCTGGTCTTGAGGCTGCTCCTGAGTATAATCTTCAGGCTGTTCTTGGGGCTTCTCCTGAGGCTTGGGTTTCGTGGACGACATCTGTCTGAGTGTCGCGTTGTAATCGTCCACACCAGAGTCCGAGTCCGAATCCTCAATCAGCATGCGCGACATTCCAGGCTTGTCGTCGATATTCTGTGACCGAGCTGGGCCCGCCGCAGCGTTGTTCTGTCTGGAGTCGTCTACCGGGCTTGGCCGTGCAGCCGGAGGAGCCCATGACTTCTGTGCACTGTCCTGCGCATCCTGTGTGTCTGGTTCCACAACACGCATCGACGCAGGCGGTACGTTGGATACGTTCTTCAACCTCTGTTCGTTCATAAAGGACGAGAGATTCACGGAATTGGCACCCTCCCTCGGCGCAGGGCCAGGCTTCCTCGTCGCTGGTGGCTCTACCCGCGGTTGCTGCTTTTGTAGCTTGGCTGCGTTCCGCTGTGGTGAAGACATCTTGTCGGAACTGTAGTCGTCGTTGACATCCTCCGGCTCCCTCTCCGCGGGCGACGTGACCGTCTCGACGCTCGTGTCCAGGGAGCGTTTGCCGAAGACATCATCGTCGTCGATTGACTTCGACCTCTTGTCCTTGCGCGAAAACAAGCTCCTGAAACCGCCTTTCTTTTCCTTCTCTTTCTTGTCCTTACTCTTCTTAGGGTCTTCTCTGAGTTCTCTGTCTATCCTCTCCAGCCTGTCGAGACTCGGTCGATGTTTGACGCCTTTATCCGAATCAGTCGATTTCCTTACAGTACCATCGTCCCGTAGCAAATTAGGCGTGAGGGTGATCTTCTTGGTTTCTACTGTATCGTCTTTGAAAAAGGAGTCCCTGACGGTCCCATCGGCCCTCCTCTTCGGACCATCCACACCGTTAGTCTCGAATATTTCCTCGCTGGTCCGATTGCCCTTGGAGCTTGTGGGCGAGGAGTTTCCTTCCGCGTCCGTAGGCTCGACGATTTGGACAGACTTTTGCTGCGCCCTTGGCCTGAGCGGGGCAACCAGTGCCGAGTCATCGCCGTCAACGCCTTCTTCGGCCATCTGCTTGTTAATGGCCGCTTGTTGCTGGGCCTGCTGCTGTTGAGCAAAGAGTTCGGCCTCAGCATCCTCCTCGTCCGTACTGTAGTCGAAATCCGAGTAGTCCACATATGTCGGTGCTGCAAATGACACGTTCTTGGCTTTCCTCCTGCGCACTGCCGTCATGAGTGAGTTCTTGGATTTGTCGGATTGATCACCGAGCATCGTAGCCGACAACTAAATGATGTTAGCTTCGCGCTCAGAAGGGGCCAGGGCAGTCAGCGTACGTCAATGTTCCGGTGCTTGTTCAGACGGGCAAGTCTTTCAGTTGGTGTTTCGATATGCTCGGCCGGCAAGTACCCTTGAGATAGTTAGCCATTGAAGAGGAGTGACCGGGCGGTTTGGAGCTCAACATACCTATACTACTGTCTTTGACTACTCGAACAAGCCACCAATAGCTATTACTGTCGTCAAGTAAAACCATAGCATCGCCCTTGGTCGCGTTTGCTTGTCCCTCGACGGTCGCTATGAAGGTGTGAAGGGCGTAGACGAGTTCGAAGTCGATGTCCTCTGTATCGTGTAAGCACTCACCTCCCCAACCGGAATCGACAAATCTGGGGTCTATGGACTCAAAGGAAAGGTCGTCATCATCATCTTCGTCGATGGAGCCCTCGTATGGAACGATCAGGTCCTCAATGTCGTCAAATTCGTCTTCCATGTCGATGGCTTCATCGATGCCCGTCTGCTCTTCTTTGGAGTCTTGTCGTGGCATGTTGTCGTCTGTGACTTGCTCGGCCTCCATCGTCGCAGTATCCTCCTCATACAGTTGCCCCTTGTAATCATGGCCATAGACGCCTTCTCTTGATGGACTTGTACCGATATCCCCTGTATCATTTCCCTTATATCGAGCTGTTGTATTGCCGCTAGGCTGTTCGTCGAGTTTGTCGAGACCGTCGGGCCAGGCAACAGGAAGATGATGATGACGAGGGGGGGATTCTGCAGGCACTTTGGCTGCTTGCTTGAGTGGTTGCTGTATGGGTAAGTAGTCAGGCAGGTCGAGGTATGGAGAAGATGACCTCGCCTCGCTGAAGCAGTTTGGTGCCGGAGAACTACACCGCGACACGTATTGCTGTGGATTGCTGAGGGTTGGAAGTTGACAAGGTAACCCACCATCATCGATTGAGGGCGAACTCGATATCTTGTCCATCATGTCATCGTCCAAGTCGCCGTCTTCCCCTTCCAGGTCGCCATCCTCGATATCATCGCGAGACACCAGGTCCCCATTCTGTGTGGCAGAAAGGTCGTCTTCGTTATGTGTCGCCATGTCGCCGCCGTTGTGGTAGTTGTTTCGTGACTGGGCGTGCAGGGAGTTGGTGACGCTGGCAGCGAGGTCTTCGGCGTATTGTTGTAGGTCGCCAGAGTCGCCGTTGGCCCATGAAACACGGGGGCTCCTCAGCTCTTGCTCGGCTTGTTCTGCTGCGACCTCGCGTAGGGTCTCTGCCTGATGGGGCGCGACGTTGGCGGTACCTGTACCGCTAGCGGTTTGTATTGTCTTCAGGGGACTCGGTCGAGCAGGATGGCTCTTGGCGGATGGATTGTCGCGATCTTGCAGATCAATCGAGTCTGAGAGGGAGAAGAATTAAAATGAGATTGTCAGCGAGAAATTGGAACGTGTACCAAGGCGCATGGACTCAGCCGCGCAGCCGCGATGGAGGTGGGTGGGTGTGGTGGGCGTGGTGGGTGGGCACTCAGAAATAGGCACTGCAACACGGTCCAATCTGTTGGATCGGGTTGCATGATGTCGCATAACAACTGGCATAATCAATCACACGTACCAGCGCGAATAATTTCGGGTCTCGTCATCTTGTATTGACTTTATTTTGACGGCCGCAACAGCGACAGCTCCCAGCCTTGATTGGCGATCAGGAGGCAGTTCGTGTTATGATCGGGGACGAATCTGTTGTGGTAGTAACGCCGAGGAAGGATCGATGGATCTGAGAAGACGTGACCGGGAGATCGAGCTGCGTGGTGTCTGTCTTCAGACTCTACCGGTAATCAAATAGCTGATCCAGGGGAAGATGGAACAAGTCTCCCAGGTCAGGGGTTTTAGTTTTGAGGGTCACAGGTGTTTGGGAAGGATACCCGTACTTGGCCGCGAGAGAACAGAGAGGGAACCCGCGTGCGTGTCAGTGTGTCAGTGTGTCAGTGTGTTTGGGGCTGAATATGCTGAACCAGCGTTCCTTGGCTCGAGACTTAAGGCCGCCGGCCGTCGCAACGCCAGTTGCTTGTTGACCAGTTATTCCCAGCAAGATGGAATTACCCGTGACGGACAAAGATGACCAAAGATTGCGAAATAAAAAAGAGCGAACGCATGAGGAATGGCCTCGACAATGGGACAGGGGACAAGTAACTACTACCCTAGGCAGATATCTACCTGCCTAGGTAGGTAGTCAGGTAGTGTATGTCTCCTCTCCTCCACCCTCCAACCTTCCAACCTTCCAACCTTCCAACCTTCCAAGGTTCCCCAGATGTCTGTTCCCTGTTGTTTGTTCGGGGACCTTGGCTAGCTTCTTGGACGGACACACATCATAGGGTATAACCGTGGACACTACCTAGGTACCTAAGAGCCTAGGTATAGCTGCCAAGGTTACCTACAGTAAATACCTACCTAAATACCTAGGTAGCAGGTGGTTAGTTATAGGCATATGTATACAGAAAGATGATGGGACACATGCAGCGAGATGGGTACGCGGTACGGAAATACGTGATGCTCTGCAGCTGAAAATGGGGCCGCCTGCAGGCACGTGCGCTACTGATGCAAGCAGCAACGAATGCCTGCATCTATACTATACCTAAATACTTAAGTACACGCTAGAAGCCCTGGGGGCATCTAACGATAGTTCGTCTGTTGCAAGAGCTGGAGTAAAAGGAGCCGCGCAAGAGTCTGTGCGACTTTTTCGGTGCACACACATTTCAGGGCTGACGGCACTGGCAGACTACAGTAGACTGCAACTCTGTGTGATACACTTTGATATATTTGGATCTCGGGTAATAATTACGTTACTCCACACCCTCCCCCCTGGCCCATTCGGTTTTCCGATACATACGTACCTAGGTACCCAGTTAGGTACTACTGATTTCATGCAGGACAAATTACCTACCTGGGTAAGGAGATCATGGCTGTGTCAATATTATATCGGTCTCCAGATGATCTACTATACGAGTACCTACGCGGTAAGCGACCTTGTACAATCAAGGCTTAAAGGTTGAAGGTCATCAGTCCTTCTTGTATTACCAGGAGGATGAGGTCGCCATGCTTCCCCTTTTGGTACAAGAGAACAAAAAGAAACAAAAACAAATTTGAGGCTCCAAATGGCAGATGCAGGTCCGGGTCAAAACGGGTCAACGTCATTTCACATTGGGTCTTGATTGTGGGGATTACCGGCTTTCCTTTTTTTTTTTGCCCTCCTCGTTGCCATGAGGACATCCCACTGTATGTAACTTGAAACAATCAAACGTTGCTTATCGCCCGGCCATAGTGGGGTGTTTGCATCAGACATCTGGACCTCAGGGTATACTTGTCACCCACTCAAATCTTCGACATTCGTTGGTGTGGATAGTATCTACATGATGGTATTGTATACTGAGGGTCCTACAGATCCGTACGGCCGTACGGGCTTGCTCACCGTCCTACTTACATCACATCTCAAGTCGCACGCGATGCTCGGGTTAACAACGCTCAGGTCAGATGCCACTGAACGGTTACTCGATACTCGCCCAAGTGGGCGTAACTGGCTTGTCACGACCGCACGAGCTGGATCATTCCCCTCCACGAGGTTATACATAAAGAAACGACGGCAGCTGGTTGCTCTGGCCCATGGTTATGGGCCGGACTCTAGTATACCTACTTAAGTACTCAGCTTTTGCGGGCCACGGATGTTCAACGCGGACATAAAAGGTGGGTGCCCGGGGCGGGCCCATATGGAGTCCCCCAGAGAGAATTCACTTGTCTCCTCCAGGTTGGCAGTCGACCTATCACTACATTTGCATCGTCGTCAATCGTGTTCTCCGATACAGGACGTGCACCTAGGCCCATGGCCACATACAGTACTCACCAAGTATGGCTCATACCTCCTGATTTCATCTACCTCCTTCGCGCTGTCGTTCAGGAACCGTCCGACCGAAGAAGGGAAATCGAGAATCTGGCCTTCATCAGTCCCAGGGACTCTTCTGCCTTTAGAGTCGGCGGTCATCTCCAGTGTACGAGAACGGGGGAGGGTATTTGAAGCTCAGGTCCCAGTGGAACCGAGCAATTCTACTTTCTACCCTCCTGTCGCCTTCTTTGGTCTCATACCATCTTCTTCCTCCTTTCCGTCAATATCTCCACTGTGTTCTGGTACACTTTTCCCAACACGGACGTCTTGACCTGAAGCGGGCATCATGGCCCCAGTCGAGCCGGAGCATTCTTCTCTATGTATCACTCGCTCCCTTTGGCCACAGAGTTGACATGACAAGCTCTGCTGCCAGATGAAGTGTTTTATCAACTTGCGCAATCTATGTGTCGAGCAAGGATCTTGACCAGCTCGAGCGGGTGACGAAGGATGTCCCCGTACCTTGGAGGGAGGTGATGTGTTCGGTGCAGGAGAAGGCCCATCTTCTGACGTACGCTCTAGCGAGCCAGATACACCCAGCAGGCACTCTGGACGCTGTTAGCTATAAAGGACAGGTAACTTGCGCGCCTGGCTGATGTTCCAGTGTTTGAGGGAAACCCCCACGGAGACCAGGTGTAGGAGTGGCATCCATGGCAATCACAGCGCATGGTAGTGGAGTCTCTGCAGAATGCCTGTATGTCTGTAAATATGGAAACAATGTAAGCATGGATGGTGTGCTCCAACGAGGCATCTTTACGACGTTGCGACCTAACCGGGTTACCATTGGAAACCTGATAGTCGAGCTTGATAAAGGTTGAAGCTGAATCATGAACAGATGATAGTTCCGTGTCGGTTTCTACGCCATTGAACTTCCACGTTACAACGCTCTGGGGCATAAACTTCAACAGTATGGATGGTAGCAAAAGGCACGATGAGCCAGCCACTATCCGTAAAGTCTACAAAAAGGAGCATACAGGCATATTACACCACATCAACGAGATGCTGCCCATGATAGGAGGGGTTTCCGACCTCGACCAGGAGGCTGGCCACAGGACGGTTGCCACGAATCTAGAATGGTATTCGCACGGAGACTCTACATACAGGCTGACTACGAGCACGCTCCAGATCTTGTTTATGCTGTGAAATGATCTTATCAGCATTGCTTTAGTGTCTAAAAGGGCGGCCCTCAGCTTGGAAAATGCCACCAATCGCAGATCACTCCTACAAAGCCAGCCTTTATATGTCCGTACAAAGATTGTACTGGACCAATTGAGGTCGCGGTTTCACCTCGCTAAACGTCCATGCTGGATAGGCATGTCTATAGTACTGTTGTACTATAGTATCAAGTGCCGTCACTAGAGCTGCAGGCTCACGGAACGCATGCCAACACAAGATCCAGAGTGAGATACCAAAACGCAAGCTGACCCTGAAGGGTCCGGGATGAGAAGAAACAAACCCCTTTGATGAGAAGTAATGCACAGGGGCGTTCCTGCTGTTAGGCCACATGGCGCTCCTACGTGTGTGCCTCGGGAGCATCCAGCCAGATCGCGTGGCCTGACCTGACCGTCCATCGATCAGCGAGGTCGGCCAGACGCAGTCAGCAAGCACCTGTTGTTCCATGACCCGGGTCGCCACCAGTGGGTAGGATGGAAAATTGAAGCTACCCGGCCGTCTCTACCATCAAGACTAGACCAGAGGACCTAGCTAGCGCACGGAAAACTGTGATGATGTAGTTGACATGCAGTAGTCGAGGAGACACAGATAAGATGCCGGGGGATGGGACGAGGGCGACCACCCGAAGCGCCGGCATTGTGGTGAGTATATGCCAGTGCAGCACTGGGGTTTGTCGTGGCGTCCGCATCGGATGATAAGAAGAGCAGAGTCGGGTAGACGGTCCATCTCAAGATCCGAAGACAGCGAGCGCCCTGCAGTGTGTGAAGCGTAGTGCGACCACCCCGAATAGCCAAGTACCTACCTAGGGACTTAAGCAGTTAGGCATGTGGAGCCGTATGGTCGTTCGAAGCTAACTGTGCACCAGCCCAACGCCAGTCTTTGACGCCGATATGCTACTGTAAACCGTACCGCAACTAGTGTCGGCTCCCACTTCCCTTCTTGAGGATCCATGGATCCTCTGTGCTCTGGCAAGTCGGTAGCGCACAACGGAAACCGTTATTTTTGGCGTGTAAACGGCTTCTGCAAGTGTTCGATTCAAATTTGGTGGTCGAAGACTGCCTGGTTTGCTCATACGGATAGATACTACATACTTAGGTAAGTATGTATATCACGACCACAGGGCAGACTGGGCAGTTGAGGGTGCATGTGCAAAACCTCCCGAATACGGGGCAGCGCACTATAATCTGCATGTATCTACCGTAACACAGTGTGGGGGAGAATCCTGGTATGTGATAGGGAACATGGGCACATTCTTGCAGTGGGCAGAGTGGGCAGAGTGGGCAGTAGCCCGTAGAGGCTTAATGCAGAAGGAAGCGGATCGATCTGGCGGGGTTCCCTTCTACACTATTAGCACGAGATCTGTAAAGTGTTCCAGGTGTTCTTCGTTCTTCATTCTTCTCCCCCGTATATTAAATAGGTCGGCTAGACTACCCCGGCCATCCCGTCTCTTGCGCCCACCTTTCTCCATATCCCTCACTGCTACTCCCCAGTCTCTTTCTCCCAATGCGCCAAAGTTCCACACGTCGAACACTTGCCACAGACAGATCCGACAATGCCAACGGAATACAACATCTGGTCAACAATTCTACCTCGATAGCCCCACCAATGCGCCAGTGCTATTCCTAGGTTTCGCCATCCTGCTTCCACCTACTACCATTAGATCTCTCGTCTCGGCAGCCCACTTTGTGTCTCGGCGCCCAGCCTTCTTCGCCTAATCCCGCATGTCAGGCCTCATAATATCGACAGATCGACTTAGCGCATTGCTCTGATCAAGGAAAAAGCAATAGACCTTTGGAGAAGAAACACCAAAACACTCGTGGTTACAATCGTCAACAATCGCACGCGCGGTGCTGTGAGGAGGAGGGATAATTGGGTTGATACCATTTCGAAAACCCCCGACGTCGACTCGACCAACGACAACCCATCCCGACGCTTGCGACCATCGATTACGACCGACAATAAAACCAATTACCTTCGATTTGCCCTGGGGGAACCGCTTCTGACTGGTCGGATGGCGTCTGGGCGGTAGGCGTCAACCGCGGAGGCGTGTCCGTCGACAAACGATATTGCCAGCGGCTGGCCGCGAATCGACCGGGTTCTGTTTGCCAGCCATGGCACTGCGGCAACTCAGCGTCTCAGACCCTTCACCGGGGACAGGCTCCTCGATCTCGCAATGTAATAGCATCTACCTGCCTGCCGGGGGCATCATAAACATCCCAGGACAGGACCCCTTCACTCTCACTGCGGACGCCGCATTCCTTCCAGAATGCACCCAGGCCGCTTCGCCCCTTTTTCTCGCCAATCGAGGAGTAATCATGGAAGGGGCATCCAGGGCCGAGGTCACTAAGATTGGCTACTCAGATTTCCGGGACCCCTTCTATGCCTCCACCTTCCCGCAGTGTTACGCGCTCGCGGCGACGACCGTCATAGCCTACACGTTGGCTACCATCTTGTTCATCACGCCGAGATCATTCGTCCATGGTGGAGTGGTTGTACTGGGACGGCAGGGCTTCACTAGCGGAGGAACAGGCGGCACCAACATAGGAGGACGCCCCTGGCTCCAGAAAGTAGCAGCCACCTTTGTCGCAGTATCCCTTACCATCGCGACAGTCGACACATTCCGCGTTGCAGAACAACAATACTCCGAAGGGATCCAGAACGCCGAGGTATTGCAGCAAGATGTGCTCGAGGGCACAGAGCTCAAGGTCATCCGGATAATATCGGAAGCGTTCTTGTGGCTTGCGCAGGCTCAGACACTTACCAGGCTTTTCCCTCGACAACGAGAAAAGATTATTATCAAATGGACCGCTTTCGCTCTGATCGGTTTGGGGGTAATATTCGACTCTCTCAACAGTTTCATGTATACGAACCAAGGGTCCCTTCGACCTCGCTCATTCACCGACGCCATTCCCGCTCTCAGCTACCTCTTTCAGTTGTCCCTTGGGGTGCTGTACGCTGCTTGGGTGGTTTATTACTCCTTGATGAAGAAGCACTGCGCGTACTATCATCCTCACATGCGAAACATGTGCCTGGTGGCTTTGCTTTCGGTGTCGGCTGTCCTTGTGCCCATCATGTTTTTCATACTCGATATCATTAAACCAGACTTTACCGGCTGGGGTGATTACGTCCGCTGGGTTGGAGGGGCGGGAGCCAGTGTGATTGTGTGGGAGTGGGTCGAGCGAATTGAGGCGCTAGAAAGAGAGGAAAAGAAGGATGGGATCCTGGGACGCGAAGTCTTTGACGGAGACGAGATGCTTGACTTGTCGGCATCAGACTTCTCTTGGCCGCGCAAGAGGAAGAATACCGAACGCGACGACGGTGATGATGCCGATGGGGGGGAAGGGGGGGAGCCAAGGTCACGCAATAATCCGTCGCCTGCCCCGAAATATAATCCATGGCCAATAGTGACCTCCATCGCCACGAGGTATCGTCGAGGGTCAAGGTCAAGGCAGGGGCCTCGGGATGACGCGGGGAACGACGGGCCTGGTACGCGACCCTCGAACATCCGTTTCCTACAGCCACCTCTATGGCCAGCCCGACCACCACCAGTTGCGACTCCAGTTTCTCGGACAGACACAGCAAGTGCAGACAGCACTGTCTACGCTGTGCGATACCATATGTCTGAGACATCCGGAACCAACTCCGAACCCTGTCCAGAAACACATTCAACACCACTACCACCTGTAGTGCCCGAGATCCAGGAGCCCGGCATTGAAAGGAATAGCTCTTCCGAAAGCCAACATGATGACCGTGCAGATGATGTCGACATGGCCTCTGCCGCGACGGCCGAGCCCTCGGTGACGCCTAGCCAGTCTGCCAGCCAAGTAGCTGACCGCGCCACACAGCTGGCCAATCAGCCAACTAACCCATCTGTCAGTCAAATCGCCAGTAGGTCTAGCAACTACCGGCTGCGAGCCATCAGCCAGGCCAGCCAGCTATTCCGGCAACCGTCCAAAAGCAACGCATCGGCGGAGAGGCCCCACAAACTCACCGAGTCGAAGTCGCGAGGCAGCAGCAGCGATCGGCTGAACTTCAAGTCGCGCTTCGAAGAGTTCGCCGTGTCCCAAGCAGAGAGACTCCGAGACCGCATACGGACCGAAGTGGACACGGAGAGTCTGCCGGTCACGGTGATCCCTGCGCCGCCGCGCAGAGGAGCCGGCCTGCAGCAGCTCAGGGACGAGGAAGCACAGGCGCAGCGGCCCGGCAGGCTTGCACCACCCACGTTGCGGATACAAACATCAGGCAACGCCCTCGCTGGACACGGCCACATGTCGCCGCGCCTGTGGCAGACGCATAGCGGTGCGTCCACTGCGGCTGGGGCCAGTGCTGGGACGACACCCCTGGCGCAACCAAGCCACGAGCCTCTCCTATCGAGACGGGAGACCGAGCCGGCGGCGAACGGCGTGGTCCTCCAGCCGGACCAGCCGGCATCGCCGGTCTCTCCTGTTGCTCCGGGGGTGGTGGGCATGAGGCCGGCCGGCCGTTAGCCCAGAGCGATGTGCAAATGACTCTTGCCGGGGCGGCATGTGGGACGGCAATGCGGAACAGGTTGTGTGTCTGTGTATATAATTTTTCTGGTCTAGGTTTTCTAGCGCAAGGTGTTGGGGCGGGGCATGTGACATTTATTCTCTGGGACGGTGCATTTAGGGAGCGAAGCGATGGTTTGGCAATGGTGTCCTTTGAAGATAAGAGCTGAGATGGGTATACCACACTGGTCTTCTTGACTGACGGACGATTTCAACGTCTGAGTATGGGTTTTATGTATGCGGACATGTGTTCTGTTGGGGCGAATCAGTGCGCAAGTGGTGGGATATAAAATATACCTACTTACTTAAGTAGATATCTTGGTACGCCATATAGAGCCTGGCGAATACCGATCTGGTTACCGTTACCTCCTGTTATATTATGTTCCCCAAAATATCTCACCGGTTGTCAATATTGGAACAATTGACAAGATGGACTTAAGTGGTCACTTAACTCCCTCGTTGAACGTGAGCCAATCTACATATGTGCCCAATTTCTTTTTTTGAGGTCGAGGTCAAGCCCCTTTCCTTGTATGGACAGACAGACCATGACAGGCCGGGAAGATGGCGGCGCCTCGGCCCATCAAGACCCACTGACGCAGGCCGCGGGCGTCTGCAGAATTGGTCCCGCGGGCCCCTGGAAAACGGCTGCTGGGTGCCAGGCGGTGCATTGACGCAGAATACACAGTGGAGGCCCATCAGGGCCAGTTATCGATAAGCCCACTACAGATTGGCTGATTAGGCACGGTTTAGGGGTCCCCTTCCCGCAAGGTGTGTGCGCTTGGCAGTCCGTAGCAGCCGTCCGCGCCTTGTCTCTTCTGTGCGGGTGCATCAGATAGATATAAATGATGTGAGGCTGAAGGAACATACACGACCGACCCTACTATGTATGGCGTGTGCACTAGAAAAGCACTTGGAAGGCCTGCTGGGTGCCATGGAATTCTCCTGGCATGTCTCAGACTACCTAGACTGCTAGACTACGAAATCGCCAGCAATTGGGGGCATGAGACAATGAATCACACAGCAATCGTCCCGTTGAGTGATGGTCGATCCGGACCTGGGGGAAATCACTTGGTTGTTACGTAGATATATGTATGTATACCGAAGACTACCTATAAGTTACTACCTAGGTAGGTAGTCAGGTAGTCTAGGTACTATGTAAGATTGCTGTGTGATTGTCACGTCCATACATACTTGAGTACACTGCAGTCAGTCAGTGAACGAACTGCTGGTGCTTCGGCTTCGCGTCTGCTGTCTGTTGTGAAATCATTTTATCAAAAGTAGCGGTACGGTACGTACGGATGTACGTACGGATTACACGGAAGAGACAGTGGTATGTAGTAGTAGCCCACGGCCCTTACCGCGGCCCTTGTCCGATCCGGAATACCAAATACACCTCAATTCCGCAATTTTTTATCCATCAAAGCAATCCATTCTCGTGCTCCCATTTCCATTTCGGACCAACTGTTCACTTTTCTCTGTCGTACTAGCTTTGCGGGAACTCTTCCTCTCTTCCTCTCCTCCTCTCCTTCTCTCTTCCTCCCCCAATACAAAACAAATACACACTCTTCCTCAACTCCAGTTTGTTGTGACAAAGGACCACGAGGGTTCCAATCGCCTCGAGCCCGTATCTGCAGTCAAACCACTTACACACACCGCATCCAACAAGACACGACACGCTTCTGGCGCGTGCCTCACTGCCCAAACATGGCGGGCTCCGAACCTTTCCCCCTCCTCAGCACGGCAAACGACCAGTTCCCTACCTCTCAAGATGCCAATGGCAACGCTGCACGCCGCAGGAGGAAGTCTAGCGGGCTGCCCGGTGAGCTTCGCGGTGATACCGGCGCACCGTCGCTCGGCACCTCACCAGCACACATGAGCGCCCTCAATGGACACTCCACGAGGGTAAGCTTCTCTTTGAACATTATACGGGCACATTACTGCTGTGTCCATGGCCCGGGACACCAGGCATCCTCCCCTCGTCGCGATCTATGCGTCCAGCATCGCTAACGTCGTCTTCTTCTCCCCCCTCCTGCAGACACCCGACTCCAAAGATGGCTCGAAGCCAAAGCGACGCAAGACACGGAGCCTGGCGCAGCGCGCTGCCAACTACGCCTTCAAGCACACGTGGGTCCTGCCCGCCGTCCTGATCTCCATCTTCCTCGCCGCCTACGCCGTCAACCCGAGCGAGTCCAACCCCGCCCACCACTTCATATTCCTGAGCTACGAGCTGCCCGTCCCCGCCGACGCCGCCCCGGGCACGCCCGCGCAGTTCGCCAAGGGCCCCTGGGACGTCGCCTTCGTCGTCTTCTACATCACCGTCCTGTCCTTCACGCGCGAGTTCATCATGCAGGAGCTGCTGCGCCCCCTGGCGCGCTACGCCGGCCTGCGGTCGCGCGGCAAGCAGGCCCGCTTCATGGAGCAGATGTACACCGCCATCTACTTTGGCTGCACCGGGCCCTGGGGCATGTACATCATGAGCCGGACGCCCGTGTGGTACTTCAACACCGCCGGCATGTACGAGGGTTTCCCCCACAAGAGCCACGAGGCCATCTTCAAGTTCTACTACCTGTTCCAGGCCGCGTACTGGGCCCAGCAGGCCATCGTCCTGGTGCTGGGCATGGAGAAGCCGCGCAAGGACTACAAGGAGCTCGTGTGCCACCACATTGTCAGCCTGGCGCTCATCGGGCTGTCCTACCGCTTCCACTTCACCCACATTGGTCTGTCGGTGTACATCACTCATGACATTAGTGATTTCTTCCTTGCGGTAAGTCGATTTGATGCTATCTCCAAGAGAGAAATACCACCCCCCCCTCCCCATGGTGAATGCGACGGGACTTGTTTGCTGACTCTGGACCGCCCTTTTAGACCTCCAAGTCTCTCAATTACATCAACCACCCCTTCGTCGGACCCTACATGATCATGTTCATGTGCTCCTGGATCTACCTGCGACACTACCTCAACCTCCGCATCCTCTGGTCGCTGGTCACCGAGTACCGGACCATCGGCCCCTTCGAGCTCAACTGGGAGACGGGCCAGTACAAGTGCTGGATCAGCCAGTACATCACCGTCGCCCTGCTGTCCGCCCTCCAGGCCCTCAACCTCTTCTGGCTGTTCTTCATCCTCCGCATCGCCTACCGCTACGTCGCCTTCAACGTCGCCGAGGACGAGCGCTCCGAGGCCGAGGACGAGGAGCTCGAGGACATCGCCGAGGAGGACGAGAAGGCCGCCCTCCTGGACACCGCCGAGGCCACTGCCAACGGCCACGCGGCGAACGGCGCGGCCGAGGCCAACGGGTCCACCCGGAAGAGGTGAGAGGGGGTCCCCGAAAAGCGGCTGCCTCTTCTTTCGAGACCTGCTCACCCGTCGTCCTCGTTTCCCACTCCTGAAACGCCCCGCCAGCTTGATGATATCCATTCGCTATTTGCCATTCGTCAGCGCTCCCCACCACCTCTCGCAGGGGGGTGGTGTGCGGGGGGGGGGGGGGCGGGATATTTGTATTCTAATTTTATGACCTGGCGTTTGGTGGTTTTTTCTTCTCCCTTTTCAGGGCCAAGATTGGGGACTGGGGACGGGAAGAAATGGGGGAGGGTGGGTGGAAGTGATTGTACAAAACATGATGATGAGGGGAATAAAAATCTCAAATCGAAAACAACGAGCACAAAGGAAAGGGGAGACACATCACTGTATGAAGTATGCAAGCAAAGCATGGCGGTACCGGCGTTCGGTAGAGGCATCATCGTCGTTCGTTCAATGCACTTACGGTCGCTACATGAGATATCGCATTTGGAGGGAATTTAGAGAGGGATCAAGCAGAAAGCATCATTGGATTGGGGGGGGGGGGGGCGCTCAAGGGCAGCCGAGCTCGCGACGAGTCGCAGGCAGGCAGGCAGGCAGGCAGGCAAGGTCGGTCGGTCGGGTTCGAGGAAGAGATAGCCATGGCCAAGAGACATCTACGCTTCGTTCGAATGGCGGAAACCCTGTATTTGGATATATATAAAGTATATAAATATATGTACACTCCACACACCATGGGCCAGATTCAAGACGAGTGCATAGTTAAGCGAAGGGATCGATCGATCGTGGCCTCTTTGACTTGTTCTTGAATTCCTATGACGGCTTTTAAGTCTAGCAAATATACTATTGGTCTTCGCTGGAACACCCAGGAGGTTCCCCAGAAACGAGACCGGGGTCCGTCCAACGGGGCCGGCCCGGCCTCTGGAAGACTCGAGCTTGTCGAACGGGATTCGAGCCCGGTGCCCGCCGTGGTCATCAACGCGTTGTTGGTTCAGGTCGGCAATACGCTACGGGCGGCGACCCGAGTCTATATCCCAACTGCCTAGAGGGCCAGTTTTGGGAAGTATGCGGGATATCGGAAGGGAGGAACCCCCAAGTTCACGAATAGAGACACGACCAAAGGTCGGATAGTCTGTAAAGATGTCTTATGCTTGCTGTAGCTGTGGGAGAGCCTAAGCTCACATCCGGTGGCGAGTCTAGATACCTAATACTATTGTGCACGCTCGAAGACGCAGTGATAGCAAACACACTCTTGGTATTCCACCCCTTTGCCAATGCACATCCTGACAATGGGCAGGCATATATGTCATGACCATGTTGGCCTGTTCTCAATCATTAAATCCTTCCCTTCGACAATAGACGTAAACAATAACCCGCAAACGGAGCAACAGGTAAAAGAGACAGGAAACAAGAGACCAAGCACATCAGGCAAGTTGGGAATACGTAAATATCCCGATCATGAACATAACTCTGTCCGGTAGATGGGAGGGGAGCAAAAACAGAATGATCGTCGTCCGTTGTTTGCCAACATTATGGATTAAACCATTCCCAACCTCTCCCTTCAAACTCTCGGCTGTAGTTTGCGCACTCCTAAAGAGAAAAGAAAAAACACCTTTTCATATGCAAGCCGAGGTAGTTGACCTCGAAGTTTCCGATTAACAAACGGTAAAATCCGTCCCGTAAACACTTCCCGAACTCCGTGCGAGCCTCTATGACGGGACTCTCTTTTGGTGACGATGGTATTATCCCGCCAACGCCACCAATGCAAACTGAAAGATGATGATGGCTCAAAACAAAACAAAGACCCAGAAAAATAGGAACCCCAAAAGGGTGAAAACGAGCAAAAAGAAAAGGAGTGTTTTTCGACCGCAACGAGCTTCCGACCGGGTGTGGGAGTCCGTGGTCGACCTGTTATGTACAACGTCATCTCTTTGTACGAGTCGACATTATCGTATGGGGGAGTGGCGTAGTATGAAGTGTGGCCGCGTGGCTTCGCTCAAGGCTAATGGGGCGTCATGTTGAGTCCGGGTAACTCGTGGGCCGGTGTCGTCGGTGCCGTCAGGAGATGGCAAGAGGAGGCCATGCTATCGCCGCCATCGTCCGAGTGGTCGTCGCCGCTGTCCTTGGCAGCGAGGCGGGCCTCTCTCATGGCCCTTTCAGCCTTCTCCTTGGCCATGTTGGCAGCTCTTGCCGCCATCTCTGCCTTGGCCTGCTTTTCCCACATGGAGTGGTAGCGGCCATTCCTGTTGAGCAGTTCTTCATGCGTGCCCCTTTCCACAATCTTGCCTCTGTGAAGGACAAGGATCTGCTCGGCGTGGGTGATGGTGGACAGACGGTGCCTGTGACTATTAGCTAGAGTCCAAACATCTGAGCTGAAAAAAAGATGTGCAGTAACTTACGCAATGATCAGCAGAGTTTTACCCTCGCCCAACTCCTTATTCTTGAAGAGCTTGTGTTGAATCTGCTGTTCCGTCTCGGAGTCCAAAGCCGAGGTGGCCTCGTCCAGCATAATAATCCGCGGCTTCTTGAGAATGGTGCGGGCGATAGCAACTCTCTGCTTCTCGCCGCCACTGAGTCGCATACCTCGATCTCCAACTCTGGTCTGGTACCCGTCTGCGAACGACATGATGCGCTCGTGAATGCTCGCAGCACGACATGCCTCGTAGATCTCTTCATCCGAACATTCTTGGTTAGCGTACTTGAGGTTGTACATGATCGTATCGTTGAAGAGGATCGTGTCCTGCGGCACAACGCCGATAGAACGACGGACGGAATCTATCGTCACGTCCTTGACGTCGTGGCCGTCAATCTCGATAGTGCCAGACTTGCAATTGTAGTATCGGAACATCAATCGGAAGACCGTCGACTTCCCACCACCAGATTCGCCCACGAAGGCCGTCGTGGTACCCGGCAGGCACTCGAATGTCAAGTCGGTCAAAGCTGGGCTGCTCGCGTAGTCGAAGTCGACCTGGTTCCACCGGATGTGACCCTGGCAGTTTTTCAAAGGAGGGACACCAGGGCGGTCGACCATGTTCGGTTGGATCTTGAACAGCTCCAGGAGTCGTTCTCCAGAAATCATTGCCTGCTGGACTGTACGGTAAAACGACCCGAAGAAGTTGAGCGGGCCTTGGAGCTGGTTGAGATACGTCATTATCATGACGAATTCCGCCACGGTGCGCCGCCCAAGTACCGCCTCGTACGCAGCAATCGCCATGACAATGAACATGCCGCTGATGAAGACCACCGTCTGCCACATGTTCATCAAGTTCATTCCAAATGTGACCCTGGCCTCGGCGTTTTGGAAGGCCTGGATAGCACTGTGGTAACGGCCGAACTCGAAGGCCTCGGCATTGAAGTACTTGACCGTCTCGTACGCGGTGATCGAGTCGTTCTTGACAGCTTCCTCCTCCCTGTCTGCATTAACCATATCTCTCCTCTGGTCGGCCCTGGTCGAAGCCATTCTAATCGTGAGCACCAAGTAAGAGAAGGTGATAATAGTGGCCCACAGCGCATAGAGAGGACCGAACTCGACCCAGAAGAATCCTATGGCAATGAAGAGATCCATGAGCATCGGGGCAACCTGGAACGTCGTCTGCTCGAGGAATTGGTTCACCGAGCCGCCCTTGTTGAGTGCCGATAGCAATTCGCCGGTTCGCTTTCCAAGATGGAAGTCCAGGGAGAGGGAGTGTACATGCTCGAAGGCTGCGGTCTGTAAGGATATGTAAGAGTGTTGTGTCACCGGAATCCACAGAATCGACCGCACTGAGCCAAGGATGGCCGATGGACCTTGCATCAGTTTCAGACCAAGGAAGATGAAGAGCTCTTTCCATGGCATGGCATCAGCACCAAGTTTGGCTGCCTCGGTAAGGGCCTTGACAAGTATGCCCAGTTGAATAGGCACCATGACGTTGACGATACGTTGGAGGACAACAAGGACGAAGCAGAGCAGAACCAGCAGCTGCAGCTTCACCTTCTTCGCGGGCCACAGGTACGGGAAAAAGACATGATAACCGCGAAGGTACTCCCACCAAGTCCTATGTGGCAGTTTGTCGGGTCGGTAGAATGCGAATTCGGCCTGCTTCTGTCGAGAGCCCTTAGTAGTGCCGTTAGCACGCCGAGCTTCACTCATCCTTCGTCGAGTCACCCTGGAGATGGTCCCGTTTCCGATCGGGTGGCCGTTCGCGTGGCCATTACCATTTTCGAGTCCTGTAGCGTGGCCATTTAGTAGTGGTGTGGCCTCGTCATTGGTCATTTCGTGAGTGTCCTCCTTCTTCTGGCAACTGCAAAATGTCCAGGATTTTGGTAGGTTACCGCGTAGGCTACCATAAACAACCACCATCCCGAGTAGGAAGCAGACGCGAATGATTAAGCTGCTGAGAAGTGCCGTGTCGGATGGTATTCGATGCACGTTGAAAGGAAGCTTGGCGTGGGCCTCGGTGAACTGCAACCTGTCGAGCTTATCGTGGAAGGCGACAAGGAAGGCCGCAAGGATGCCGAGCTCGAAAACCAGACCAATGCACCATACTGCAAAGTGTACAGCATTGGGGCTGTCGCTTGCATCGCTGACCAGTGAGAAGCCCATGTAACCCCAAAAGAAGATTCCTCCTGTGAGATATACCTGCAATATCAGATTAGCAAAAGAAGACCCCCCACGACCCATAGTTTGGAGGAGGAGCTCACGAGTAGCTCGTCATTGCAATATCTTTGGATATCTTCCCAGCGAGATCCGATGCATTGGCGAATAATGTGCGCCGCATTGGCGACGAACGTGACAATAACAGCAGCGGTGCCAGCCTTGAAAAAGAAGCGTGAGAGCATGGACAACTCGCGAACGACCGTGTTCCGGGTAGCAGACTTTTCCACTTTTATGCGCGTTACTGGCAGAGGTTTCCCACCAGGGCCTGTAACCGACGGCTTTTCAACATCCTCTTCGCCTTGTGACGCGATAACACTATGGACCGCGAAAACTACGCCGTAGGACAAGAGGAGCAGAAAAGGATAGATGACCTCTGCATCTAGAAACCAGACCTCTGCGGCCGTGAAGCCCGAAAGACGCCGAGCGGCCTCTCGTGCCATATTTGACTGCAAAGGGAGAGTCAGAATAAATAGGCACTCGGATGAGGAGACAAGGAACGGTCTTGCAACTTACAATGGTTGGGCAAAAGCTCACCACATGGGCGCCTGAGACATGTGGCGGATGAGGAGGCCTTCTGGACCCTGATCTCGTGCCACTCACAATAGAGCCCAGAATAACACTGTTCGCAGAGGGTTCGAATAGTGGGGCAGGTGACACTGTCGACTTGCTACACTCGGTGGCAAATTCCGGACGGTTTGACTCGAGGTAACGACGGACGGGGATGTCTGGAGGCCGGCTTGAGAGCTCACCGGGAGGACAGGCGGGGCCTTTGTAAATTCGGGAGAGGGAAACGAGGGACAGAAATATAAGACAGACCGACCTGTGAGGGAAGGAAACACAACAGGAAAAAGAGATAAACGAATGATGAAATGGACGTGACTAGGTATGTTGCTGGTCGCTGGAGGGTTGAACGGTCTGGACTCTGGTGGAGGTAGATTCCAGAATAGGCAAAGGTTGACGCCCAACAAGGGTACCTTCGAGGTCAAAGTTCCCCTTCGGTACAAAGCAGGGAAGCTGGGTGTGGGCCGGTGGGCGACATGTATGTAGAGGCGTCGCAGATGTGATATGTACGGTCAATCGGCCAAATGCCAGGTACAGAGTACAGACGTAGAAGTACTACTGAACGGGGATTTCGTCTGGACCGCGCGGTTTTTCTTTGCTCCCAAATATGGGGAGCCACATACATATGTATGTACGTACAGGGTCGACGATTGGATCCGGGACTTGTAGATCTTGATGCCGTCGTCGTTGGAAGCTACGGATTGGTGCCGGGAGCGGGATTTCCTAGCTCTCGGAAGGGTGTGGGACACGCGAAACCCTGGTGCGGTAAAACGCTATAGCGTATAGGTAGAACGGAAAGTTCTTTTTGGAATGAAACAGGAGAGGGTACGGTATTTGAATCCGAGGGGGTAGTAGGCCGGGTCGGATCTTGCCTTGGACACGGAGTTGGATAACGGTATTATGGTGGTGGTCAATATTAACAGTGCCGGAGGGGCCATTGACAATCCTCTGGAGTCCGGTTTGATGAGGTTGAACTTGAACTAGGTAGGTACCTAGGTAGTCAAAGACGTCTCACGGCGTGTCAATCGTGTCAGGCGTGTATGGAAAGCTGTGGGCTACTGCCAGACGAGCAGTAAGGTACAAAACTGTCTGTCAGTCTACCAGGAAAAGAGGCAGCCAACGGCTCAAGGCTTGTCTATCCCTCACCGCCTTAGGACTTGAGGTGCATGTGAATGCAAGGAAACTGGCTGCTTGCATGCTTGCAGGCGGACAAAGCTCTTATTGACTTCGTGATGACCCTTGGGGGAGGGGGGGGGGGTGTTGTTGTCTCGTCTGGTATGCGTAATAACCCGTAGACGGTACATGATATGCACCCAACGGTAGGGTGCCGGTCCCTGACGAGACGGTTACGCCTGGACGGCTAGGGTTACATGGACAGATGGAATGGACGGACAGAAGCATCGGTGACACCTGAGCCCGCTGGGTTGCATGTGCACGGCACGGTAGTACCTAAGTAGCCGTGGTTGTACCGATGCGTATTGATGACCTTTAGACGCGGTGCAGAGCGGGCAGCTAGAAAACACTAGCTGTCCCGTATACAGTATTTTTCCGAACGGGTGAATGATGCTGTTTGCCGGTGCCGATACCATGTGGATTAATCGGCTGTGGTTCGTCACTGGCCTCGCTCGTGTTGTTCATATGCGCTGTTGTCAGGTCAGGTCTCCAGTCTCCAGGTCTCGTCTCGTCTCGCCTCGCTCCGTCGCCAGTCGTTGTCGGTGGAGGAGGAATGCGGTAGGGTGGAGGCGGAGGTATTGTATATGTGGACTCGCAGTGGACAACAAAGGAGGGCGCAGCTTGTACATACTGCGTATGGGAGAACCTCACCCCTGCCCACCTGGGACACACCTGCCCACACCTGCCCACAAAGGTTGTTGTTGGAGGCTGGCTGGCTGGGCACGGAAACGAAAGTTGGAAACAGGAAGAACCTGTGGAAGCCATACAGGGGCAGCTGGGGCCACCTGACAGCCTGACAGCCTGAGTCTTGCAGTGTGGCAGTCTTGCATCACGACCTTGAAAGACCTGCAGACATGCAGCAAGCCCACTGGGGGTGGGGGAGGAATAGAGGGGCAGTTCAGGGCCCTTTGGGCAGTTCGGCCAGTCAAAGAGCCGCTGCAGGGAAAAAGCCAGTGGTCTCGAATCCGACTTAGCGCATCCCGGATAATCGAATGTAACAGCAAGGCATTAAATATAGCCAGGCCCATTTTGTCTCCCTTCGAGATGCATATTGCCTGACTGCCTACATATTGATTACATACCTACGGAGCTAGGTAGGTATACATAGTATATTGTGAGGCCCATACGGATATGTGAACAGATGATGGTCAGGCACGCAGGCCAATATGTCATGCTGGTCCTTCCGGGTACACATAGTACCTTAATATATAAAAGTCCTTGGCCTCCAACAAGTTAACAGGCCACGACAGCTGGAAGCCCCGTACTGTGTACGCTACGGGTTGAACGGATTGCATAACGTCCACGCCCACTGGGCATGAACCACGAGGTGAGCCCTGCCCTGCCTTGCCTTGCTTGCCCTGACCAGGCCTACGGATCGCGATCTCCCCACGAAACAGCAGCGGTAGAAACACCCAGAGCAATTTGATAAGTGACAGCTCTGCTCCTGCTCCTTACCGACCTCTCTCCGCATGCTACAAATAGAAACTCTCATCGTGACCCCTTGTTGGTTGTATCTGTATTCCGTATTCAGTATTCCGTACCCCGTAGAATATTGCGACGAGGTTGAGATTAGGATCTGACAACGTTGCTCGTCATCACCGACCTCAGTCAGTAACACAAACTCCGCACCCTTCTTGTCCTTATTCTTCTTCCTCTAGTACTACCACCTACTACCACCTACTTTTCTGCTGACATCTTGTTCCTCCGGGTCGGAAGGAAGTGGTATGCCGTTCCGGTCAAGGAGGGGTGGTCCGGGATCTGGCATGAGTGCCGTCGGCTACGAGTACCAAGGTACACCTGGTACGGCTGGATATATGTACCTACCAGCCTACCTACCAGCCTACCTATGTAGGCATAGGTAGGCTGGTAGGTATCAACTAGTCTTGAAACTCATAGGGCGCACCCACATCAAACCCAATAAACCTGTTCTTCAACTACCCTCCCCTCCCCCCCTTTTTTTTTCCCTTCTAGCATCGTCTCCTCCATGTGTCAAGACACATCACAGATGTGTGTGTTGACGGACCTTAGCGTCCCCGTTAACTTCAGCACTCACTTAAAGCAGTCTCGCAGTGACCATCCATACCTACCTAGGTATCGGGACAGGGAAGCCACAGCACCACAGTAGATACCGACCTATGTAGATACTTGGGTAAGTAGGTATTGTAGATACATACCTAGGTACATACCGACGGTTGAGAGGTCAGGGATGATGCAACAAGCAACAAAGGAGAAGTCCCGATCACAAGGCCGTTGCTGCAGCATATCCGATCGGGTCAATTAGCGACGGAATTAGCGCTTCATATTGTTATATACCTAAGTAGGTACCTGGTGTAAAACCGACTAACAACAGCAATTGGTTCCGAAGACCATACTGGACCCCGGATTGAACCCTCTATTGTTAAGCGATTCGCCAAGAATCGCACCAGGAACTAACATAGCCCGGGCCGTAACGCCAATCGAGGTCGATCCATGCGCGTGTATACAAACAAGTTCGCGAATAGATGCCATGTCCGTCCGCATGGACCGTCAACCTGGGTAGGTAAGGTTGTCCTGCTCCCGATAATCTATCCCGCAGCAACCAGCGTGTCGGCCGCGCCGGACGACGTCGTCAATCCTGCCCAACCTGCGTCCAATTCCAACGCTGCAATCCTCAGATTAGCCTTCCGCTAGACCTCCAAGCCTCCTCCCTCCCCGAGGAACGCGAGCGACAGAGTGCGATGAGTCTAAAAGAACGGTGAAGGTTGTGGGGGCCCGGGACCGTCAATCAGAACCATTCAAACCGGTGCCCATCATCTTTCTTGTTGCCGATGATGCCATTGCCATCCACGCCTGTTGTCGCTGGCTGCTGCTAGGTAAGCCGCCATGTCAGCACCATCTTTCATTCATCCTGTGTCCGTGCCTCATTCTCTTCCTTTTCTTGCTGCACTGCAGGTTCGTAGAACAACGTGTCACTCTCCCTAAAGGCGCCACAAATGCATGAAGTGATCATCTGCTGGCTTGGACCGAAGAGCTAACGGCCCGCGCAGATAATGAGCGTTCCATTCTCGACCGCCAATGTCCTTGGGCATGTCATACTTGTTTCTGCCCCCTTTAACGACAACATCATCGTTGGGTAGAGATGCAGCTCTGAGACTGCGGTCTTCACAAAGTCTCATCTACTCGATGGAGACACCTCGCTGTCTCCTGACATATCTGTCTGCATCCCGTTCCGATGCCATAACCCTGATTTCCGCCCCGAACTGCCTGCCGGCCGGGTATCAACCTCGCTGGCCACGTTGGGTATGACAACGGTCTGGGGTGGTCTCCGCCCTGCACAGGGGGGGGATCATGTCCCGGAGACTCAGCACCGACGGCCAGACACAGAGGCTGGCCGCTCGCCTATCGTTGTTTCACGAAGCTGTGGCGGACATGGTTCGTCCACGGAAACATGCCTTCACCTTCCGTCCGGGGGAAATGTTGGCGCAGTCAATCACGCTGAGACCGGGTACCCGGAGTCTGGCCAGGAAACTCCTCCCTCCTCCCCTCCCCCCTCCCCCGACGCGCAACAGTCGTGGAGGCCGTCTCTTGTGACCTCGAGCGCGGCGTTCCAGCCCTCGCTCGTTGGTTTGGCAAGCGCCGACATGGTCTGCGATCGCCGCATGACGCCACCTTACAATGTTCATGGTGCAAACAAAAACAGAGAGTCGTAACGGGCGAGCTCTTGACTACATACGATGTACCATGGCCTCGGGTCGGACCCTGTGGCGGGGCGGGAAAAAAAACCAGCCTCTGCATTCCTGGCCAGGTCGATCATGGAGGCCGGCTATGCTACCATGGCTAGGTCAAGTTCTACAGTCAGCAGCACCTTGAAGGCAGGGTCTAGTGATCCAGCTGACCTGGAGGGCGCGGACACCCGAGCCAACATCTGCATCTGTCAGTCCGCATCTGACACCTGTGCTGGGTTGACACGTCGAGAAGCAGCTCGCCATGACGTTGCAATTAGCCGTGCTTGTCATAAATCTGCCTTCATATGCGACTGCCACAGGAGGTCGGTCTCTCCGTGGTTGCAGCTGTGGGTGCCAATGAACCATGTCCGCCGGACCACATCGACCTAAACTGCACGTGATGCTATAGACGATGCAACTACGTCGTCCGAAACGTGGTTGACACTTTGACAGTCCGACAAGTCGGTGTGAAGACGTGTTTGCTTCTGAGAGACGGAGGCCTGCAGCAAGTCTGAGGTGGTGGGAAGGAATAGCCATGCCAAAAGGCGAGCAGGTGCTTTATGCAGGGAGAGAGCATGGTGGGAGGAAAATTGCCATGGCTGCCCAGGATCGTCTGGACAAGTTTGGGTGGTCTCTGATGCTGCTCGAAGCCCGATGCATCTTTGGGATGCAGACAAAACGATTCGGGTACACTTCCCTTGCTGGTGACAGGCCTAGCCCGGTTGGTAGCAACACTGCGAAGGCCAGGCGCCAATAGGTTCCCCCATGGCATGTCCGCGGTACTTGACAATGGCAGCTGGGGGGTAGTAATGGGGCTGGAGAGGAAAGGAAAAGGTAGGGATGCTGCAGTTGGAGATCGGGAAGCCGAAATAGGTGACTGGCTCATAATGTCGTTGCCCAGAAGACTGTGATGCACTCAGGAGCGGCCTAAGGTGACTCGTTGCCACTTGGCAAGCAACCTGCAATGCGTCTGGGCAGTATGATTGTGCTATTGGGCTGAGATAAAGACGGCTGCTGTCTTTCTCGCAGAGGTAAGGTAAGGCTGCATTTCAAGAAACCCAAATTCGTGGAAAGATGTTGTTCTCGTCTAGGACACGCTGTCACCGTCTTCTACTATGTAGGTGGTTGTGAAGGTTCACGCCACTTGTGGCTTCTCCGGATAGGTCTGCCATGTGTAACTCTGAACATCGCCTCCTTCAAATTTATTCCGGCCCCCTTGGGCTTCTAATTCAATGCGATTAAACTTTCCCACAGCTTGTTGGTTTAGGCCCCTGAACACAGACCTTTTCTCACTGGCCAACTCTGGATACACTACTTCCTCGTTATCACACGAGAACCAGTGCTTGCTCCAACTAGTGATTCATTCAATGGAACTATTGTATGCTGATAAGCAGAATAGTGCATAGGTACCTTGGTACCACTAGATCAAGACATATCTATCTAGCCAGGATATCGAAAACGGAAAAGCTGCTTCGCATCTGCCAGGCCCATTTCTGAACGATCATACGCTTCTCAGACCTCCACCGCCAACCTGACCCCTGGAACCTCTCACATCTCACCCATCACATCACATAAGTGCCTTCCGGATCTCTCAAATTGTCACCCGCAGATGGCACCTCGCCGTTAGCATCTGCACCGGCATGTAGCCCCGAGGACGGATTTGGAGGGAGGAGGAGGAGGGGGGGGGGCCTCTGTGCTGCAGTAGCGCCCCTCTACAGTTCAACTCGACTCTGACATACATAACAAGCCCGTTGACAATAAAACGCCATGCTACCCGGCCTCCACCTCGTAACACGGCACCCGGCCACAGCAGCCAGCCAGCCAGCTTCACCTCCACGATCGATCGTCGTCTATTCTTGCAACGCCCGCCCGGCCGCCCGCCCGCCCTACGGATGGGCAATCTTCACACGACACGGCGCGCCCGGCGCACGTGTCTGGTGTTGTTTCTCGCCCGTCATGCAAGTTGACGTCGGGCCCGTCTCCGTCTGGCAGATGCCCTCTCCCGTCAACCTGGTACGTGGCACGCACGCCTGGAGCGGTCTGCTGCATGCCCGTGTTGGGCTGGGGGGGAAAAAAAAAAGTCCCAAAGGCGCGTGCGTACTACTTACTGCCTGAGTGTAGTGCGTTCTCGTTTGGGAAGGGGGAGGATAAAGTCGACACAGGATCCTCTACAACCTTGCTACCTAGTGTGACTGCCTGTATCACCCGAAACGGTAGGAGGTGTGACAGCCATGCGGCGGTACGTTGCATATATACCTAGGTGGTCTATGTATGTTCCAAGGTTGTTGGCTGATGCGACGGCAGACATGTACCCCATCGAGATAGATACATCAGCCCACATCGCCCTAGGGAAGAAGGGGTCCCCATCCCCCGACCTCGATGACAGGCCACTAGTCGCTGCCGTGCGTCTGCGGCGGGCCTAATTGGGATTCCACATCGCGGTCCCATGGAAAAGCAAAAAACGCATGTATGTAATGTAATGTACCAAGATTGCTACGGCACGACCTGCGCACATGCATCACCGGCGGCTCGGCGGCTCGCCAAAAGGGTCAGAAAAGGTCTGGACTGCCCCCCCCCCCCCCGTGCCAATGTTCTGTGCGCGTTACACAAGTATGCCTCCACGTGTGTTGGGGTGGGAGGGCGTGACGACGCCTGACGTTTGTATTAGTTTTTCTGCTCTGGGCAATACGAGCCCTTGAACACAGGGAAAAAAAAAAAAAAGATGACCGTCGTCCATTGATTGCCCTTCGGACCGGGGAAGACGGGGAAGACGGCGGCCCCAGTGTTTTTTCTGCCTCTCTTCTCACACTAGATAGGTCACTGTATCTGGACATGACAAGCATATCCTTGCCCGCCTACCTCATGACGACGCCGTGACCTCCACTCCCGCCCTCGCAGGCCCGGAACGGTCGTCGCTGCAGTGTCGTCCTTCCGCGGCCGTGCTTCCGTGTTGGCGAATTGTTGTCCAACCCCCTCCAGAGGCGGCTGAGAAGGGGAATGGGGGGGTCCAACATCTGCGGCGGCGGCGGACGGCGCCCCCTTTGGAAATGCAGGCAGGCAGGCAGGCAGACAGTGGTGGTCAAGTGGTAGCCCGCGGGGGACGACGCCTCAGCGGGCCACGGGGAATACCCCGACGGGCCATGGTATCAGGTATGTAGGCGAGGGTTCCCTGATTGCTGATGTGCTACGGCAGCAGTTTGCTTCCTGTCCCTTCAGCCGTCCGTCCGGTGACCGTCCGGTTTTTTTCCCCCTTCCTTTTCCTTCCTTCTGGTCCCCTTGCCGAGGCGCACCTTATCACTGCGCAGGGACCGATATCCCTCACTCCTCACCGCATCGTGGGACACACCTCGAAAAAGAACAATACAGTGACGGAAAGATGCAGTGACATGTCTCGGTTTTTCATTCTTCTTGTGTGTGCGCGTGTGCTGTGCGTCCATTCTCGTCTCCTTCCCCGGACGGCTTCCCGTCGCGGATTTGGCCCGCGGATGCCCACGCGGTTTTAGGGTGGAAGGGGGGGGGAGGGGAAGAGGGTGGACAAGAGTGACCAACGTGACGAACCGTTGAGATCTGCAAGTCGCCGCAATCTTGTCAGTTATGCCCTGCTGCTTACCGGGGCGGCTTGTCGGTCACAAGACGGCTGATCCACGCAAGCGAGGCTGCACGGCGTCCCTTCTGGCAAATTCTATGATGGGTTCCAGAGCACATGTTCTGGCCTGGCTGGACGCAGTGGGCGTGTTACGTGCATGTTACTAAGCGACAGTGGGCGCACAGGCGGTCACACTGCAGACCTGATCCGCTGCGGTGAGATGTGATTATCTATTGCTATCTCGATGACGTCCTTCTCTGTGAAGTTGTCGCGTCGGGTTCCGGGCTGAACGATTCGAAGTCAAGAGCACCAAACTCCAAATCACGTCTGTTTGCCGAACCCCCGAGGTTCGAACGGCTCTGGTGCCTTGGAATATATTGGCATTGTCTCGAGCTGGAATGGCGTGAAAGGGACCACGACATGTCTCACCAGAAAATAGTGTCTCACCTCAGACCGAGCAGCGGGCACGGAGACTCGTAGCTGATGATCCCCAGTGCAGAATGAGCAACTATGTAGACCCAGAGGACAAGAGCATTCTCGCCAGGAGTTGCCAGGTAGGCAACTCCGAGCAGACCTCAAGAGCCAAGCACAATACTCTTGTCGTAGACAGATATATCAACACTCTCTCGAGGCCTTTGAGATACCCCCCGGCCGCGGTCATTCTTTCCATCGCTTGCGATTCAGGTGAGCTGTGTGAAGCTGTGCCCTAAAGGAAAGGAGAGAGAGGTACCTGGAACCGTGGTGGCGCCATTCGATGTTCCGGGCTGACCACTGTCAAATCCAGCCCCGATATCTTCATTGGAATGCATCCTCCTGGGTGGTGTCCGACCGGATACCCACCTCCCATCTTCCCCGAGTTATTCACTCATGTCGTAAATTATCTGCTTTGGGGTCGTTACCCTCTGGGTCCGTTTTTCGAGGTGTATGCGCACCGCCGTTGTTCTTCCTGAAGAACTCTGCTCAAGAGTTGAACACACCAGGAAACATATCACCGATCGCAACGTCGACTCATATCAGAAGTCCGACCCCGACCTCGATGTTTGGAGATTTCGAATAAGCCGCTTGTATTCAGCGAGGCAGAGTTTTGTCGGGAAGGGTGACTCGGCTATCTTGAGCACTCTGTAAGCAGACACTACAACCCGTCAGAGGCTCACGCTCAAATTCGTGCTATGCGCAGGCGGCGCCCGCTTCCAACTTGAACACCACAGATATCAGGACGAGCCAAGCCTGACTACAGGCAGACCTGCCATTGTTCACCTTGAGAGCCGGCTCCACCCGGCGAAGAAGCCAGACGCTTCGAATTCCGAAGCCCACCCGGGGGTCGGACACGACGCACATTCGAGTGTGCGACTTCAGGACACTCGATAGAGGGGAACGTAATTCTCGTCGTCCGAAGAGCCATGCGCCAGCCTCTTCGGCTAGTTGCGTGCAATCTGAGCATCGCCGCGAGGAAACTCCTCTCCGAGGCCGCGAAGGTCAAGTCTACCCTCCCGATGAAAACGGAAGGTTATTGCTGCTTCCCTGGTGTCGCATGGGTTCCATGACCGACCACAGTGCCACATGACTGTAAGCTTTTTCCAAAGTTGTAGCCGGTTGAACTGTCTGGCCTGTAACCTAGAGTAATACTACCACCGCAGACTTTTGGTTATTTCCGCTCTGTAGGCTTCTGAGGCTGTCGTGGTGTGCCCGACCCACCCATGGACCGGGCAATGTAAGTCGATGTATTCAACGTCAACCTGCAATAACAGGCCGCTGGAAACCCCCGAGCGGGTCACAGTTTTCAGCCACTTGGCCCTATAGAAGGCGAAACGTTTGCAGACAACTGGACGGCCAAGGAAGCAGCGCGCTGCATAGTACTGTTGCGAGGCTGTTGGTTTCCTTCTTTTTCTCTCTTTCTTTCTCGCCGCCCGTAATGCAGCAGTGCGGCCAGCAGTGCGGCGTCACGTTTCTAAGTCCAAGAGACCTAGGTCCAGGAGAAAATCACACGCGTCAGATGTGTCACTGAGGTAGAATTCATAGGCGGAAGCAGGCAGTGTCAACAAAGTATTGAGACGAGGATTCAGCCCCACGTTTCGAGGCGAGAATCACTTGCTGAGGGCCCAGAGGCTTGTTGCTAGGGCTTACCTAGGAAGCCAAGGTTGACCCTGAGATTTGGCCATTTCAGTCGCCCATGGGATGGCCGGCTTACTGCCCGGCTGAGTGTCAACCAGGCAACTCGCGTTGTGAAGCCAACTGGCTTGTACTTTTCGTGGTCAAATTGGCTGCTGGAAATCATGGGGCACCCTAGAGTCCTTGAAAACCAGGTGCCTCGCTGATGAACTGGAATTGTGTTTAGCCCATTGCCATGATGATGACACAAAACGGGCTACCTACGGCCTTGTATGTGTTCATTCTTCGAAGCCATAACTCAGTCGTATCAGCGCAAACACCCATCCAGGAGACCCGTCAGAATAATAGAGGGTGTCTATCGTCGGCGATCCCTGTCGCGGTGTCTGTGGGAATCACGATCCCTATCCCGGTCCCGTGAACGGTCGCGGTCTCTGCCCCTGTGTCGTTCACGTTCACGCTCCCGCTCGTTCTTGTAGCTGTCGCGGTGTTTGTCCTCCCGTTTGCTGCTCTCTCTGTCCCTCTCGCGTCGGTAGTCCTCGAGCCTCGGCCGTTTTTTCTCGCCGCCCTTCTTTCCCCTGCTGTCCCAGCCGCCCAGATCCTCCTCCACGTTCAGCTTCTTGGCACCCAAGCCCATCCCGTTTGGACGTCGTTTTATCTCCTTGACCTCTATGCCGCGCTTCTTGCCATCCCAGCCTTGGCCTAACAGCAGCGACTCGCCGAAGCCTTCGACCGGGAATGCATCGTAGGTCTCGATGTCGTCCACCTCAGGGGCGTCAGCGGCGGCGTCGCGGAAGGCGTCTTCCTCGGTGCGGTGGAGTAGTCGTCGTCTCCCTGAATCGTCCATGAGCGCATCGATTGCTTCCTCGTCGGCAGTCTTTGGCGCCTTCTCTGCCTCCTTGACATCTTCGCCTTTGCTCTCGTCTTGTTTTGGTTTCTTCGTCACTGTCAAGCCGAATTTCATCGGTTCCTCCTCTTCGACTTCATCGGCCTTCTTGACAGGCCTCTCGCGACTGCCATTTGCTGGAGAGTCTCGCCTCCGACTTCCATCTTGTTGATCAGAGTCGTGTTGGTCCCTGCGGGATGGTTCGTCGTCAACGTATTCTGCACCGTTTGTGCCAAAATGTGTGATGGTCTCAGGCTGTGCGTCGGCGGGCTCGTCCCCGTCCGAGTCTTCGTCATGGTCGAACTGTGGTCGTGATCGCTTGCCCAAGGCGGTGGACGGCGTAGGACGAGGTGCGCTTTTGGTGCCGTTGGGGGTTGGGGCACCGAACCGAATGGCGATACGGGACGAGTTTTGGTCAGCCATATCGACAAGGTCAGTGGCGCATGTGGACAGGACCCGGTATTTATGGTTTTGGGGGATTGTGATGGCAGGAAAGATGACGAGGTCAGATCAATGTTCGTGACCTGAATTAGTTGATGGGGCGAGTTTGGTGTCCGTGCACCCCGGGCCGGGCTGTGCGCTTATTAGTGACGGCCCACCGTTCACGGTCCCCGGCCGGTGGCACGGAAGAGAACGACTCGATCGATTAGCCATTAGGAACTCAGTTCTAGCGGGTACGTTAGGGAACAGAACAATGAATCAGTATGGAGAGAACTTCCACTACTACAGTAATTAACGACTATCAAGACTACCCAGGTAACTTGTAACAAAGCCCAACGGCCAGGAAGTCAATTCCGTCTTTCAGATCGAATAAGCTCCTGTCCCGTCCCCCAGGGTTAAGCCCTTCTAACGTTGACTCGTGGTTAAATTTCGCCTTACCTCAACAACTTGGGGAGGACGAAAACCAAAACGGGAGACCGTGGGAAGCGGCACGATCATACTTGATTCTCCTGCTCTTTCTGAATGTACTGACTCCATGCGGACGGGCAAAATGAAAGGCCCTCGATTTGACTAGGCGACAAAACCTGAACTTGAATCCTTTGATGCAGTAATAAAGAAATGCGTCACTTATTCATAATTTGGCCACGCCAGACGGCCCAGACGGTTCTAGGTATGCGCCTATCTAACTCGCCATTCAGTTCTTACTTTATACGTGATGCCCTTGTCAACCGAGAGCGATTTTTTCCCATTTTCGGCAGGTCTTAACTCCTAAGATACTGTTTCGGAGGTGTATTTTCGAGTTTAACATCTGTTTTTAGAGTATATCTCGAGTCTAAAGCCTGTTTCTAAAGTGTATTTTCGAGTGTAATACATATATCGTAAGTTAAAACTTATCTCTAAAGTTTACCTTTAAGCTTTCGAAACTATAACTTAAAGCTAGCCTTCGAGTCTTAATCGTAGCTATCTCTGTCTTTATATCGCCTTTACCTTCGACCTTCGAGTTCTAATCGTTTAGCTTTTATTATGCTTAATAGTCCTTTATCTTCTGTTTATTTAATCGTAGCCGTATCGGTAGTATATTTCTAATATATCTTATAATCGGTCTATTACAGAACATGTAACGTATAGCTACGATACCTTTACGGTCGGTCCGTTATAAAACATATAACGTATAGTTACGATACCTTTTACGGTCGGTCCGTTATAAAAGATCTACGATAGCTATAATACCTTTACGGTCGGTCCGCTACGGTCGGCTTAAGCTATACCGAGTAAAAAAAGCGATACAGGAAGCTACGATACCTTTTACGGTCGGTCTGTTATAGAAAACGGAATATAGAATATATAACGTATAACTACGATACTTTTACGGTCGGTCTGCCTCGGAAGATCTATATACGATACCTTTTACGGCCGGTCCGCCCCGGAAGATTTACGATAGCTACGATACCTCTTACGGTCGGTCCGTTACAGAATATGTAACTAGTTAAACTACCTATAGCACCTTTCCTTAAGATTAATTTAACTATAATAGCTATAATAGCTATAATAGCTATAATTATAAACACGGTAGTAATTATATAGATATAGCCGGTTAGTAAGCTCGCCTTTTAATTTTAGCGACCGGTTTACTAGCCGGTTATATCGATTCGAATATTCGACTATAACCTTAACTTTAACCTTAACCTTAACCTTAACCTTAACCTTAACCTTAACCTTAACCTTAACCTTAACCTTAACCTCGACTACGTTATAATATATACCGATATTAATAAGGTCTATAAACTTATACGCAGTTAGATTAAAATAAAGTCGAGGTTAATACTATTAATTAATATATCCTTATCGTCGTCTATAAGTGTTTATTATATATACGTTTATAAAGCATATTAAGCCGGTCTTTAAAATATTAAAGACTAACTAACTATATAAAGTACATCGTCCCCCTTCTTTAACCTAACAGCGACAGCCTATTACTCTTTATTAGTAGTTTAGCAGCCTTTATTATTAGTAGTCTAGCGGTCTTTATCGTTAGTCGTTTAACGATCCTCGTCTTTATCTTTATTTTCTTCGATAGTAAGCCTTTTACGTTTAAATAATATCGCTTTAGAAAAACCGCTTTAAGAGATATTAAAAAAGGACCGATTATAAACTTTACGGCTATTAGGCTAACTAATAGCCGTAAAGTAAGTATAACTATTAACTATAGTACGGTTTATACCGCCGGCAATATAGTAATCGAACGTGTAGCGTTTATTTCCGACCTTTATTATTTTAGCTTAAATATACTATCTACGTTTAAAGTACAGCTTTAGTTTATTTTACGTAGCGATTTAGCTTACCTTAAAGATAAAGGCCCGGACGCGGCCTTAATTATCCTTTAAAGCTAGACCGAAGGCGTTAATACCCGGTACGCGAAGCTCTTTAAATATCTTATAGACGTCGTTTATAACAGAAAAAGCCTTATAAAAGACTTTATAAAGGCCGGAGCCGATTAAATATCGTAAGTATTTATATATATAAAGGGAATTAAGTAATACTTATAAAAAGTTTTAGCTTCGTTTAAGTCTCGGGTTTCGGATATCTTATTAATAAAGTAAGTAAGTAATAGCGTTAGATAAGTTTTATAGTTTTTTAGCCGAGTAGTAATTAGTTTAAAAGTAAAAGTATATAAAGTTTAAGAGTTTTAAGCTAACTAAAAGTACCGAAATAGTAGATATTTATAATAAGTAACTAACAGATTTTTTTTCTAAAAGTTAAGTATATAAAGTTTAAAAGTTCTAGCTAACTAAAAGCACCGGAATAGTAAATAAATATAATAAGCAACTAACAGACATTCTCTTATATAAAATTAGTCTGTATTTAAAGTAACGATATTTTATAAAAAACTACAAAGGTTTAAATTAGAGTTTTTTATTACTTAGAAATACCGTATATACTCTACCTTACCGCCGCTAGCTATATAAAAATAGCGACCTTTATTTATTAAGCAGGTTTTACCTTACAGGCAGGTTTTACTTTATAATAATATCTAATTTACTATCGATAAGTAAAAAGAAAGAGAAAGGCATCGTATAATATATAAAACTTATAGAGTATATAATAGCTAATAGTACTCTGTTTACTCGGCTGTTTTTACAGTTTTAGCTATTAAAAACGTTTACTATATATAGGTTTCGGAATTATAAGGTTTCGAAATTATAAATAGCCGGTAATATCTAAAATATATAGTATAAGTAAGAGTTTTAAAAAGGGATTTTTTAACTCGAGTATTTCTCTACAGACGAAATACCGGCTAAGTAAAAAAACGAAAAAAAAGCTAACTAATTAAAGCGATAAAAGCGATATACTAATCGAGGTCGCTAAACGGTATTATATAATTAATAGCCGAAGTAAAAAGTATTATATTATATATTTATTTATTTAACTAAAAGAATTAATTACTTATAATAAAATTTCCTTATAAATATATTAAAAACTATATCTAGTATATTAAAATAATATTCTACTAAGTATAGAATATACTTAAGAAAATATATACCTTAGTATAAAGTATTTAAGTAAAAAAAAAAAAGGTAAATAATTAACCGAGACGTTTATAGACTAAAGTAACTACTAGCTTAAAGATAATTATAGCTACCTTTATATATCGTATCTCTCCTTTAACCTATTAGCTATAAAGGCGACTTAACTTATTAGCTATAAGTTTTATAAAGTTACCTCTTACTATAAAAGTATTAAGTCTTTACCTAATTTAATACCTTTAGAATAGTAATAATCTTTAATCTTCTTTTCGGTTTTATATAATCTATTAAAGTTAAAGATTAGTATAAGTTTAAGTTTAAGTTTAGTTTAGTCCGGTAGTATTCGTTAACGATAAAGATAATAGTTTATCTCGATATACTTATAAAACGTATACTTTATATACTAAAAGCTATACTTAAATAAAAGGTAACTTTAACCGGTTACTTAACTTAAATATAAGCGAAGAGGAGGTATATATAACAGTTAAAACAGGTATTTAAAACGATTTATAACGTAAGAACGAAACGATAGAATAATATAAGAATATAAATGTAGCTAGTATAGCGTAAGTATATAAGTTTAAATAAAAACAATATAAAACTTTTTAAACGCTTACGTTAATTAAAGGGCAGCGTTTTAAAATGCTTATATAATCACTACCTTATTAACTTTAGCCTTAACTATAATAACTACTTATTTAGCTTAGTTAAACGTAGAAAAGGTTAAACGTAAAAAAAGCTAAACGTAAAAGAAGTTAAACGTAAAAGATAGATTCTTTACCTCGAGCTAGTCGTAAAAGGTAACCTCTTTTACTACCTTA
This sequence comes from Cytospora piceicola, assembly GCA_023375675.1. NCBI lineage: Eukaryota > Fungi > Ascomycota > Sordariomycetes > Diaporthales > Cytosporaceae > Cytospora > Cytospora piceicola. The sequence goes on along the minus strand of JALQBC010000013.1, from coordinate 609,961 downwards.
TTAAAGGTATTAGGTTAAGCTACCTTTACGCTTCCGATTTTAGCTAAAACCTCTATATAAAAGTAAATAAATTAAAATAATAAAAAAGCTAATATAATTCTACTTAGCTTTATATATTATATAACCTGCTAAAAGTCTACGTATATAGCTATAGCTATAGCTACGGCTGCTTAGCTTAAAGTCTATTTTCCGCTATAGTATAGCTTAAAAAAAGTATAAATAGTTAAGGTAATAGTAAAGCGATAATAAAAAGCGGTTTAAATTAAAGGATTTCTTTATAATAGGTTAAAATAGCTATATTAAAAAAAGCTTTAGCCGGGACGTTATAAATAAGTTATTAGTTAACGATAAGTTTATAGTTATTTAAAAATAGCTTTTTCGTTTAAGCTTTAATTATTAAGCTCGAAACGAGAAAGCTTTATAAAATACTATTATATTTTTTATAACTACCTGTTAGATATTTCGATAAAGATATAATATAAGAGATAGTATATAAATAGGGATATTACTACTGTTTTTAAGATATTATAATATAAACTCCCGGTATTCGGTTTAGAAATTTATAAGTAGTTTAGCCTGTTTATACTATTAAAATCTTTCGGCTTTTAAATATCTAATAAAAAAGCGATAACCTTTTAGTTTATCGAACTAAACGCTATCGGCTTAAATATACTAATTTTTTACCTTAAAGTAAAGATAATATAGCTTCGGCTTAGCTTTTTATACCTTCTCTGCTAAAAGAGCTCGTCTTTTATACCTTCTTTACTAAAAAAGCTTTAGCTTAGCCTTTTATATCTTTTTTAGTAAAGGTAGAAGAGCTTATCTCTTATATCTTCTCTGCTAAAAAAGCTTTAGCTTAGCTTTTTACCTTTTTTCTAATAAAAGTAAAAGAGCTTACCTCTTATACCTTTATTAAAGAAGCCTTAACTTAGCCTTTTACCTTTTCTTTAATAAAAGTAAAAGAGCTTGCTTTTTATACCTTTACTAAAAAAGCCTTAACTTAGCCTCTTACCTCTTTTTTAATAAAGGTAGAAGAGCTTGCTTTTTATACCTTTATTAAAAAAGCCTTAACTTAACCTTTTACCCTTTCTTTAATAAAGATAAAAGAGCTTACCTCCTATACCTTTACTAAAAAAGCCTTAGCTTAGCCTTTTACCTTTTTTTTAATAAAAGCAGAAAAGCTTACCTTCTATACCTCTACTAAAAGAGCTTTAGCTTAGCCTTTTACCCTTTCTTTAATAAAAGTAAAAAAGCTTACTTCTTATACCTCTGTTAGTAAAGCTTTAACTTAGCCTTTTATACTTTTTCTATTAAAAGAGCTTTATAAAGAAATCGTAAAAATATCTATCTTTAACAGGTTCTTCGACTTAAAACTAAAGTATAGTTTTACCTTACCGGTACTTACGTAAATAAATTATTCCTTATAAAAACTCTATATCGAAATAGCTAAATATAACTTACTTATAGTAAAATTAACATTTATAAACTCGGCTAAAGATAATAAAATATTAACGTTTATAAACTCGGCTAAAAACGATAAGATATCGACGTTTATAAACTCGACTAAAAATAATAAAATATCGACGTTTATAAACTCGATTAAAAACAATAAAATATCGGCGTTTATAGAATAAGCGCTACATAGTATATAAATACTAAGCAAAATAAATTCGTTAAACTAACTTTATCTTAATAGTAAATATAAACCCGTTTTAAATAATTAAAAACGATATTATCTTAATCGATATATAGTTTTCCTTCGAAAAGCTAGTATTTAAAAATACCGAGCAGATCGAGTAAGTCGCTTTACTTTATATTTTAATAAAAACTAATTAGTCTATTACCTTAAATAGTCTATTAAACCTAAAAGTAGTAGTTTTAACCTTTCCGATATTCTTTAAATAAAAGTATAACTACTACCGGATAATAAATAATAACCTACTACTTTTCGTAAACGGTATATTCTATATAAAGTAGAAAAGGGTTTTTAAAAACTAGCTAAGCTACTATTATCTCGGTACTATTACGCTCGACGGCGATCTCTTCTATTTAGGCCGCTATTATAAGAGCCTCGAGTATATCGCGATAAACCTCTGTATATAGCTTAGTAACCTTAATAATTACCTTAAAAAAACCGAGAAGCCGGTAGTTTAAGTCTATAATCTTTAGCTATATAACCTTTTAGCCTAAATTAAACAACGTTATAATAATATCTTCCTTTACTAAAGTAATAGCGAATATAACTAAAGTATATCCCCCCTTATATTAACGTAATAAACTATTTATAAAGCAGAACTAACTTTAACGTATAAGCTAATAAGTCAGAACGTTTACTAAAAGCTAAAGGATTAACTACGGTAGAATCTATTAAAACTAACCTATACTTAAGATATATATATAGGTTTAAACGCTTTATATAAAGTAATTACTTTTACTTTAAATATTTTTAAAGGTTATTAACAAAATAAAGCTTAATAAATAATAATATAAATTATATACTTTATACCTATACACACTCCTTTTATATATATATAAACAAACTAAATTCCGAATCGGTTTCCTCCTTACTTTATTAATTTAATATAATATATAGCTACGTTTAAAAAATATAGTATATATACTATTACCTACACTTACCTTCGGCTAGTTTTTATAAAAACCTAACTTCCTTCGGCTTACTATAAATTACAATAGCTTTAAAAACTTAAGGTATTTATAAGCTAAAAGGAGAAAAAACGTAGCTTACTATACTAAACTTTATTATAAGGTTTATTATCGATCTATACTAGCTTTTAATTATCTCCCTCTTATATAATCTATAGTTTCGGATCTAATATTATATAAGAAACTAACGCCGCGGTAATAACTAGCTAATAAACTCTTTTCTTTATATTTAAAGCAGCTTTACCTTATTTACAAGTTTTAAAAAAATATAAATAAAAGTTATATATAGATATTAACTTTAAAGCGTTACTACTATAGCTACCTTTTTAAATCTTATTCCTTTATATAGTACTACCTAAACCTTATACTTAATACCTATTCTACCTTTTTAGCCGTCGGATTACTTAATAACAGCTTAAACGATACCTTTAAGTATTACTTCTACCTTACCGCCGAGGCTTAAACTTTAATAAGCTAGGTTATTTTTAAAATATCGTCGTAATAAAAGAAAAGGTAACCTTAATAGGTAAAAACTCTTATAAAAGACTTAATAATAGTATAGAAAGAACAGAAAAGCTATAGCCGGTTAACTTTTTTTTAAATCCCCGATAAGCAATAAAACTAGCTAAGATCTATAACGATAGCAACGCCGAATAAGACCGGTAGCTTATACTCGAACGAAAAGAACGTATACTACTACGGCCGTAACGTTTTTAAGCCTTCCGGCATACCTTTAAACTCTTTTAACACTTAAATTTAAAGTAAAACGCGTTCGAAGGTCGTTAAAGCCGTATACTATCTTATATTAGCCGCTTACTTATATACCGAAAAGGCCGACGTACTTAAAGGAAATAAGGCGGTTTATACTTTAAATATATTAACAGGATAGGTAGTTTACTCCGGCGTAATAAAAGGGTATAGTTATAATACTTTATCTTACTTTAGTTAGTATAATATAGCTTTTAAATAAAATAGTTAAAATTAATATAAAACAAGTTATAATATAAATAGTTACCGTTATACCTAATAAACAGCTTATACTTAACTAAGTTATCGAGTTAAATCCTATTCTATAGTTAATACTCCGTCGAAAACTAAGCTAACACTTTAAATAATATAGTAATATAATCCCCTTCCTTATAAAACTTTATATTATTAATACCGTACCGGCCTTAAGGTAGATAACTTACTATATAAAGTATAACTAACTTTAAACACGCCGTCGGCTTAAAATTCTACGTTAAGGTTTTCGGCGATACCGCTTTTTACTTAAAAGTTAAAAAGACGTATATATTAAAATACTTATATACAACGCCTTATAAGTTTATTAACTTAACTATATATTAGTTTAACCTCTGCTTCGCTTTATATATAAACTAAAAGACTTTTTTTTACTACGTAAAAACTTTATTCGACCGTTTAATATTATAAACAAGTATAACTTTAAAGTAATTCCTATAGCAGTCTTAACGCTTCTTTAAAACGTAAGTCTTAAAGTCTACGTTAAAACCGACCGGGTAGTCGCTTAAATACTTTAAAAAGCTACCGATAAAAATACAACAGAATACTTTATCGCTATTATAATTATAAGCTAGCAGTTAAATCTATCTCTTATAAGGCTATATTACTAAAAAGTCGACGGTAATAAAGGTATAGCCTATAGCCTTACCGTAAACCTTTTATTAATATTATATACATATATAGCGTTATAAATTCTATAGCTATAAGAAAGGCCTTTTATAAAGAGTACTATCAAGCCGCCTTTCGCGGTACTAATATATTAAGCCTTATTCGTCGTTTATAATAGCGTTATAATACCGGGTAAAAGGCCTTTTATATTTTCCGGCGTTATAGCTAAATACCTTTAACTTTTAACGCTATCGGAGTATTCGATAGTTACTTATAGCTGTTTTTAAAATCGAAATACCTCGAGTGTTATTTTAATTTATTACTATAGTAATCAGAATACTTAACTTTACTACCTACGATAATAATAGTTTTATATAGCTTTTAAAAAACTATAGTTTAACTAAAGACACTTTTATCTGTTAAGGTATATATACGTTTATTATAACTCTTTTATATAATTTAATATAAGTAACTTATTAAGTTCGGGTTTTTCTATAATAAAAAGTGTAATTATCTTCTATACCGGAAATATATTTTAAAAGACTAATAATATAATATATAAGTATAACCGTAAATAAGTAGTAAGGTACGAAAACACCGATATATAATAACGCTAAACGAGATTCTTTTACTTTCTACTTATTTAAAACTTCTTACTTAATTTAAAGGTTATTTTATAGATAGTATTAATAATTAGTAAAACACAACAAATACGATAATTTATCTTTATTTACTACTTTATCCGGCGCTTTTTAAGATAACTATAATCTTAAACAGACCGAGTAGCTATCTTTAGTCTATAACGTATAAAAGACTATAAACGATATAGTAACGGTTTTCGGCCTATACCTTAAATACGTAAAAAGAAACGAAGTTATCGATAAAGCCGACCTATATACCGGTTATACCGGTTAGCTTTTTTATAGTCGTAGTTTTTAAAGTATCGGTAATATACGTATAATAAAACTTCCGGATATCGTCTTTGCCTTTTTTTAACTTACGCCGAAAGAAGTCTATAAAGTAATCGAAACTTAGCTAGTCGAAAGCTTTATCTGTAACCTACTTTCTTTTTATATCCGAAAAAATAAAGGTATCTTTTTTAAACTTATTCTGCTCGGAATATAAGATAGTATAAAACACCTCGGTATTAAAGTATAAAAGCTTAATCTAAAACCGCGTAATATTATTAACGTCTTTATTATAGATAAAACCGTCGTTTAATATAGTTAGCGGCTTTATACTTAAAGAAATAAGTTTAAGATATATTAGTATTAATCTATAAGATAATAAAAGTTAAAACCTATGTAAAAGATATAAAACTTTAAAGATAAGATCTTAAATAATAAAAAATATAAAGGTAACGATAATATATAAGTTTAAAACAGTAAAATATAAAATAAAAAGCGATACTAAAAATATACCGGAAAAGAGGTAATATAAAAAACGTTAAAGTATACCGTTATATAGTTTTTATTTATATAGCTATAAGTGTTCTTTATTCTTTATTTATCTGCTAAAAACTAACGTTAAAGTACTTCGAACAGCTAACCCCGAAATATTTTAATATTAGCCTTTTCGGTAGTAACTATACTAACTCTACGATTTATATCTCTTCCGGTATCTTAGTTACTTAATAGTAAAGTATTATAAACGGCTAACCTTATAATACCTTACTACTAAATAAACGTAATACTAAAGAAAAACTAAACACTATCGTTATATCCGTCTTAAACCTACTTAAAGTATATACCCGTTTTTACTATAAGTCCGACTAACTATATTACAGTTTAGTAATTCTAAATCGTATTAAGTATTATAACTAAACGGTTAACCTTAAAAACTATACTTAATACGTCTTTTAATCGTATTATCCGAAACTACTTCCTTTAACCTTTTTAATCTAAACAGCGGATATAATATTACGCTACTTTAATATATTTATATATATATACCTAAAACGTTATACTAACAGAAGTTAAACTTCGATAGCCCAGATAGTCTGTTTATCTAATACTTTTTTACTAATAAATCTAATATTATTAAGTAGTTTATTTTATATTTAAGTATAATCTTACCGAGTAGTTTATTTTATATTTAACTATAATCTTACCGGGTAGTTCTTATATTTAGCTATGATTTTACTAAGTAGATATAATCTCGTCGAGTACTTTTTAGTCTTTTTATCTATAAACTTATAAATATAAAGAACGAAAGTACTTAGTTATAAAAGCTTCCGGTAATAATCTTACCGGAAGTTTACTTATTTATCTATATTACAGTATTATTAAGTATAAACGATAAGATATACGCTTTCCGGCTATATATTTATATCTTATTTAATAATAATAATTACTTCCGGCGGTAATTTCGCTAAGTATAAAAAAGAAAGTTTACTCGGCTATAAAGTATTATAAGGAAAAAGGTATTTAATAATAATAACTACCTTTAACGGTAATCTCGTTAAATATAAAAAAGTACGGCAATAAGTTATAAATAAAAAAAGGTATCTAATAATAATAAGTGTTTCGACTTATTATCGTATAGCTTAAAATTAGCTATATATATTATTATCGATAGTAAGATTTATATTAATAAACCTTTAGTTCTGCTCTTTACTTAATTATAAAAACCGGTCTTCGTATACAATATTCTGCCTTAGTAAAATATTTAAACCTATAAGCTATACGCTTTTATCTATATCTCCTTATACGATAGCTATTACTTTCTTATATTATAAGCTTAAATGTTTAACTTTATAAGCTAAAGTTATTACTAGTATATCTATATATATAAACTATTACTTTCTTAATAAGTTTAAGTCGGCTTTTATTATTTCTGTATATAATAAACTACTATTTTATTATAAGATAGTATTTATATACCGGCTGTTATAAGGAAAAGTATTTAACAGGTTTTTACTACTTATATCTTATTATAAAGGCGGCTACGAACGGTAAGCCTAGCTTTTCGAAATAATGGTATACGATATATAAGTGTAAATCTACTATTATATATCTCGCTTTACTTATTAAGTACCTTTTAAACCTTATTAGCTATTTATATCTTTCTGTCTATATCGTTCTATTTATATCTTTCTGTTTATATCTTTCTGTTTATATTATTCTGTTTATATCTTTTTTATTTATATCCTCGCTATTTATATAAGCCTCCTTGTCCTCGCCTTTTTAAAGCGCTATTATAACTACTAAGCCGACTCCCTTCGCGACTTAAAGTAAGGGAATAAGACTTATAGCCTCTTACTTACCTTTAATAGCTTTACCTATAACCGTAATAATTATATTACCTTCCGGGCTATTTACGACTTAAACGTCTTATAGTATCTTTATATAATAGTATTCCCTTTTATCCGTCTTACCGTTTCTTTTAAAAAGGATAGTATAGTCGAGAATACTTAAAAACGCTTTAAAGTAAAATATAGTAATATAAAGAAAAAGGATGTTCTCTTTACTATCGTACGCGCCGCTATAGATATAGCTAGGTTATACTACTTAAACAGGTTTAAAACGTATAGCTTAATCGATATCGTTAATAAAGCTATAGGCGATAATTTAATTAACCCTTTCCGGAGAACTATAAACGGTAACTTAACTAATACCTTTAAAGTTATAAATAGAAACTTAACTAACGCTTTAAGAACTATAAACAGAAGGCCGACTAATACCTTTAAAATAGCTATAGACGGCTTAACTAACTTCGAAATAGCTATAAACAGCCTAACTAACTTCGGAATAGCTATAAATAGCTTAACTAATACCTTCGGAAAGATTACGAATAAAAACTTAACTAACGCCCTCGGAATAACTATAAATAACGCCTTTAAAACGACTATAAATAACGCCTTTAAAAAGACTATAAATAAAAGGCCGACCTATACGCTCGACAGAACGTATACCTTTAAAAAGCCTATACGTCTCGGCTTTAGCGTTAATACCGGAAATACTTTAGCCCCGACTATTAGTTTCTTAGCCGAGCTACCTACTAAGTCCTGTTAAGTAAGTCTCCTTTATATAAGGTTTACGGCTTAGTTAATATAGATAGTAACCGGAAAACCTTTTTATCGCTTTTAACGATAAGGTTAAAGGCTTTAATATAAAGACTATCCGGAAGGGTAAGATATTAAAAAGCTAGGTTATTACCTATATCGAAGCCGGTAAAGCTATTAAAAAGATAGTAGCTAAAACCGACCTTAATACTTTTAGTTAAAAGCGTATAGTCGATACGGTTAAATTTATTAATAAGTTTTTATATATCTTTATAAAGACGGCCGCCGTTATAATACTAGTATATCGTTTCCGTTTAGCCCGGGAGGCCGAAGCTAATATTATATAAAACGATAATAATAATAGGTAAAGTAAAAGAGATAAAGCCTAATAATATATCTAGTTTTTAATATTAGCCGATAAGTCGTACCTTTTAAGCGGCCTAAATCTTATATATATATATAAATATAGAATTATAGGTAGTACTTTTTTCTACCTTAGTTTTATTCTAAAGTAACGGTTTTAATACTTACTTTAATTTAATATATTATAAACTATCTTTAACTTAAAAATTTTATCTTAAATTTATATAAAGGTTATAGCTTATTAATTAACCGGCCGAATAATTAATAGTTTTAATTATAAGAAGTATATTCTTAACTTAACGTAGTAACTATAACTACTTTATTATATTTAGTACTCTTAATATTATAATTAAAGGTTATAAGAAATAGCCGTTCGGTACCGAATATAGTTATATAATCTTTACTGTTAGAATTTAAGTAAAAAGTCTATAAATTCGATAACTTATTATAAAGTTTAAAACTAAATAACTAAATAATTAATCTATTTACTATAAAAGAGCTTATTTGTAATATTTAAGCTAATTATAATATCGCTATTACTATAAAGCTCCTTTAGCCTTTTAGTATAGTTATTTCTCTTTTAGTTATAAGTAGCTATATCGGTATATATACCCGAGTAGTAAGCTAAACCGGTTTTTTTCTCTTTTAATTATTAAAACTACTACGATTCTAAGATAACGCTCTTATATACCGAGACTATAAATAATCTAAACGATAAAATACCTTTTTACATTTAAACGTAAAGTACTACAGACGTTATAAAAACCGGGGCTATAGCTGTTAAACCTATAGCTAAAGCCCTTTTAGATCTATAGGTTTATCGCCTATAAGCTTAAAATAAAGGTTTCGGAAAGAGTTATAGGTACGTTTAAACTCTTATTTCCGCTCTTTTCGAGTAGCGTTAGCTATTTCGGTACCGAACTTACGACTAAAGCGCTTTAAAGTATTATTATCGGCTTTTATTTACTACTTAGCTTTAAGTTTAAAGGCCTTTTCTAATACTATATCTACTAGTATAAAACTTTTATTATTATCGACCTTACTACTTAAAAAGGTAACTTCGTTATCTTTACCGAAAAGACTATCGTTTATTATAATATTTCTGTCTTTACCTTTTTCGTTTACTATAAAGATAGTAAAAAGAAAAGGCGTAAAAGGTTTATATTAGCTGTTTCCGTTTTTACTTTCCTCGCCCTTTTTTACTACGGTAAGAAAAAGAGCTACTACTATAAAAGCGATAAGAAAAGTAAGCGTAAAAGGTCTTTATTATATAACCTAACTAGGTTATAATATATTAAAGAA